>JASEVX010000002.1:96107887-96204803 GCA_031761405.1 Serripes groenlandicus
CGACAGGAAAGTATGATTAACTAATAAGGGTTGAAAATATTGTGGCAAAATAAGAACTTCTCATAATGAGCCATTTACCGTCAAGGGCTGTTTATGCCTTACAAAATGAGTCCGCACACGAGAAAGGAATTAGTACTAAACAATGGTAAAGCTCTTTAAATAAAAGCAGGATTATTGAGTTGAAAACATTGTGACAAAAGGATAAATTGCTTATCATGAGCAATGTATCCTTTTGTCACAATGTTTTAAAATGCAAGTATTCTGCAGATGCGTCAAAATGCGTCAGCAGGTGGGAAAAGTTTAAAAAATGTGTATACAATTTTAGCAACATTTTGTATAAAACCTAGTTTAAGCTGGATAGTGCCAGACGACATTAAGTATTGTATCGATATTTTGTTTGTTTCGTTTTGTTTGTTTGTTTGTTTGTTTGTTTGTTTGTTTGTTTGTTTAAATGGTGTATTACGCCACTCTTAACAGTATTTCAGTTATATCAATGGGATATCTGTGTAAAATACCCACCAATGGTACTATTGTGTAAAATACCCATCAATGGTACTATTGTGTAAAATACCCATCAATGGTATTTCTGTGTAAAATAACCATCACTGGGATTTCTGTGTAAAATAACCATCACTGGGATTTCTGTGTAAAATACCCACCAATGGTACTATTGTGTAAAATACCCATCAATGGTACTATTGTGTAAAATACCCATCAATGGTATTTCTGTGTAAAATAACCATCACTGGGATTTCTGTGTAAAATACCCACCAATGGTACTATTGTGTAAAATACCCATCAATGGTATTTCTGTGTAAAATAACCATCACTGGTATTACTGTGTAAAATACCCATCACTGGTATTACTGTGTAAAATACCCATCAATGGTATTTCTGTGTAAAATAACCATCACTGGTATTACTGTGTACAATACCCATCACTGGTATTACTGTGTAAAATACCCATCACTGGTATTACTGTGTAAAATACCCATCGCTGGTATTACTGTGTAAAATACCCATCACTGGTATTACTGGGTAAAATAACCATCACTGGTATTACTGGGTAAAAATACCCATCACTGGTATTACTGGGTAAAATACCCATCAATGGTATTACTGTGTAAAATACCCATCGCTGGTAATACTGTGTAAAATTCTTATCACTGGTATTACTGGGTAAAATACCCATCACTGGTATTAATGCGTAAAATACCCATCACTGGTAATACTGTGTAAAATTCTCATCACTGGTATTACTGGGTAAAATACCCATCACTGGTATTACTGTGTAAAATAACCATCACTGGTAATACTGTGTAAAATACCCATCAATGGTATTACTGTGTAAAATACCCATCAATGGTATTACTGGGTAAAATACCCATCACTGGTATAACTGTGTAAAATACCCATCACTGGTATTACTGTGTAAAATACCCATCAATGGTATTCCTGTGTAAAATACCCATCAATGGTATTACTGTGTAAAATACCCATCACCGGTATTACTGTGTAAAATACCCATCACTGGTATTCCTGTGTAAAATACCCATCACTGGTATTACTGGGTAAAATACCCATCGCTGGTATTACTAGGTAAAATACCCATCAATGGTAATACTGGGTAAAATACCCATCACTGGTAGTACTGTGTGAAATACCCATCACTGGTATTACTTTGTAAAATACTCATCACTGGTATTACTGGGTAAAATAACCATCAATGGTATTACTGTGTAAAATACCCATCACTGGTATTTCTGTGTATAATACCCATCACTGGTAAGCTTATCCTTATGCGGTTACCAGCCCATCTGCTCTTACGCCATCAACGCAACCCTGTGCGCCAATGAGGTATGCCACTACTATCATTCTAAATTTGTTGGTGTGACCCGACAGCAGAATCGAACCTTGCTCTCCAACTCGCTCTAACCACAACACCACCGATGCGTATACTGTAGCGTTATTAATACTGAACATATTAACATTAAAACATTTACCTCAGTAGTTCTTGACATCACAAAGAGTAGTAATGGCTGCCTTCCGTGGCGCTCAGGGCTGCGGTGTTAGCATAACGACTGACTGGCTGCTGTCAGGATAAATGGACCAGTTGTGCTGATAATTTTCCCAGGAAACGACGTGATATAACTGAACAATTGTTGAAAGCGGCTTAAAATACCAAACAATCAATCAATCAACATGACAAAGAAGTGGACCCTATCAGGAAAAAAGATTTTAGTTGCATTTCTAATATGATTATTTTAAATAGGCATGTAAGTGAAACTTATAGCTTTACAATTAAGTTGGCCATCCGAAGTTACGCGAATGCCTCTTCTATAGGTGACTGTGGTCGTGAAGTGCAACAATAACCCATTTCGCCTGACCTGACTAAAGTACAAAGATTATCTGCTGTCATTTTAACATGGTATTACATATTTCTTTGAAATATTTTAAGTAAAACTTTCGATGAATTGAATCTATGTATACTATCAAAACTTGGACCAGTAGGCATACACTTCTGTAAATATGCCCTGAAACGAAATTACAAAACAAACAGTTTGCCTAAAGAAGATTCGTATTAGGGACAGTATGGTGATTTTTGCTGGCTGATATGGAAATGAGCCTCGTTTTCATACCGGAAGCACGAGTCGATGCAGCCTTATTGACATTCAAGTTGGGTATAAGACAGGAAATTCCAATCAATTAGATCTACAGACAGACGAAAATTGTAGAATAAATCTTGTTAAAATTAGATAGCTCAAGTCATATGGGTAACACGAAATTGGAAAAGGAGTCTCCTCGTTCACGAGATCGATAATCTCGTATTTCACGAGACGATAATTCGTCTGCTTATTTCAAAACAGATGTAGGCGTAATAACATTTAGGTACAAAATGGTCTCCAAACCACAAAAACAACATTCGGGCCTTATGCAAGAAAATATTTAAAACCATTTGCCCTTCCGCGAAGTCCTCCGCAAACACACGCACCATGGAAACGGTTTTGAATTAAAACCCTTTCCCACACATAGACGATTTCTTACGCCTCTGCAGTAGACCACATTTGAAGACATTTAGGCGAAAGGAAAGATTGCTCATGATGAGCAATTTCTCCTTTGGTCACAATGTTTTCAACTTTACCCAATGAGTGTTCTTCTATTTATAGATAGATCCCATCTTTTAAATAGATATTTTCAAAGTCGTCTGACGCACCAACGGACTATTGGCTATGACATAAGGCATTCTCGTTCGAGTTTGCAATAGAATATTAAGAGAAGTGAACCAGTCTATTTATATGCGAGTAGTTTTTTTGGCCTGGGGCTTTAGCCCCTGGTCATAGTAGTAATACCATTTTTTTTTCGGAGTTGGCAGCCTGCCAATTGCAGCACCAAACAACGCATGAGAACCTGCGCGAGAGAAATAGTTCATCATGGATTCAACAAAACTGCATTTAAAAGGTTAGGATCTCCCCCATAAATATCATTTTAATGTTGATTGGAACAGCAGTGAAAAGCTTAAGGCGCGAGTACTCCAATATAAGTTTAAGAAATGCTTTAGAAATGATTGGGCCGAGAGGTCAAATAAGGACGCTTCTTAACATTATTAACATTCGCGAAGAGGAACGGAAAAAAAGAAAGAAGTCACGTGAAAAATACAGTGGCGGATTAACCGCGGGCCGTAGGGCCCGTGCGTCGAAAAATTAATGGTAAACGAAGAAAAAGCGTATATATATATATATATATTAACAACTTGAAAATTCTCTAACACTAGGAACTCATAACATTCATGTATATGAGTGTAAGGAACGACAACTCTGCGAAGGAGAATGCAACTTTAAGTGACGTTGTGGACTCATTTAGCACGATTTTATGAGCCAGTCCGAACGTTAGACAATTTCACATCTGAAAAGAAATATTTATACTGCAATGAAGTAGTTTGAACACTCAGAACTTTTTTTAATTCTTCTAAAAAGCATATGTTAGTAATATTTGAATAATGAAGATCGGGTTCTTCACTGTTCACAAAGCCAATGTTTACCCTTTTCCCATGGATGACAGCTGAAACCATATCTAATGGAAATAGTTATAGTCAAAGGGAGAGAATCCTGAAATCCCCAACTAAGCTCACACGAGAGATACATATATTTGTGAAGGTTCTGTGACATGCGAAAGAGGATCTTCGTCACATAAAGATAAGGTAATAAAACCTGCAGGCTTAGCTACGTTGTTTTATTGTCCAATACGTTCATGATTGTTTTGTTCGTATTATAGACAGACAGTCAGTGAAGGTTCGGGGGAGGCTGGGGATTTGTCAAGGGGAATTCACTTTTTAATTGAGCCGGTTATTTCCCCGTCAAAATAAATAAAAAAAGCACTGCAGTGCTTACGGCTTGGGGGCTGCTGGAAGGTTGGATTTTTCGACGTACGGACCCTACGGCCCCCCGGTTAATCCGCCACTGTATAGTTCACCTGACTTCTTTCGTGGGATGGCGGGAGTCGGGTACGGCCCCCCGCTAAATCCGCCACTACATTTGCCACACTTTTTCTTGGTTTACCATTAATATCTCCTTTTTCTCCGTTCCTCTTCGCGAATGTTAATAATGTTAACAAGCGTCCATATTTGACCTCTCGACGCATTAATTTCTAAAGCATTTCTTAAACTTATATTGGAGTACTCACGCCTTAAGTTTTTCACTCAGATTCCAACAACATTAAAATGATATTTATGGGGGAGATCCTAACCTTTAAATGCAGTTTTGTTGAATCCATGATGAACTATTTTTCTCGCGCAGTTTCTCATGCGTTGTTTGGTGCTAACAGCAATTGGCAGGCTGCCAACTCCGAAAAAAATGGTATTACTACTATGACCAGGAGCTAAAGCCTCAGGCCAATAAAAACCATGGACTAATACAGTATAAGAGAATTTAAAGTAAGAGGGTAATTACGACCCTGTATCAGTCACCTAAGTGCTCTCGATTAGTATCAATTAGTCAAGGTTATTATGAAGCTATTTCTTAAGCAATTTTGGCTTCAACACACTTTATTATCAATCATATGGTCATCCAAAGATTTCTGCGAATGAGAAAATACATACTCGGACGGACGACGGACAAAAAGTGATCAGAATAGCTCACATTGAGCCTTAGGCTCAGGTGATCTAAAAAAGGGCCATAACTTGCATAAAATACAGGATAGAGTTATCTAACTTGATAATCTAAATAGGTGTGTGATAGTTGGGTAGGGTTGTAGAAAGTTTCAATGCAATACAAGTAGTATTTAAGTACTCACATGCAAAACCTTAACGAAGACGTGAAGCCGACGCCGACACCAGGGCGAGTTAAATAGCTCTTATATTCTTTGAATATTCAAGCTAAAAAATAAAAATGTGATACTTAGGAAAACACCAAGGAATTCAGTTTAGAAAATTTCAAGTAGGAGTTTGGTTTGCCAAGACTATAGCACTATTCGCTAAACCAGAATTTCTAAGTCAAATAATAAAGGGGCAATTATTTGCATTATATGCTAGTTGGCTTTGTCTA
Source organism: Serripes groenlandicus (assembly GCA_031761405.1). Lineage (NCBI taxonomy): Eukaryota > Metazoa > Mollusca > Bivalvia > Cardiida > Cardiidae > Serripes > Serripes groenlandicus. The sequence continues at coordinate 96,113,428 of JASEVX010000002.1, forward strand.
ACTTAACTATTTACGTAGGTGTGATGGCTTGAAAGGGTTGTATAAAATTGTAGTTACCAAGATATGGACTCTTAATGTAGTTAGTTGCATGCAAAACTTTGTTTATATATTGAAGATATGTTACATCTTGTAGTAATTGAGCTATGGTGAAATATATGTACTTGTATACAAAACCTTAACCAAGGTGTGACGCCAACAGCAGGGTGAGTACCAAAGCTCTCATATTCTCTGAATAGTCAAGCAAAAAATCAAAATCAAACACATAGAGATCTACAAGTTTTTATTTATTCTTTTTATTTTTAAATAGAGATGTTTTTTCAAATAATTCATTAAGCATTTGGAAACCTAAATCTACAGTTGTTTAAATGTGTTTGTTTGTTATTCATCTGCAGCATATGCCTTCTAGCAACAATGTGGCGAAAGAAGAAACTGAAACACAATGAACAAATTCTGTATTCAATATTTATATCTTCATTTGCAGTTATTTTGTAATATTTTGAATGTGTTTTCAAAGTCATCTAGTTAAGATTTGTTGTATGGTCAAGACATTTAAAAAAAAAAAACATTTTTTGTATGGAGTTTACAACATTGTGGCAAAAGAAAAGATTGCTCATAATAACCTGCAATTGATCCTTAAAAGAAATGGGTAAAATTGCCAATTTCCATGTTTTTGTACGGTTGGAATCATTGAAAGGTCTATGTACAATGTTTCATATTAATAATTGTTTATACATTTCTCCTTACTCTAGTCTTTTGGGGGATATTTTCAATAAATAAACAATTGTCTATTACTGATTGGAATCATCTGAGGGAGATATAACAGTCAGAACTAGGAGAAACCACCACTGAATATAAGATCTAGAGCAGCTTGTAAATCTCCATTGGTTGCCTGTAAAGCCTCTCTAGCTGCATTCTCATCGGTTATCCCCATTTCTCGCATTCTCTGTATCTGATTCTGTAAAATAAAACAAAACATTTAAAGGCAAGCAGTAAAAAGTCTGGAAATATCAGTCAGGTAATGCTCTATATCTTACTCTGAAGATATACTCTATATATTACTCTGATGATGACATTTGTGGACATAAAACCATATCTTAACCCTTTTCCACATACAACAAATCTGCAGCAGACTACTTGGAAAACGTCCAGGCAAAAGCACAGAAAATCCCTTTAAATGAAAGAACAATAATTGAAAACATGGTGACAAAACGAGAAATTGCTTGTTTTGAGCAATTTCTTCTTTTGTCGCCATGTTTTCAAAAAGCCGTCTGCTGCAGAGGCATCAGAAAGCGATTATGAGGGAAAGGGTTAACACCATAATTAAGTTTATATTAAATTTTGGCATCAAGCTATTATTTTCATTTTCAGTGTTATTTCCAGTTTTATTATCACCTAAGTTAATATCCCCATATATCTGTAGTCAATTTTAACCCAACCATAATACAATATACATGTGTACTATTGTTTCAAACCAATTCTTTTGGTTTTTAAGGTGAAAATAAGACCCAACATTAAACTTGACAAGGAATGAAAAGGAACACAGGGGACGAAATGATTACAACAGCTAATGGCTACTTAAGAAATAATATATATGTAAGAGCTTAACCCTTTTCCCCTTTTTCAAAGTTGTCTGCTGCAGATTATTTGTTATCTGGAAAGGGTTAAAACAATTTCAGAAATCATCTGCAGCAGTTATCTTATGTCGTCTGTATCAGCCGAACATGAAATAGTTTTAAAAAGAGCATTCCACAATAAATCACTTACAGTTATTGAAGAACTCTGTGCATGTAAAATGGCCTGTTGGAAGAAGTCTGGTGTAATCATGGATGATGATCCAATTGGCTGACTTTCAGATGCCTGTAAAATAACATAAGCAAGAGCTCTAGACAAGTTTCGTTTTGCATGTTCTAAAATCCTTATTTGACACTCTAACCATATGTTGTGGGTACTCAAAAATATTGTCGCAGTGAGACGATTCTTTTGAGTACCCACAACATTGGGTTTGCTTTAATAATAAGAGAGAAATTGTGGAAAAAGAGTTGAATACCCCGCCTTATCTAGACCTCTGAGTCATAAGCTATTCAATACAGTTGAATAGAAATAGAGGTATATGAACCTTAACACAGAGACACCGAATTCTGAGATTTTGAAATTAATGGTAAAATCAATCAAAGAGCACATTTGAAAAGTTGTTTTTCCCAGTGGTTTCTAGGATGCGTGTATACTGGATGGCAAACACTGATGATCCTGATCAGAATTTGCGGAAGAGCAGGCTCCTTTGGATCTTTGTTTGTCATAAAAAAATAACAACGTCGCGGAGCGAAAGCCAACGCTCGTCTTTTTTTTCTATGTCAAATAAGGGGCATTTCTAAGTAAAGACTAATGCAAGAGTTAGGTGAATTTGTATACACATGCCTATTGTTTCGAGTAACATGTGTACCAAGTTTCATTTGAAAATGTTAAACGATTTTTGAGTTATGGGCAAGCTTAAAGTTTTTGCATGAATTTCTAAGTCCAAAAAGGGGCATATCTAAATAATCATTAAATCCAGAGTTATGTGACTTTGTTTATATTGTATATATTGTCTGTTAGAAGATGTGTACCAAGTTTTATTTTAATATGTGGAACTGTTTTTGAGTTATGAGGTAAGGTTAAAGTTTTGGGATGACGCAGACGACGACGCCAAGGGGATCACAATAAATTATAACTCAACTTTTTTTCTTGGAAAACAGACAAGCTTAACCCTTTCCCTCATATAGACGCTTTCTGATGCCTCTGCAGCAGACAGCTTTTTGAAAACATAGTGACAAAAGAAGAAATTGCTCAAAACGAGCAATTCCTCCTTTTGCCACAATGTTTTCCACTTTTAGTCATAGGTTATCCATTCAATTATAGAGATTTTCCATTTTAAGACAAAATATGTTCATAGTCGTCTGCTGCAGAATTGTCGTATGAGGGAAAGGGTTGAAATGAATATACAAGAACAGATAACACGAATAAAATACATTTAATAAAGAAATACCAAAATGAAAAAAAAATGAACAATATAATCGTGAGAAGAAAAAGCACCATTTTCATACAGGGAATGGTGTTTTCTGTATGTACTTATGATAGTACTACAATAACATAAGCGGTAAACATGCATCAATTATGGCGGCCTCTTTGGAGATGGTGTAGCAAGCAAAAGACAATTTGAAACAAATGTCAAATAACATTCTAATTTTCTGATACTATCGTACTTCAAGATTGAATGGTTCGTCAACTGATAAAATTTCATCTTTAACCCTTTCCCATATACATCAAATCTGCAACAGACAACTTTAAGATCATCTAAACAAAACAATGTCTCTGTAAATGGATGTAATAATACTGAGAGAAGTTGAAATCATTGTGGAAAAATGAAAATTGCTCATTTAGAGCAATTCCTTCTTTTTCCATAATTTTTTCAAAAGTCGTCTTCTGCAGAGGCGTCAGAAGGCGTCTATATGAGGGAAAGAGTTAAAGAATTTATTTTACCAAATCAAAGTTGATGGAATAAGATGTAAAACAAGGTATCTGTCGCTCAGTCTGTTACATTTCATCATTGTTCTATGTAAATGTTTCATTGGGTTTGATAACCACAATATTTGCTTGTTTTTGGTTAAAGTAGAATATAGTTTAGTTTCTTGTAGAAAATATAAATGATAAGCTAGAAGCACTACTTGAATTCCATTACCTCACGCAACAAGGTGACATTTTCATGACATGAAAAATTTAAATATCCATTGAATCTTGCATTCAGATGCATTTTTCTCCTGAACTATTGAAGAAAATGTTTTTAAACTTGGAACACATACATCAACTTTGTATTGCATAGGCCACAATTATTACCCTAATTGTCATTAGAAAATGTTACACTTTGCATTTAATCAAAATCCTACCTGAAAGATGAAATCAGTTATTTCTTTAGGCAAAGATAATTTCCAAATCATTTCAGATTGTTTTGCAATTCAAGGGCATGAAATGTTGATAAATATTTATCAGTGTATTTTCTTTTTTGAATTACAGCTGAGCTGATCTATTGATCAAGGTTGGTATATTTATCATTTCAATTTTAACATATTTTCTGAATAAACCATTCACTCTTGAAATAGTATAAGGAAATTTAAAATATGGTCATTCAGAACTAGCTGATAAAGTGAACTTCTTCTTTTAGTAACAGTAAATGTATATATTATGATGATGTGAAACCCATATAAACCTTTGTTATAGTTAATGTGTATATACATGTGTCTATATTCAACGAGTGCATATATAAATTATAATTGTTGGTAACAGTAAATGAATAGGATATTAAATACGTTTGTAAATAAAGACTCCTTTTAAAATAACCATGAAATTATGTTCTTCTTTATTTGTTTGTTTTACAAGATGCAATAGCAGCATGATATGTTTATGTAAACAAGAGGGCCATGATGGCCCTGGATCACTCACCTGATTTTTTTTTTTCACTTTAGCTATATAAGCCCCGCCCCATGGCGGCCATAGTTTCCAACCAATCAACTTTGATTGAAGGAATCTGATAGAGGGTCACCCTAGGAACATTTCTACAAAATTGTTTGAAAATTGGCCTGACACTTTTGGAGGAGAAGATTTTTTAAGTTTTCACTATAGCCATATAATGCAAAATAGCCTTGCCCACTGGCGGCCATGTTTTTCGACTAATCAACATGGCTTGAAGGAATTTGAAAGTGGGTCACTTAAGGAACATTTCTACAAAATTATTTGAAAATCGGCCTGACACTTTCGGAGAAGACGATTTTTTAAGTTTTCACTATAGCCATATATGGCAAAATAGCCCCGCCTCCCTGGCGGCCCTGTTTTTCGACCAATCAACACGGCTTGAAGGAATCTGATAGAGGGTCATCCAAGGAACATTTCTACAAACAATTTTGAAAATCTGCCAACCAGTTTGGGAGAAGAAGATTTTTTAAGTTTTCACTATAGCCATATAACTTATTATAAGGCAAAATAGCCCTGTCCACTGGCGGCCATGTTTTTCGACCAATCAAAATGGCTTGAAGGAATCTGATAGTGGGTCACTTAAGGAACATTTCTACACAATTATTTGAAAATCAGCCAGACACTTTCGTCGGAGAAGAATTTTTAAATTTTCACTATAGCCATATAAGGCAAAATAGCCCCGCCCCCCCTGGCGGCCATGTTTTTCGACCAATCAACATGGCTTGAAGGAATCTGATAGAGGGTCATCCAAGGAACATTTCTACAAAATTATTTTAAAATCTGCCAACCCGTTTGTGAGAAGAAGTTTTGAAGTTTTTTTCATTTTGTTGCTATGGAAACCAGAATTCTGCATGGATCCCAAAAATTTGGTGAGGTCATTGAGAGGATGCTTTCTGTGAAGTTTCATCCCAATTGACATACTGGTTACTGAGGAGAAGAAGTCGACGCACGATGGACGTCGGACAACGCACAAAAGGCGATCACAATAACTCACCTTGAGCAAAGCTCAGGTGAGCTAATAAAAAATGTCTTTGCCTTCTTCTGGTACTGAAGCAGCTTCGCTTTCAATTAAAATGTATCACTATCTTTATTCAATTTCTTTATATTAGTCTTCAACAAAAATGCAGTTCCACCTAGTCACAAACATAATAGCCTTTTCTGTAGAAAATGATATATTACTCAAAATCTAAAAATAAATGAATCCGTAAACGAGATAGATGTAAAACACTTACTTCCAATGAAGGTCCAGGGGCCCCTGTGGCTGCTGCTAGTGCTGCAGCCAGTTGATTGGCTGTGATTGGTTGGACTGGATTCTGACTCTGTATGGGGGAAACATTATACGATTAATGTTTCTATTGTATTATGAAAGTATATGGTGTATATGCCTGTATGGTTTTGTTTTAACAAGATAGGAAAATGTTAACAAAGATAAAATTAAAACAATAATATGAATAAAATAATAAATACACTATTTTATTAAATATTTCATCATAAGGATTTCATCAGGAAATATATATTATTCCTCATATTCCCCATGGAATATTTTTTCAAACCGATACCAAACAAAATCAGTGGCTTTCTGATGCGGCCTTCAATCACAGTGGTGAGACAAGAGTTATGATAAATAAAGGTCTGTAGAAAAACATATTAAGCCTTTCCCTCCTATAGACGCTTTCTGATGCCTCTGCAGCAGAAGGCTTTTTGAAAACATGGCGACAAAAGAAGAAATTGCTCAAAACAAGCAACTTCTTCTTATGTCACCATGTTTTCAACTTGATTCAATTATTGTACTTTCATTTAAAGGGAGTTTGCAAAGTCGTCTGCTGCGGATTTGTTGTATGTAGGAAAGGGTTAATAATGAATTTGATACAACATTTTAGGAATACAAACTTGACAGACAAGTTGAAGGATGACACTTGATATCTTCTCTAGTGAGTCTACAAAGCAAAAGTAAGTTCAACATTGTGCTTTAACTCTTTTCTTCATGCAGATACATTTTATAACATATGCAGCTGCCAAAAAACCATTGTGGGAAAATGAGAATTTGGAAACATTAATAAAGCAAACAATTGAATATTTCTAGTCTAACTATTGAATGGATATGAGGAATTTCTCCTTTTGCAACAATGTTTTCAAAAGTTGTAAGCTGCATATGCCTTTCACAACCTCTGTATGTGGGAAAGGGTTAATAAAACACATACCGGCCCAGGGGATTCCTCATCATCTGACATGTTGTCTAGAGAATACGCTCCTGTTGAACTCCTAACAAACTCTCCTTTACTACCAGTCTCCTTTACTAACGCAGCAATCTTTCTGGCAACATCTGGAAAACAAGGGTGTCTCTCCATCAACCTGAAAAGAGAGATTCAAGTGTGCTGTAAGTTCCTTCTCAATTCAAGAGGACTAGATAAGGGGCAGTAAACTGTTTTTTCCCCCACAATATCCCTCGTATTACTCAACCAAACCCTATATTGTGGGTACTCACTGAGACAATTCTTGTAAGTACCCACCACATAGAGTTTGAGTGTAAAATAAGGATTTTAGAATATGAAAAATGTTCCTTATCTATTGCTCTGCCTGTTAAAAAGTATTTGTATGAATTTATGTTCAGTTTAATCCTTGAATAAAATAATATTTAAATCAACCTTAAGAAATTGAAAATAAAAATATAATGAAGGACCTATCAAAATTGAAACAAGCAAATTCAGAGAATTATGGTCCCCCGCTTTGGGGGTTTTATTGGTTGGGTTGCAACGCTTCCTGGCATATTGTAACTGTCTTTTCTGTCTAGAGAAGGCTTTATTGTTTATAGTAATATGTCAGTTGTATTTGTGAAGTCTAAACAGATTGACCTCATTAAATTATATGGAAAATTAAATCATCCAAAAAGCGGTTGCAGAGAGATAGCCCGGAAATGAATTAAGTCATACATAGCCGGATGGTGGGGTAAAACTCCGTGAAAAATCATCCAACCGGAACGCAAACACGATATGCGCATCTACACTTGGTGGTGATCCTTCCTATAAAGTTTCATCAAATTCCAAAAAGCGGTTGCAGAGAAATAGCCCGGAAAAATGAATTTAGTCATACATAGCCGGATGGTGGGGTAAAGGGCCATAACTCCGTGAAAAATCATCCAACCGGAACGCAAACACGATATGCGCATCTACACTTGGTGGTGATCCTTCCTATGAAGTTTCATAAAATTCCAAAAAGCGGTTGCAGAGAAATAGCCCGGAAATGAATTTAGTCATACATAGCCTGATGGTGGAGTAAAGGGCCATAACTCCGTGAAAAATAATCCAACCGGAACGCAAACACGATATGCGCATCTACACTTGGTGGTGATCCTTCCTATGAAGTTTCATAAAATTCCAAAAAGCGGTTGCAGAGAAATAGCCCGGAAATGAATTTAGTCATACATAGCCTGATGGTGGGGTAAAGGGCCATAACTCCGTGCAAAATAATCCAACCGGAACGCAAACACGATATGCGCATCTACACTTGGTGGTGATCCTTCCTATGAAGTTTCATCAAATTCCAAAAAGCGGTTGCAGAGAAATAGCCCGGAAATGAATTTAGTCATACATAGGGGTAAAGGGCCATAACTCCGTGAAAAATAATCCAACCGGAACGCAAACACGATATGCGCATCTACACTTGGTGGTGATCCTTCCTATGAAGTTTCATCAAATTCCAAAAAGCGGTTGCAGAGAAATAGCCCGGAAACGAAAGTGTGACAGCGTGACGGACTGACGGACTGACTGACGAATGAGAACTAATAGTCCCCGCGCTTTCGCGAAAGCGGGGGACAATAAAAAAAATAGTGAAGAAACTATTGCAATTTTGAAGTTTGCAATTCATTTATCAAAGGGTTCATTTGTTCGCATATATTTTAACCTTTCATATGTTTAAAAATAATATTGTTTGAAGTTTCTTCACTGGATAAGTCTTAGGACCATTTAGAGGATAGATGCAATTGCTAATGAGCAATTTCACCTCTTACCTCATTTGTTTTCAACTTCATAAAAAAAGTAATACATGTACATGGAAAACAAGAGATGTTCGTCCAACATTATGCCGCCCTTTTAGTGGACAAAGTCATTGTGACCTTGACCTTTGAACGGGTTGCATCAAAATCAATTGGGGTCATCTACTGGTCATGCCCAATCTCCATGCCAAGTTTGAGTAGTGTAGGTCCTGCCACCGTCCAAGGATTATCTTGTTATCAATCGGATAGGGTTTAGTCTACATTTGGAACAAAAGTTTTTGACCTATAGAACTATGGTTAAAGCATACACTGTTCTAGTTACTTTACCTTCTTATGTTTCCAGGATGAACCAACACGGCCAAAAGCTCCACATCAAAGAACAAGGCTGGAATACAAATTTACATCATGTAGAAGAATGTACAAGTCAAACCAACAAATCAGGATTTTCTTAACAAGAGGCCCATGAGGGCCTATGCTCTACTGGCATTGATCTGGCTTGTTTCAAAAGGAACCAATATGTCATCAATATTCAAATACCATCTAAGTTTGGTGAAAATCAGATAGTAAATGGAAGCTCTATTGTGTTCACAAGCTGTATTATAGCAATTTTGACAATTTCAAGGGCCATAATCCAGCCATGCATGGGTAGATCTGGCCGTTTTTTTTGGAAATGAACCAAACTCTCATGGATATCTAACTACTGTATAAGTTTGGTTGAGATACAATCAAAAGTGAAGACTGTATTGTTTTAACAAGCTCTTTTATAGCAATTTTGACCATTTCAAGGGCCATAATCCAGTCATGCATGGGCGGATCTGGCTGGTTTTCGAAAGGAACCGAGCTCTCATGGATATCTAACTACTGTATAAGTTTGGTTGAGATACAATTAAAAGTGAAGACTGTATCGTGTTAACAAGAAATTGTTTACGGACGGACGGACGGACGGACGGACGGACGGACGGACGGATCGACGGACGCACGCACGCACGACGGACAAATCGCCACGACATAAGCCCTTCTGGCCTTCGTCTTTAATGATGAAGACGATACATAAAATTTATTCAACACTCATATCAAATCTAGTGTAAAATATTGAAACTGCTAAAATCTTTTCAGTACTTTTTATGTTTATATTCCCTGTTTCTCAAAACTATGCTTATGAATTATTTGTCAAGATTTAAATTCTTTAATGAAATGTTTTCAGTATATTATGAGTCGCAATAGCAATGTGTGAAGCCTTTTAAACATGCAAACTCAATTTAAAGCATTTGCATCAGATGACTTATGAAAGATCGTGCAAATGGGGGAAATTATTGTTCATTCTCCATCTCCCAAAGTACTTACTCTATTCTAAAATTGTACTTTCGTTGGAAAGAGATTTTCCATATTTACCCTCAGATGTTTTCACAGATGTCAGCTGCAGATGTGTTGTATGTGGGGGTAAGTTTTAACTATTACTGTCTGAGAAAACAAATAAAAAAAAAACCTTTCCCACATACAGCACATCTGCAGCAGACGACTTTGAAAACATCTAGGCAAAAACACAAAAAAAGCCTTTAAATGATAGACCAATAATTGAATAGAATTGAAAATATGGTGACAAAAGTAGAAATTGTTTGTTTTGAGCAATTTCTTCTTTTGTTGCCATGTTTTCAAAAAGCCGTCTGATGCAGAGGCGTCAATAAGTGTCTATATGAGGGAAAGGGTTATTACATACCAAGAGCTGAAGAGTCTTCACTTAATCCTTGTATTTCTGCAATCAAGTCATTCTGCTGGCCTGGATTACTTAGAATACTCTCAACCTACATAAATAAATTAATATATGAGTTGTGTGTGTGGCAATATGGGGATCTGGTTGCATTTGCATCCAGTAAAGATTCAGGTTACACTATGCAAACACACAGTCTCAACAGTCTTCACTGTCTATTAGCATAGATGTAAGCGCAGACAAAAAAAAAAAATTATAGTCACTCATATGTTATAACCATATCTCTTTTTGTGTTCCTTTAACAGAGACCCATTTAAGGCCCCAAATGAAACCAAAAAAATGTAAGAAAAAAAATAATAGAAATTTTAAACAGATGGGTATTAACCCTTTCCCTCCTATAGACGCTTTCTGAAGCCTCTGCAGCAAACGGCTTTTTGAAAACATAGTGACAAAAGAAGAAATTGCACAAAACGTGCAATTTCTCCTTTTGCCACAATGTTTTCCACATTTTGTCATAGGTTATTGATTAAATTATGGAGATTTTCTATTTTTTGACAAAATAGGTTCAAAGTCGTCTGCTGCAGAACTGTTGTATGAGGGAAAGGGTTAAAGTGGTTGTTCGTATAAGGAGCCATCAATATTTTAAAAAGTCAACTGCTACAGTGATACCTATGTTCACCTGTATCAGAGCAAGGCTTAAAATAATATAAACTAGAACTATCACTGAAGATGATAAATACCCCCCTAAACAGCCATAACTTAATAAGTAAAAGGGCCATAACTCTGTAAAATAACATGCAATTGTAACCCCTTTAGGATATGCACATCTCCTCTTGGTATAGAAGCTTCATGTAAAATTCTATTGAATTCTACCCAGTGGTTTGTAAGAAATAGGCCGGACAAAATATGGCTTCCGGCCGACCGATAGACAAGTCAGACAGCCTGACACAGTGACTCCTATATACCCTCTCTTCTTCGAAGGGGGTATAATAATGTGCAGCCATAATCCTTTTCATTGCTTTTTTTCTCTACAAAAAAAAAAAATTTGTGTGCATTTTTTAAATAAAACTCTCTTTTTCAAGTGTTCAATACAAGGAGTCAATCTCACACAGGTTAAAGGGGTATATCAGCATAAATTATCTCATTGAAAATACCAGAAAAGACAATGAATTTACCACAGACTTATACGCCGGATTTGACAGTGCTTCCTGTAGTTGAGTCCTTAGCTGTTTAATCTCAGCATTGCTTGGCACACCTGCAAAATATATTGAAATATAACACAAAATGTAGTTTAAACCACTTCTGATGCTTTTGAAAATATGCCTCAGGAAAGGAGAAAAAGTATGTCTATGTGGAGAAGTTTCTTCTTTTCCACAGTGTTGTCTACAACTACATGTATGTATAAAATGTATAATTCCAATTTTCCAAATACTTGCTTGGTCTTTCATCTTCATGCAAACAATTCATAAGCACATAACTCTAAATTATCAATTCACAACGATATCAGGTATATATGTGAATTTACTTCAAAATAGAATGTGCACATACTTGACAAACTTGGTATTCTAAACAAAAGTAATAAAAGACACAAGGATAACTTACATATATATATATATATATATATACATGTATATAAAATTCTCAAAACGAATATAATTATGTGATCAAAGATAACATTAAACTCTTCTGTGACAATTCAATACTTTGATATGTCTGCAACGACATACTTTGAAAAAATTCTGCATATATAACAAAGAAATTGATAAAATATTCCTTTCCCCTTTTAATGTTTTTGTCTCAGAATTATATTTCTTTTGTGTAGAATTTTCAATCATACTTAGCCCTTTTCAACATACAACAATCTGCAGCAGATTACTTTCAATATATCCATGCAAGATATGGAAAATCTCCAGTACATAAAATAAACAAGACATGGAAATTCCATGAAACCAGGTTTTCTATAATGGAAGGTGTTTGATTAAGAATTAACAGATCTGTCAAATCTTTCTGTTAATATTTAATCAAAGCTAGTAATTCAAGTAACAGGGAATATTTCTATTGATGAATAATCATAATTACTTTGTCAATCTCTATGCATGACAAAGTTATGGTCCGGACAAGAAAAGTTCAATTAAAGTCTATTTCTTATCACTGTGATAAGACCTTGAATATACAGATTTTTGCATTTGGCACATCGTCTTGATATGGTGCATGTTTGTGCCAAGTTATTTGAAAATATCTCTATGCATGGCAAAGTTATGGTCCGGACAAGAAAAGTTCAATTAAAGTCTATTTCTTATCACTGTGACCTTGACCTTGAATATACAGATTTTTGCATTTGGCACATCGTCTTGATATGGTGCATGTTTGTGCCAAGTTATTTGAAAATATCTCTATGCATGGCAAAGTTATGGTCCGGACAAGGAAAGTTGACGCCCGCCCGCACGCTCGCCGACTTCGCCAAACTAATAACCAGATTTTTTCTTCGGAAAGCCTGGTTAATGAAAGTATTATTATTGAATAGAGTTGAATAAATTGTGGTAAAAGGAAAGATTGCTCATTATTTGTTCAAAAGTTATCTGCTTTAACAAGTGGAAAATGGAGGGTTAAAGAGGTTTGACTAAAGGATGCATCTCTATTCCTGCTTGTAATTGGGGGGGATTTCTCCTTTTTATTAATTTAACACATTAAAAAGAAAGTTTGTTAAGTGCATACCTCCTTTTGTTGAAGGTCTGCTTTTATGTCTGACCAAGGCATGAACTGTCGAACCTGAATGGATTCCAAGAGATTCTAATGTTGATTCATCCTTCAAACACTGTCCACAGTACACCAGATCTAAATAAATAAACAAAAGCATAAAAATGGAATTCAGAATTTACTACCTACCCATTTTAGCTCTATTTCAGTAAATGATACCACCTTCACTAAATCATATAAGATAAGCTGGTCCTTGTTTGTTTATAATTTTATGTGTTTCTAGAGCTTAAGTTTTAAGTGGCCTTAATTTTAATGAAGGAAACTTGGTTTTGAGGAGAAGTATATCATATTCATAAACAGACGAATAATCACCATAAATAAAGGGAGGGCTCTTTCATGAAACTTTTCCTAATTTTTGGTGTATGTTTCACAATACAGAAACTTGTGCAATGTTAAAGGACAGTAATTTACCAGTAAATTTGATAGAATTAAAGGAATGGTAGTCTCAATATATCGGCATTACATATTGCATTGTAGGATGCGAAGTCAAAATATAAAATCGCATTCCTAGTACAGAAACCTGGACTAAAGGAATGGTAGATATTCAATTTCCAAGTTTGCACAAGTGTTTTCTAATTTTTGTTTAAACACTAAATTGCCTTGTACAAAGCCTTCTTAAAAATTTGGACTTTATGTTATTGATAATAAAACTTCAGCTTAAAATAAGTAACACCTAAAAGTTTTCCGTCATCTGAACAGGATATATTGAATTGCTATCAACAGTAAAAGATAAATTTTGTTTAAGAGATCTTTCCCCAATGGTAATGGCCTGGAGTGTTTACGGGTAAGCTTGCATATGAATTATGATTATCTGTGAACTACTTTAACCAGAGTTCCCATTCATGTACATTTGTATGTGAATTACGAAGAAACAAAAATAATCATACTCATCCTCATAGTTTCCACTAGTATGAACATGTAAGAACATACAGAAAATAAGTGATGGAATTATCTAGGCTAGAATGTTTAAAATGTTTCTTTAGCGACTATTTTGCTACAATAGTAACATGGGGAGGGTCTAAAATGCGGACGCGATCTGCGGACAAATGCAATATAGAGTAAACTGCGGACAAATGCAATATAGAGTAAACTGCGGACGAATGCAGTATAGAGGGAAACCTAAATATAGAGGTAAAATGCGGACCCGGTAAAATGCGGACGCTATAATATGTATTTGTATATGGTAGGAACAAATTGTTTGTTGAGTGCAATTATTATAATGATGAGTCTTTAAATTAATTGAACACTAATTGACAGTTTGATACTTCAATTGTCGGCCCTTTTTTGATCTTGTTCATTAACACATTTCTTTCGTTTTTAATGTTATTGTAGAAAAACATTTTAATTGTGCCAATTAACAGATTGGCAAACAATGTCTGATTGGCTGCTTCAACATAATTGTCTATCAAAATGATTTTCCAGTTTCATCTGAACGTGTACAATTACATCCATTACAATATTCACAGTATAACCTACATGTACTAGTTCTATATAGCTTGTGAGATACGATAATATTGGACTGTAATAGAATAATACTTACTTGTGAAATTAAATAAAAAGACATTTAAAAGAAACTGATTATTACACTGTCGTTGTAGTAATTTAAGTTTGTGAATTCAGTGAAGCTCTAATTGTATCTTTGTCTGTGTGTGCTAATTGTACAAAGATGGCTCTAGTTATAGGTCATAGTCAAGTGAAATACCTATCTGACTATTTGGATAAGGCAAATTTTTCTGTGTTTTCTTATCCTGGATATGGAACGTTGAACTTTTTGAGAGAGGACGATTTGTTTGATGTAGCTCCTTTTTTCTCGGTAAGTTAATATTTCATAATCTATTTTGTACGATATTTCCTCTATATTCTATAGCGTCCGCATTTTACTCTATATTGCATTTGTCCGCAGTTTACTCTATATTGCATTTGTCCGCAGTTTACTCTATAAAACCAATACCTATGCCATGTATACGTATTTTACCCTATATTCTATGCCGTCCGCAGTTTTCCTCTATATTCTATGCTGTCCGCAGTTTCCCTCTATACTGCATTTGTCCGCAGTTTACTCTATATTGCATTTGTCCGCAGTTTACTCTATAAAACCAATACCTATGCCGTCCGCAATTTACTCTATATTCTATAGCGTCTGCAGTTTCCCTCTATACTGCATTTGTCCGCAGTTTACTCTATATTGCATTTGTCCGCAGTTTACTCTATAAAACCAATACCTATGCCATCCGTATTTTACTCTATATTCTATGCCGTCCGCAGTTTTCCTCTATATTCTATGCCGTCCGCAGTTTCCCTCTATACTGCATTTGTCCGCAGTTTACTCTATATTGCATTTGTCCGCAGTTTACTCTATATTGCATTTGTCCGCAGTTTACTCTATATTGCATTTGTCCGCAGTTTACTCTATATTGCATTTGTCCGCACTTTACTCTATAAAACCAATACCTATGCCATCCGTATTTTACTCTATACGTCTGCAGTATAAAACCAATACCTATTTGCCGTCCGCAGTTTACTCTATACTGCATTTGTCCGCAGTTTACTCTATATTGCATTTGTCCGCAGTTTACTCTACATTATATATTGTCTGCAGTATAAAACCAATACTTATTTGCCGTCCGCAGTTTACTATATACTGCATTTGTCTGCAGTTTACTCTACATTATATATTGTCTGCAGTATAAAACCAATACTTATTTGCCGTCCGCAGTTTACTCTATACTGCATTTGTCCGCAGTTTACTCTATATTGCATTTGTCCGCAGTTTACTCTACATTATATATTGTCTGCAGTATAAAACCAATACTTATTTGCCGTCCGCAGTTTACTATATACTGCATTTGTCCGCAGTTTACTCTACATTATATATTGTCTGCAGTATAAAACCAATACTTATTTGCCGTCCGCAGTTTACTCTATACTGCATTTGTCCGCAGTTTACTCTAAATTGCATTTGTCCGCAGTTTAATCTACATTATATATTGTCTGCAGTATAAAACCAATACTTATTTGCCGTCCGCATTTTACTATAGAGGAAAACTGCGGACGGCATAGAATATAGAGTAAAATACTTATTTGCCGTCCGCATTTTACTCTATATTCTATATTATATTCTATAGCGTCCGCAGTTTTCCTCTATACTGCATTTGTCCGCAGTTTACTCTATATTGCATTTGTCCGCAGTTTACTCTACATTATATATTGTCTGCAGTATAAAACCAATACTTATTTGCCGTCCGCATTTTACTATAGAGGAAAACTGCGGACGGCATAGAATATAGAGTAAATACTTATTTGCCGTCCGCATTTTACTCTATATTCTATAGCGTCCGCAGTTTTCCTCTATACTGCATTTGTCCGCAGTTTACTCTATATTGCATTTGTCCGCAGTTTACTCTATATTGCATTTGTCCGCAGTTTACTCTATAAAACTAATACCTATGCCATCCGTATTTTACTCTATACGTCTGCAGTATAAAACCAATACCTATTTGCCGTCCGCAGTTTACTCTATACTGCATTTGTCCGCAGTTTACTCTATATTGCATTTGTCCGCAGTTTACTCTACATTATATATTGTCTGCAGTATAAAACCAATACTTATTTGCCGTCCGCAGTTTACTATATACTGCATTTGTCCGCAGTTTACTCTACATTATATATTGTCTGCAGTATAAAACCAATACTTATTTGCCGTCCGCAGTTTACTCTATACTGCATTTGTCCGCAGTTTACTCTATATTGCGTTTGTCCGCAGTTTACTCTACATTATATATTGTCTGCAGTATAAAACCAATATTTATTTGCCGTCCGCAGTTTACTATATATACTGCATTTGTCCGCAGTTTACTCTACATTATTTATTGTCTGCAGTATAAAACCAATACTTATTTGCCGTCCGCAGTTTACTCTAAATTGCATTTGTCCGCAGTTTACTCTACATTATATATTGTCTGCAGTATAAAACCAATACTTATTTGCCGTCTGCATTTTACTATAGAGGAAAACTGCGGACAGCATAGAATATAGAGTAAAATACTTATTTGCCGTCCGCATTTTACTCTATATTCTATATTATATTCTATAGCGTCCGCAGTTTTCCTCTATACTGCATTTGTCCGCAGTTTACTCTATATTGCATTTGTCCGCAGTTTACTCTACATTATATATTGTCTGCAGTATAAAACCAATACTTATTTGCCGTCCGCATTTTACTATAGAGGAAAACTGCGGACGGCATAGAATATAGAGTAAAATACTTATTTGCCGTCCGCATTTTACTCTATATTCTATAGCGTCCGCAGTTTTCCTCTATACTGCATTTGTCCGCAGTTTACTCTATATTGCATTTGTCCGCAGTTTACTCTACATTATATATTGTCTGCAGTATAAAACCAATACTTATTTGCCATCCGCATTTTACTATAGAGGAAAACTGCGGACGGCATAGAATATAGAGTAAAATACTTATTTGCCGTCCGCATTTTACTCTATATTCTATATTATATTCTATAGCGTCCGCAGTTTTCCTCTATACTGCATTTGTCCGCAGTTTACTCTATATTGCGTTTGTCCGCAGTTTACTCTATATTCTATACCGTCCGCAGTTTCCTCTAAAGTGTGTTTAAGCCAGCAAAATCCATTAAGGATGTGTGACCATACACTGTTAATTACCATTGTGTACGAGTGTCATATAATTATAAATGTAACACCATTTCCCAATAAACCTATCATATACAGAAATTATTATACAGTGTATTGCTTTACAGATTATTGCTGTAGTCGTGGGAGCAAATGACATAAGCATGAAGCCTCCAAAGATGATAGTAGCCGAAATACTCAACTTATGTAATGATATTCACAGTACATCTCCCAGTGCTACTGTGCTAGTTTCGACCATTTTACCACGAGGTCAGAACATGTTTGAAGGCAAGAATAGAGAAGATATGTTTCTTCGTCGCTGGAATAACGATGCGTATGAAGTCAACTACCAACTGCGGGTGATTTAATTTTTGACTGTAATAAAATGAGAAGCTGTTTACTCGAATGTTTTCAAAAACAAGAAATATCGGAATTCCCGCAAACTACAAAAACATTAAGCCATAGAAGAAAAGTCAAACCACTAGAAATAGAAATTGAAAATTATTGTATTTGTAACTTGCCGGGATGTGTCGATACCGTCATGGTACAATGTGATAAATGCACAAATTGGTATCACAAATTTTGTGTTTATGCACCTGTAGATATTTCAACAATAGATGCAGACTTTAATTGCAACTTTTGTTAATTATTTAGCTATTACAATGATATAATATGTGATTAAGTTGGCAACATTTACTTATAACAGCCTTAACAAATTCTCCTTTTCCCACAATGTTTTCATGTTACATCTACCTCATTTGTTATAGATAAGTATTATTGTGGTATATATATATATAATTACTAGAAAAAAATATTAAGATTAAAAGTGTTGTATATTACAGTATATATATTTATTGTTTATTTGTTAATTATTTTTTCTGCCCCCTTCCAAGTACTCTAGAGAATAGAATGTTGCATGGATAATTTACCTCGTAGTATGGCACATGGAAAAATTTTGAAAGTTACAAAGTCGAAAACGAAGAGACCAAACAATAACTAGAACCCATGACAATATATAATGTGGAGTAAACTGCGAACAAATGCCATATAGAGTAAACTGCGGACAAATGCAGTATAGAGTAAACTGCGGACAAATGCAGTATAGAGTAAACTGCGGACAAATGCAGTATAGAGTAAACAGCGGACAAATGCAGTATAGAGTAAACTGCGGACAAATGCAGTATAGAGTAAACTGCGGACAAATGCAGTATAGAGTAAACTGCGGACAAATGTTTTTCTACCATAACATTAAAAACGAAAAAATAAAAAAAGTTTTAATGAACAAAATCTAAAAAGGGCCGACAATTGGAGTACCAAAATTTGACCTACAGGTCATTCAAACACCAACTGACTTATTTAGCACTGACCGTTATAAAGTTTATTAGTGTGTTTATATCTGTTCAGTTCTTGTAAACAAGAAGCAGTCTTATTGTGTCAGTTACTGAAAATGTTAACATTCATTTTATTTTATAAACCAATTTATGCCCGAATTATGAAGCATCCGGAGATACATACAGTACATAAAGAGAGAACAAAACATGAAAAAAAAATACCGAAAATAACAAACCAAAATCATCCAATTCTTTTCCGATATCCTTTGAAACATTTGATTTCAAAACATTCACTTTTGCTGTTAGATTTACCCCAGGTATTCTTTTTCTTGTAGAAACTCCGGTGTTTGTTCTGTCACAGACGATTAAAGTAGCCATTTTGTAGGGGAATACCAAACTGAATCAAAGCGCTGAAAGCATTTAAGGGAATTATACAGTGATAACGTCGAATGTCGAAAACATCGAATTAATAAAACAGAACAAAACGGGAGTGGAAACGTCGAAAAGGACAATCTATAGACTATTTATTTTACAGTTCTATAAAGCTATACCACACAATGTAATTAGTAGCTTATAAGTTAATAATATCTTGTATAGTCATGTAGCTTACGGGAAGTTACGTACCACTACATTTTCGTATCTTTTTTGATCAATGCATTTATAAAGGAGAAATTAAATAAAAGGTCATTTATATTCAAAATGAAATAAGCGGAAAAAAGAAGAACACATCAATGAATGATAAACTTTTAATTTTATCTTAAATAATATATTATAAGATATTATATATTCACAAAGTGTACAGTATTTACAAAGACATAACTAAAACATATCAAAACGTTGTGAGCAAAGAAAAACTTGCCCACGAGAGGCTTATTTTTCCTTTAATCGTAACGTTTTCAAAACTAGAGAATGATCAGTTATGTAGTTGCAGAGTCAAGTTTGCGTTTTATAGTTTGCCGATGTTTTCATCGTTTGTTGAGAGTTTTTTAAAACGTTGTGAGAAATTTAAAGAGTGTCTTTTCACTTAAAGTGATGTTTTATAGTGTGTTTAAATGTTGTCTTTTTAACAAGGGATATACATGTTTTACAAAGATATTTTATATTTTGCCGGTTGTTCAGAGTTTTTGAAAACGTTCTGAGAATAGAATAACTTGCTCATGAGGGGCTTATTTTTCCTTTAATCGTAACGTTTTCAAAACTAAAGAATGATCAGTAATGTAGTTGCAGAGTAAATTTTGAGTATAGATGTAGAGAGTTTTTGAAAACGTTGTGAGAAAAGAGTGTCTTTGCACTTGTATTGATGTTTTATAGTTTGGCAGAGATATTTCCATTTACCCAGGGACACTATATTACACTGTAATATAGTGTCCCTGCTGTAATATAGTGTCCCTGATTTACCGCAATACTCTCATCAATAATGTATTTTCAGAATCACATATCGTGAATATATGTGATATACATGTTTCACAAAGATGTTTTATAGTTTGCCGATGTTTTCATCGGTTATTGAGAGTTTTGGAAAACTGTGTAAGAATAGAAAAACTTGCTCATGAGGGATTTTTTCCCTTTAATCGTAACGTTTACATGTTTTACAAATATGTTTTATAATTGGCCGATGTTTTCAAAAATCTAAGAAAAACAACAGAAGCGGTATTACTTAACACCGATTTAAAAAGTAACAACACCTGCTTAATTAATTTATAACACCTTTTTTTTTATTGACTGTTAATGTTTGAAGTGTGCTTGATTGAAGGCACACTCAAAATTTTAACAATGATTAAGTGTTAATGTATTACAAAATATACAGATGTGCAGTATAAATATTTAAAAATCATCATTTATGTTAATTATTCATGAAATAATGATTTTTTTTTTCTAAATGCGCCATTAATCCTCTCTCTTTTATTTCAAATATTTATTATATATGAATTCAAATTATATTGTAATTATGTAATTATGTATATAATAATGTTTTATTAAAACAAAAAAAAGGTCACACTCGGCATCTTTAGCATACCATGTGAACAAGGGGTGTTCAACAAGGGTTTATGAACCAGTTTTGCAAGTGACGATCAAGTGACGACAAAAGCTCGAAAGCTCGTCTTCCACATTCATTTTCTTTACATTTCAGAACGAATGGTGTTTAGCATGCCCTTATATATCATGGAATCATGTACTCTATGCAAATTGCTGCAAACACACCATTTAACTTCAAATAAACCGTCATTTCATTATTTTTATTTAATTGCACAACTCTAAATAAATATATCAAATATCACTTCAATTAACTACAAACAAGACAAAAATATATATATTTTTTTATTTTTTTATTTTACAAATATCACTTCTTAAATGGAAGTGGAAACTCTTAATTGTAGTATATAATTAAAACAATTATATATAGGCTATACATTGCTCGCCAAATGGCTTTATCCCGAAAGTCGAGGGTAAATTTGTTTAACCCCATACCATCATCATAGGCTGTACATTTTCCTTTTCGACGTTTCCACTCCCATTTTGTTCTGTTTTATTAATTCGACGTTATCGACATTCGAAGTTTCCACCATCACCCCATTTATGGTATAGGGGCAAACAGCAGAGCAGACCCTTTAGTAAAACATTTCGAGTTCAATGGACACTACAGATCCACACTATATATTGGAATGGTGGTGATAAATGCTGATAAATGACAGCATGATTTAGAAAACAAATTCAATCAATCAAGATGGGAGAATGACTGTTCTGTGTTTTTTATGGATATTTTAGTATTAATAATAATCCACACTACTTCCTTTTTTGACACCAGTATTTACGATTTTTGATTACACTCTTTATCACAACAAGGTTTGAATTAGTCAGCATACTATGGAATTTTGCCTAGGACGACATGCAAAAACAAACGCCTAAACATAAAGACACCAATACAACTGGAATATAATTCAAAGCAAAACAAATTAAGTAAGTGTTGCATCGCTTTTCATCTTGACATCTACATATGCTCCTGTAATACAATTGAACCCATTTAATAGTGTTGGAGTTAAGCTCCGGACATAGTAAAGTAAGTTTAGAGGGGCTTTCAAAAATGAACACGGGCTTTCAACTGCTATGTTGTGTATTTATTCTCACACATTCGCCGTGCTTAGCGAGCTTAGGCTTATGGTAAATTCACGAAAACTTACGATGGCAACAGTTCTAGTTTATTTGTCAAGATTTGTGTTCAATGTACGCAAATACAAATACATTAAGACCCTTAAATGCTAGAAACGGTTCATATGCGAAATAAATCCCTGGTACTGTATGTGTTCTCAAATAGACTAAAATGCTGTTGAAAACGGCCTTAAACTCCGTACAGTGCACTCAAAACGACATTTGAAAACATGATGAGCAATGGTTCCTTATACCACACTGTTTTCAGTCCTATCGCGTAGATGGGTTGATTCACCCAGGAAGCATGTGTGTGTGTGAGCAGTATTTAACATAAATGCCTAACGACGCAATCAAAACGACCATTGAAAGCACGATGGGCAACGGCTCCTCTTACCACACTGTTTTCAGTCCTATCGCATAGTTGGGTTGATTCACCCAGGACGCATGAGTATGTGAACTGTGAGGATGATTGGACAGAAAACGGCATAAAACCCCAACAATGCAAGCAAAACGATCTTTGAAAACATGATGAGCAATGGCTGTTTTTATCACAATGTTTTCGATGGTTCATTTATAAGGAGTTTATGCATGTGGGTACGGGGTTAGGGGAAAATCGTTCACTGTACCGCCGAAAGGGATTTGGCCTGCAGAGGTGCGAAGACCAGTGAAAACATACTAACCCTTTCCCACCTGCATATATTTTATACCACTTTCCACATTTATTTAGTCATGCAACAACTCGCTTCCGAGATCAAACCCCTATCATGCAAACAAACCGACATTTTAAAGCATAACGGACAATTGCTTCTTTCGCGACCATGTGTTTAGGTCTATTGCATAGCTGGGATGATTCACCCAGGGGTCACGAGTGTGTGAACTGACGGGGTGATATAACTGGAATGATGTTGAAAACGGCCTAAAACACCCAACAATACAAACAAAACGACCTCTAAAAGCAGGAGGGGCAATTGCTACCTTTGTCACAGTGTGTTCAGTACTATTGAGGAGATGGGTTGAATCACTCAGGACGCATGAGTATGCGAACAGTGAAGGTGATTTGACATACATGATGTTGAAAACGGCGTTAACACCAAACAATACAAACAAAAAGACCATTGAAATCATGATTAGCAATGGCTCCTCTTTTCACACTGTTTAACCCAGGTCCCATGAGTTTGTGAACTGTGAGGGTTATTGGTAGTCTAGTTATTGGACATAAATGCTGTTGCAAACGGCCTATAAACCCCAACAATGCAATCACATTGACCTTTGAAAACATGATGAGCAATGGCATCCTTACCACACAGTTTTCTGTCTTATTGCATAGTTGGCTTGATTCGCCCAGGACGCATGCGTATGTGAACTGTGCGGTTGATTGGACATAAATGCTGTTGAAAACGGCCTAAAACTCCGTACAGTGCACTCAAAACGACCTTCGAAAACATGATGAGCAATGGTTCCTTATACCACACTGTTTTCAGTCCTATCGCGTAGATGGGTTGATTCACCCAGGAAGCATGTGTGTGTGAACAGTATTTAACATGAATGCTATTGTAAACGGCCTAAAAAAATCAACAACGCAATCAAAACGACCATTGAAAGCACGATGGGCAATGGCTCCTCTTACCACACTGTTTTCAGTCCTATCGCATAGTTGGGTTGATTCACCCAGGACGCATATGTATGTGAACTATGAGGGTGATAGGACATAAATGCTGTTGAAAACGGCCTAAAACCCCAGCAATGCAAGTAAAACGAGATTTGAAAACATGATGAGCAATGGCTGTTTTTATCACAATGTTTTCGATAGTTCATTTATAGGGAGTTTATACATGTGGGAACGGGGTTATGGGAACATTTTTCACTGTACCGCCGAAAGGGATTTGGCCTGCAGAGGTACGAAGACCCGTGAACACATACTAACGCTTTCCCACATGCATATATTTTATGCAGCATTCCACCTTTATTTAGTCATGCAACAATTAGCTTCCAAGATCAAAACCCCTATCATGCAAACAAACCGACATTTTAAAGCATAACGGGCAATTGCTTCTTTTGCCAAAATGTATTCAGGTCTGTTGCATAGCTGAGATGATTCACCCAGGGATCACGAGTGTGTGAACTGACGGGGTGGTATGACTGGAATGATGTTGAAAACGGCCTAAAACACCCAACAATACGAACAAAACGACCTCTTAAAGCAGGGCGGGCAATTGCTCCCTTTGTCACAGTGTGTTCAGTACTATTGAGTAGTTGGGTTGAATCACCCAGGACGCATGAGTATGTGAACAGTGTGGGTGATTTGACGTATATGGTGTTGAAAACGGCGTAAAGCACCCAACAATACAAACAAAAGGACCTTTGAAATCATGATTAGCAATGGCTCCTCTTTCCACACTGTTTTCAGTCCTAACGGATAGCTGGTTTGATTCACCCAGGTCCCATGCGTCTGTGAACTGTGAGGGTGATTGAACATAAATGCTGTTGAAAACGGCCTATAAACCCCAACAATGCAATCACATTGATCTTTGAAATCATGATGAGCAATTGGTCCTCTTACCACACTGTTTTCAGTCCTATTGCCTAGTTGGCTTGATTCGCCCAGGACGCATGAGTATGTGAACTGCTGGGATGATTCACCCAGGAATCACGAGTGTGTGAACTGACGGGGTGGTATGACTGGAATGATGTTGAAAACGGCCTAAAACACCCAACAATACAAACAAAACGACCTCTAAAAGCAGGGCGGGCAATTGCTCCCTTTTTCACAGTGTGTTCAGTACTATTGAGTAGCTGGGTTGAATCACCCAGGACGCATGAGGATGTGAACAGTGCGGGTGATTTGACATATATGATGTTGAAAACGGCATAAAACACCCAACAATACAAACAAAACGACCTTTGAAATCATGATTAGCAATGGCTCCGCTTTCCACACTGTTTTCAGTTCAAATGCATAGCTGGGTTGATTCACCCAGGTCCCATGAGTTTGTGAACTGTGAGGGTGATTGGACATAAATGCTGTTGAAAACGGCCCTATAAACCCCAACAATGCAATCACATTGACCTTTGAAAACATGATGAGCAATGGCTCCTTTTACCACACTGTTTTCAGTTTTATGGCATAGTTGGCTTGATTTGACCAGGACGCATGAGTATGTGAACTGTGGGGGTGATTGGACATAAATGCTGTTGAAAACGGCCTAAAACTCCGTACAGTGCACTCAACACGACCTTTGAAAACATGATAAGCAATGGTTCCTTATACCACACTGTTTTCAGTCCTATCGCATAGCTGAGTTGATTCACCCAGGTCCCATGAGTTTGTGAACTGTGAGGGTGATTGGACATAAATGCTGTTGAAAACGGCCTATACACCCCAACAATGCAATCACATTGACCTTTGAAAATATGATGAGCAATGGCTCCTCTTTCCACACTGTTTTCAGTCCTAACGCATGGCTGGGTTGATTCACCCAGGTCCCATGAGTTTGTGAACTGTGAGGGTGATTGGACATAAATGCTGCTGAAAACGGCCTATAAACCCCAACAATGCAATCACATTGACCTTTGAAAATATGATGAGCAAGGGCTCCTATTTTCACACTGTTTTCAGTCCTAATGCATGGCTGGGTTGATTCACCCAGGTCCCACGAGTTTGTGAACTGTGAGGGTGATTGAACATACATGCTGTTGAAAACGGCCTATAAACCCCAACAATGCAATATGATTAGCAATGGCTGCTCTTTCCACACTGTTTTCAGCCCTATTGCATAGTTGGCTTGATTCGCCCAGGACGCATGAGTATGTGAACTGTGGGGGTGATTGGACATAAATGCTGTTGAAAACGGCATAAACCTCCGTACATTGCACTCAAAACGACCTTTGAAAACATGATGAGCAATGGTTCCTTATACCACACTGTTTTCAGTCCTATCGCATAGCTGGGTTGATTCACCCAGGTCCCATGAGTTTGTGAACTGTGAGGGTGATTGGACATAAATGCTGTTGAAAACGGCCTATACACCCCAACAATGCAATCACATTGACCTTTGAAAATATGATGAGCAATGGCTCCTCTTTCCACACTGTTTTCAGTCCTAACGCATGGCCGGGTTGATTCACCCAGGTCCCATGAGTTTGTGAACTGTGAGGGTGATTGGACATAAATGCTGCTGAAAACGGCCTATAAACCCCAACAATGCAATCACATTGACCTTTGAAAATATGATGAGCAATGGCTCCTCTTTCCACACTGTTATCAGTCCTAATGCATGGCTGGGTTGATTCACCCAGGTCCCATGAGTTTGTGAACTGTGAGGGTGATTGGACATAAATGCTGTTGAAAACGGCTTATAAACCCCAACAATGCAATATGATGAGCAATGGCTGCTCTTTCCACACTGTTTTCAGTCATATTGCATAGTTGGCTGGATTTGCCCAGGACGCGTGAGTATGTGAACTGTGTGGGGTGATTGGACATAAATGCTGTTGAAAACGGGCTAAAACTCCGTACAGTGCACTCAAAACAACCTTTGAAAACATGATGAGCAATGGTTCCTTATACCACACTGTTTTCAGTCCTATCGCGTAGATGGGTTGATTCGCCCAGGAAGCATGTCTGTGTGAGCAGTATTTAACATAAATGCTGTTGTAAACGGCCTAAACAAAACCAACAACGCAAGCAAAACCACCATTGAAAGCACGATGGGCAATGGCTCCTATTTCCACACTGTTTTCAGTCCTAATGCATGGCTGGGTTGATTCACCCAGGTCCCATGCGTTTGTGCACTGTGAGGGTGATTGGACATAAATGCTGTTGAAAACGGCCTAGAAAACCCAACAACGCAATCAAAATGACCTTTGAAAACATATGATGTATTATTATTTGTACATTGTATTATGTATGTTGGGCCGGTGCACTTTGTTTACGTAAATGAATAAATTGAAAAATTGAAATTGAAATCTGTTGAAGATCAATCCTATATGAATAACGGTTCTGTTCAATTCTTTGTCACACAAACACTAACTGCTATTATATCTAACATTAGTATTAACATCGTCTGGTACATAGTTTGTGTATGCCCTATGTATTTGTAAATTATATTATTAATGAAAGGTTCTGTTCTGTTCTGTATTATTCTATTTTTTATCACAGAAACCCAGACAGAGGATTAGTATTAAACAAATTGTCATCGTCTGATATGTTTCGTATGCCCATGTATAATGTAAATCTTTTCAAGATGAACCATATATGAATAAAGCTTATATTATGTTATGTTCTGTTCTCACAGTGATAAATGTGCGTATTCCACTTTTGTACCGCCTCGCAAACGTTTAAAAGTAGCCCGATCCTGGCATTTGATGGTAGAAGAAACTCTCCTCTATTTAACCATACCATCGGTTTGGGTTAGATCACTATATTCAATAAAAACACCAGGTCCCATTCGCATATGTTGCCATACCGGTCTCACACGAGTACTAATTAACTTTAGTGTAAATCAAATCGCGTTCAAAGCCCCCTTGCAAATCTTCATATAAACTTCAATGTCAAATATACAATGTCGGTTGTCTCTCTCGTCTTCCCTGTCTTGCGTACCATTCCATTTATCCATATATATATATATATGTCATTCAACCACATCTAATAAAATTCAACAAAAATGCGACATGTTTTACCCAAAATTATCTCGTTGCTGCGAGACCATTCTGTCATGGCACTTATACACAGTGGCGCGCTCGCTTTATATATGACTACATTGATATTGGTTATATAAACCCCTGTTTACTTGACATTATAATTTTACAGTCTGCTGAACCAGGGACTAGATGAACCCTTGGTCACATAGACTTAAACTATAACATACAACTCTGAAAATGTCTAGGCAAAAATGGATAATCTGTATTAATAAAAGCACAAGAGAAAGTTGATGCAAGGCATCAATGTCGCCGGAAAAGACTGCATTGATTTATTTATGTATTCCTGACTTTCCTTAGTCTATTCAAACATTTGCTTATAAAGTTTATATAAATACCTATGCATTAGGGTATCTATAAAAAATTAACGAAATGTGTACACATTTATCTTGGCTTAAATTTAATCTTGCTGTTGTTACTTATTTATGTTTGTCAATCTTATTCGAATCACAAGGTAAATATCCTGGTATTGCTTTAAAGGGAGGTAATTTGAAGAAAACAAAAGTCTTCAAAAGGAGAAATATATCAGCATTACCGTCTACAGTTTAAATTGTTCTATTGTTTGTGGATTTAAAAATGTTCTTTTTTTCTTATTTCTACATGTACAACGAAATATTGCGGCTTCTCTTTGCCGCTTTGCGTCAAACATTCGTCTTGTACTTGTCTAAAATAAAATAATATCACTCGCTTTTTCATATCGAAATGCGCATGCGCGAAAATCGATGTTAAAGGTCACGAAACTACACAACAGAATAGGGTCTATATTTAGCTTAGAAACAGTTCCTACTTTAGATATTCATGGATTAACATTATTAAATGAATTCTACACAAATCAAGACATCTCTTTGAACATGAAAACAACATTTAGTAAGTTAAAATTGCTATTAAAAGGAGAATCCGAAATTGACCTCAATGATGACACATAAGAGTCTGCATTAGGGGGTGTTGGTTCACGTCTTGAAGGGACCACTTTTGTCTTCGTAAATAAGACAAAAAACTTAAATGCGAGTGAAATAAAAAAAACTGCAAACATTAAAAAATCGGAATATTTATTTCATTTTAGATGTGTCATTTATTAGTGTTCGTAAACAACCACAATTGTAATATGTTCAAATCATCTAGAGTTGTTTCTTTCTAATAATAAGCCGCCCTCCCATGTGATTTCCGAAAAGCTATTTAAAATAGAAGTCGCGGGCTTCTGCCCGGCGACTAATAAGTATTGACAAGTAATTCAAACATTGTGGCAAAGGGAGAAATTGCTGATTACCATTCGTCTGTTGCTGATAAGTCAAATTAAAGGAAAGGATAAAATAATACATCTAGTTCAAAGTTTTTCGTCTAAAACTAGTGAGAACTATTTTTACTCCATAAAGTAAGCGTATGAATCTTGCCCTATTTGGTGGAACCAATCAAATCAGTGTGTAAAGAACATGTCAACCAATCAACAACTAGACTTTCGCGGATGTAGCCTATACAACTGTTGAACTCGGTTTCGACCGTAAGTTGACTTTTCGAAATGATTGCTAGGAATGGGATAGGGGCGAACAAAAACCTATCCCCAAAACGGACATTCATGTTATTGAAAACAATTATGCTAATATTTAAAATCTAGAAATGTATATTGAAATTTCATATAAAATGGAAATATTAACAGCTCTTAGTATTCAATAGAAAGGCCATATGAATGATGATCAGCCAGTACTAGGCTAGGCAATGTGCCTTGTACATGGGCCCTCCACTTTGACAGCTCCTACTGGGTTTTGAACCCGGGACGCGCTGTTCTAAATTCCAGACGCTAACCACTCGGACTAACACTATTTAAATAGTAGGGTTACACTTCAAGCCTTTAGTCAGAATGTGCATTTGGGTATGTGTAACATCAGTGCGGACGATGACAATTCTGGTGGGACTGTGTATAAGCTCAGTCTCGGACTCACCTGAGTGTTCACTGTAGGCTACGCATATGCATTAAGGCCCCACATTGTTCTAGAAGTGGCTCAATTGTTTGAAGAATATTATGATTTATATACCAGGGGCGTAGCTTTGCAAAAATCAATGTGTAGGCCGTCTCGTGAGAAAATCAACAGTGTGGACTGTGCGTAAAGTATCGACCCGGATCAGCCTAAGCATGCCACACAGGCTTACCCGGATAGACTCTTTTCGCCTCCTGTGGATTTTCTGTTTCAGGAATAACTACTCTATACATCTATCCCCCTAAGACGGAATGTGTCGGCCGGATCGGTCTGCGCGGACAGCGCAGGCTGATCTGGTCGATACATTACGCAAATGTCTATCGCCGCAGCTGCATTTTGTGGCATGTTGAGAACAAAATGTATAGGCACGTGCCTACAGTGCCTAAAGGAAGCTACGCCCCTGTATACCATAATGGTCGTTTACTTATGGAACAGAGTTGAAAACATTGTCGTTAATGTAGAATTGTTCATTTAGAACAAGGTATCCCCCTTTCCACCATGTTTTCACCATTCCTGTTATTCAAATCGTCGATATCAAGGTAGATGTTTTAAAACTAGCCCCCTTCTTCCTTCCACTCAGATTGGCACATGTACCGACTCCGTGGTGACGTGATTAGCCTACATCGTCCACGGTGCGTGCGGCTGATTAGTGTTCGATTCCCAGTCGGTGATATAACTGGAAAACCCCGCTGTAAACAGCGTAAAACACAATTTAAACAAACACGCAATGAGGTTGCGATCTACATCATGAAACAATTCTTGAATAGCCACACTGTCAAGGATCTCTCTTGCGAGCGTCCAGTCTCAAACCCCAATATTGCGTAGGTCAGGTGATGAATTCTCCGCATACAATTTGGACGATCCAGTCACTTTTCTTTCGTCCAACGGGATTGAGGGTTCAAAGCTAACTCCACACAAGTATTTAAGATCTTTATTCAGACTCTTGAAAATTGAAAACATCCGGAAACAACGAACGACTATTACTTATTTAACCCTTTCCCTCATACAACAAATCTTCAACAGACGACTTTGAAAACCTATATACAAAAACATGAACAATCTTCAGTAGTGAGAATTAAATTATTAAAACGAGTTGAAAGAATTGTTGCAAAAGGAGAATTGTCTCGTTTTGAGCAATTTCTTCTTTTGCCACAATTCTTTCAAAAGTCGTCTGCTGCAGATGCGTAAAGATGCGTCTACAAGTGGGAAAGTGTTAACGTCGTATAAAGCGAGATAAGGATCAAGAAGATGTTTTGTGTGTGTACAAAATACATTACTTAATCGCTTTATGATTTGATACAGTGACTGAGTTGAAAATCGATATTCGACAATAGAACTTATGTATTGGAGTGTACAACAAATTAATACAATTAACAAACTATGTCGTCCGATGTGTACAAATGATAAGAAACAAAAGAAGTACAATCCCAGTTTTGTCAACTGTAGAGTAATGCTATGTATACATACGTATATTTATATATACATAGGAGTTTATAAACATTTATTCGATCATGGATTAAAATTCGGATATTTTACGTACATCAATGAAAGCTATCTAACGTAAGTTTGTAGACGATTGATTTATTATAAGAGCCGTCCATATAATGAAAACCAATGACATGTTATTTGCGACCACGTCACCGGTGTAGATGAAGACATACATGTTCAACCATATCCGATCCAAATCTTAACCGGCTTTCAAAAGTAACTTGGCTGTTTCCGTGTATTAATTGCAAACAATGCGGATCAAGATCAGACTGCGTGGGTGGTGCAACGATATAAATTTACACAGTGTCACTGGAAGCAAATACCCGGTCGTTGTTTTTATTTCTTCATTTTATTTTTTGGCCTGCGGCTTTAGCGCATGTTCATGTTTTCGGAGTTGGCAACCTGCTATAGTTATAATGTGTATAATTGTGTATGTATATATATTTTTAAGTTTCTTTGTTTCATTTCTAGATTTCATTATTTTCCTTATAATATTTTAATAATATTCTTTTAATATTCATTATAACTATATTACATAAAGATCATCAAACAGCTGGACAGAAATAGTGTAAACAATATATCATCACCATGAACATTATTATCATCATCATCACTAGTATGCGACCTCGACTGCATGGCTGTGTAAACTTGAATACGTCGCTCTACATGAATATGCCACATTTATACCTACGCAGGTAAATATAAGTCACGAAAATTAAGGACATTGTGTGATTTACAATTACGTAGACAAAACATAAAAAACAAAAAATAAAAAGATGTAATCTATTACGACTCGAACTCAGGACCGTAGCATTACGCATTCAACGCTATTATTAAACCGCCTTCGAACTGGTGGTGTGTCAGGATTTTACTTGTAATCAAAACGGGCGCATATTTTTATGCTCATCCCTATTTTGGATAATAGAACAATCCATGACCTTTCGTCATTGCGCACTGCTCGAATTGGATCTATACTAATGCACTTTTTTATATTCACCCATTAACCTTGTGCTGTAAATAGCTGTAAATGAAAGTGTCTGATTTGTTCCATTAGCATATAAAAACAACATTTTTGGATGATCTAGTCTGAGTCTGTGCAGAGATAATTTGTTCTGTGATATATTGTCTTTTGATCTCATTAATAATTAACATCAAATGTTGGACTAGTTCGAAACTGGGCCATTTGAGGTCAAAACCAAGGTCACTAGGTTAAATTTAAGGAAAAGCTTGTTAACACTCTAGAGGCCGCAATTTTTGCGTCAGCAGTTTGAAATTTTGTCATAATGTTTTTATTAATGATTTCTAAGTCAATTTCAAATATGGGTCATATTGGGTCAGAAACTAGGTCACTAGTTCAAATTGAAGGAAAATGTTGTTAATACTGTAGAAGCCACATTTTTTGCTGAGGCAGCTTGAAATTTGGTCAAACTGTTTATCGATATGATATCTAGGCCAAGTTCGAATATGGTTCAAGCCGGGTCAAAAACTAGGTCACTAAGCCAAATTTAATGGAAATCTTGTTAACACTCTAGAAGCCTTATTTCCAACTTGAGCATGTTGAAACTTAATCAGAATGTTTGTCTTGATGATATGTAGGTCAAGTTCGAACATGGTTTATGATGGGTCAGAAATTAGGTCACTAGGCCAAATTGAAGGAAAATCTTGTTAACTCTGTAGAAGCATCTTTTTTGGCTACAGCAGCTTGAAATTTGGTCAGAATTATATCTAAATGATATCTAGGTCAAGTTTGAATATGGGTCATGCCGGGTTAAAAACAAGGTCACTAGGCCAAATTGTTTACACTCTGGATACTGCATTTGTAGCTTGAGCATGTTGAAAACTTATCAGAATCTTTTTCTTGATGATATCTAGGTCAAGTTCTAACATGGTCATGTTGGGTAAAAAAGTACGTCATTAGGTCAAATTGAAGGAAAATCTTGTTAACACTCTAGAGCCAACACCCCCCGCATTTTTGTACTTTCAGTACTTTGATTTTATGTTCAGTATAGCCATGATCAAACACTTTCCCCCAGTCTAGTCCATGGTTTAGAGAATTATTTTCTTTCCAATCTTTTTTTTCCAACATCATGACCAGTTTAGTTTATTGCATTGGTGCAGAATTTTAATTTTCTATTCAATCAGCTCTCCATGGTAACAATTATTCATATTTTAGAGTAACTTTATATTATTATTACTCTACTGTATCATTTAGCACCCAATACAACAGACGACTTTTGAAAACATAATGACAAAGGGGAAAAGTGCTCATAATGAGCAATTTCTCCATTTGCCAAAATATTTTCAACATTATCCAATCATTATAATTTCATTTTAAGATATATTCAACATTTTTAAACAAGATGTTTTATAAAAGTAGTCTGCTGCTGAATTGTCGTATGTGGGAAAGAGTTACATTTAACTGGCGGGCTTGTTTTTATTTCAGGACAATTTAATAAATAATGGGATTTTACGGATTGTTACAAAAACTTTACAAAAAACGGCGATACAGAACATGTGGGAAAGTCGTGCTAATTGCCTGGTTTGTTCTGGTTACATTATGTCCGATATTTTACGTGACGTTCGCCTTTCAACCGAATTCATTGAACAGTCAAATGAGCGGCGGGATTAACATGCGCCAGTTTCAACACTCGGACAAGCTAACAGGTCAACACGATGGCGAAGAACCGATCCAAGATCCCAATCAACTGGACCAGATAGTGGTACAGAGGGGGGACGCATCCTTAACTATTCAGAATGATATGAGCGACATGAAGCAGGGAAACCAATCAAAATGGATCGTTAAAACACACAGTGCAAACGAGACATTAAAACACAGACTTGCCTTGGACAAACTAAAGCGCTCTCATAGTACGCTGTGTACGACATGGCCAAAGGAACTAGGTAATATGTTTTCATGTCATATTGTGTGGGCAATATAAATATTAAGATGTAAACCAATAGCTGGATGTATGTTAACACTATACAAAGGTACAGGGTATTGCTGTCGTGGCCAATTTACTGCCGTTATTTTAAACAAGAAATATCTTAAAACAAGAGCGCCAAATTTCACAAAATACGCCCGTCCTGTATAGTGATAATTGTTATTGAGCTGACAAGACCAATTTTAGGTAATTTCTATAATTAAAGGGTGATAACTCTTGATTGACTACAGTGATATGGCTAGTTATCGGACTTGTCCGAGATATTATGCCAATACACATTCTGACCAAATTTGATGATGATTGGACAAAGACTAATTTTAGTTAATTTCTATAATTAAAGGGCGATATGGCTAGTTATGGAACTTGTCCGAGATATTATGCCAATACACATTGTGACAAAATTTGGTAATGATTGGATAAAGGCTTCTAAATGTATTGAGCTGACAAT
Organism: Serripes groenlandicus; assembly: GCA_031761405.1. Taxonomy (NCBI): domain Eukaryota; kingdom Metazoa; phylum Mollusca; class Bivalvia; order Cardiida; family Cardiidae; genus Serripes; species Serripes groenlandicus. Next base: position 96,148,060 of record JASEVX010000002.1, read on the forward strand.
ACCAATTTTGGGTAATTTCTATAATTAAAGGGTGATAACTCTTGATTGACTTAAGAGAGATGGCTAGTTATCGAGCTTGTCCGAGATATTTTCCCAATACACATTCTGACAAAATTTGGTGATGATTGGACAAAGGCTTCTAAAGTTATTGAGCTGACAAGACCAATGTTGGGTAATTTCTGTAATTAAAGGGCGATAACTCTTGATTGACTAAAGCGATATGGCTAATTATCGAACTTGTTCTAAAGTTATTGAGCTGACAACATGCTGGACGCCGTGACATAATCCGTGAATTTTAATTTTTATTATTTTCACACCCGTGCATATGCCATTAATGAAAAATAAATTTCTAATATATTGATTGTTATTGGTTTTTGCTACAGTTGGGCGATTACCAGACAAAGACGATATTACTAACACAGCGATTCCGAAAGAAAATTTAAAACATGTGTCGAATGGTGGTTTATTCCGTCCACCAAACTGTACAGCTCGAGAGAAAGTGGCGATTATCATACCATACCGCGATAGTGAAAAACAACTACAGGTGAATGAAGTTTGTTTTTTATTAGTCGCCGGGCAGGAGCCTGCTACTATATTTTTAAAAGCTTTTCAGGAATCACATGGGAGGACATGTTGTTATTAGAAAAAAACAAATGTAAATGCCTCGATAATATTTAGGTTGTGATTGTTTAAATCTACAAGTTATATATATATGCTATATTTGAAAAGAAATTCGTGTTACCAAGGTTATAAGTTTGTTTTTGATTAACCTCGTACTTCATTTTATTTCAAACTATTCGGGATTATTTATTCGTCCCCGATTAGACATGCAGCAGACGCTAATGCTAAAATGTCATTACAATATTAGCATTATATAAAGTAATTTTCTCTTTTTAGTAGTTATTCCACATTATTGCATAAAATCTATGTTTTACGCCCGCTTAAGGGATACAGAAACATTGCAAAAGCCGGGCGTAAACGGCGAGAAAACGTGTATAAACAAAGCGATTCTCGCGCGTACGTGCCGTTTCAGACCGGTTAGATGTTTTACATATGCATTACCCCGGGCACTGTTAGTAAACGAAACATGGACGCTCCATCTCCCCTAGAATAGGAGCAATTTGTTGGGTTAACAATAACATCAGCTTCTTTAACTCGATAATCGGTAACATGCACTATATTCACAGTTAAAGAGCATAAAATAATCAAAAACGATTTATTTATTTCGACCCGTGTCGACTCAGCGATGGCAACCTTGATGTAGGCCCGGTTCGTGGATATGTAAAACATTACTTGTTTACTTTATGACGTCACATGTGTTTATGACGTCACATGCGTTATCGGGTCAGGTTCATCGGCGGTTATCGTACAACTGAACGTTACAGCGGACTGTATGTTGGATGTTTGCTCTTATTTTATGCAATAATAGCGAAAATACACATTTTCTCGGGCGTGAACATCTGCGGACGCCCTTAAATGTGTTTATGCCCTCGTGCTTCGCACTCGGGCATAAACACATTTTGCGGGCGTCCGCAGATGTTCACGCCCTCGAAAATGTGTATTATCCCTATATTACTGAACGTTCTTTTCTCAAATTAAAAGATATTTCTTGATTTTTGTAGTTCGCATAAAACGTTATTGCATAAATCTCTTAAATAGTAAAATGTATGGACTGATCAACAAAAGGTCGTGGTAGCAGCTTGCTCTCTGATTGGGTATATTTTAAGATATGTATTGGCCCAATGCTCAAATAAACCTCTGTCGGCTTGTTATCATTATGGAAAAGTGATAATCTAAACATGATCTGAATGGTATATCGTAACAGTTTACATCATAGCATTTCCTCTGTTTATTTTGATTTACTTGGGAATACTTTTGATTCACCACAAAGACGTAAATCATTTTATTTAACACAAAATACATTATTCACATGAAAGAGGATATAGAATGCTTTTTTCTCTCAAATGCAGTGGAATAAAACATGCACAAGAGCTTTACCTGAATTTGTATTCAATTTCTTCGATGTCACGACGACTCGATCTTGACTGACACGAGTTGACATTTCGAAAGATGCTCATAAACCTATTATTACACTCTAAAAGGATTAAATATAGGAGATATAAAATGTTTATTTGGCTGGAAACAAATTAAGAAAATTAAAATACTGATAAACAATCATTTTAGAAATAAAAGAAATTGGTTCTTTCGCACCCAATTAATTTCATACTTGCCACCTTTTAAATTGTCATTGGACTCGCAACTGGCATTTTGTTGCGCCAAACATATATTGTATACATGTATATCACTGATTTAAATAAACAAGTTAGCTGATATCGTATTTCAAGTGTGGTCTACTTTTTAAACCTATGAGGATAAATTTTAATTTAAAAAGTCCTGGAATTAGTCCTATTTAAAATGAAAACATTGTGTGTATGTTTAGACTTATGAAAGTCAAGAATGTATGTTTGGTAAAAGATCATTAAATGCAGTTTTTTCCGGCGACATTGATGCCTAGCATCAACTTTCTCTTGTATTTCCTTATATTTGGACAAATCATTTTGCCTACGGAGCCGGTGTATTAATCCTTTCCATTTTGTAGACGCATTCTGGCGCATCTGTAGCGGACGACTTTTGAAAACATTGTGACAAAAGGAGAAATTGCTCAAAACGAGCAATTTCACCTTTTGCCACAAGGGTTTCAACTTTTTTCAGTAATTACACTTTCGTTTATGGAGATTTTCAATGTTTTTGCATGATTGTTTTCGCTTATTTATGACAACGCGAACGTCAAACACAGTGCGACGACATTTCAAAAATACATGACGTGTTTCATACAAAATGACCCGGGCATAGAGAACGGGAAATTATTATTGCACTTGCGAACAGCCCATATTCAGACGATTATACTACGAGTACATAATTGAGGCGTCCCGCGAGAAAACCAACATTATGGCCTCTGCGCAATGTATCGATCCAGATCAGCCTGCAAAATGAAACACTGTTGTAGGATTTTGCATCCCTTTTTGATTCGTTTCTATATATGATATAATTATCTAGATGGGATGCCGTGTGATTTAAAAATATCATATATCACTTGACACAACTCATATATATTTTCAGATACTTTTGACTAATCTTCACATCGTTCTACAAAGACAGAAGATACAATATGGAATATACGTTATAGAAATGGTAACTCTAGTTATATAAATAGAATATTTAGGGGTAACACTTTATCATGAGTATTCCACGTAAGTCACCGACACTGGTTGACATACGCGTGTGCCTTATGTATTTATACATTAAAATCTACTCGGGCGAATGACTGACTTCCTATCTCGACCCTGAATTGTTCGCGATTAGAAGATGAATGGCGTTGGTCGGGGCCGGAAAAAACGACATTCGGAGGTATCTTTATTATGATGGTATTTGAATCAATGACCCATTGATTGGCCACTCACATATTTACCGACTAAGCAAACAAAACTCGACATGTAATGATATTGTATAAAACATGTTTTTTAACTGGCGATATTTTTCAATTGTGTGTCTATCGCGGCGGCAGTATGTTTCGCATTGTTAACCCTTTCCCTCATATAGACGCTTTCTGACGCCTCTGCAGCAGACGGATTTTTGAAAACACAGTGGCAAAAGAAGAAATTGCTCAAAACGAGCAATTTCTCCTTTTGTCACAATGTTTTCCACTTTTAGTCGTAGGTTATCCATTCAGTATTAGAGATTTTCTATTTTTTGACAAAATATGTTCAAAGTCATCTGCTGCAGAATTGTCGTATGTGGGAAAGGGTTAAGTGATGACGTTGTATTAAGCTGGAGTTACCGGCCCCTATCATAATATAGTACTTCTTTGTTATACCGGAAGTAATGTTGGCGGAGCGGTACTTGAACTCGACTTCTCGCATATTAACGGGTTAAACTACCAGAGCTCGCCTTGTAAAGATATGTTTGAAAAACCCGTAATTTCTCCTAACTGGTGCAATCATTATAATGAATTGCATTGCGGTCATGGAGCAAGTATGTAATTGTATCGCACATTAAGGAGGGACGTTATATCTTTTAAGTTAGAACTGTACTTGTAAAAATAGCACTATTTTGTAAAATTATTTTGGCTAAATTTAATTAACCTCATTCTCCCTACCATAGTTTAATCATTACCAAATTCTTTTAAACTTTCATATTGTTTCATGATCTACATGTGTTGAATTTTTTCAAGTGTTTATCAGTTTTATGTACAAATCACATGCATGTAAAATGCCTTGATGTTTTAATAAAACTCGAAACTTGAGTATTGAGTTACCTGTCCCAATTATTACACTATAGTACCAATTTATTTACTATAGTACGATTTGTACCGGACAGAAGTTATACATGTATATTGCACTGGATATATAGAAATGTGAAAGTAAACCGTTGTAAAATACTATTCAGAAATGTAAAATAGAACTTTTATGTATTCCAGGCCTACCCGACCCAATTCAACCGAGGTTTGTTGGCGAATGTTGGGTTTCTAACAGCTGCCAGTATTGCGGACTATACATGTTTTATCATCCACGACGTGGACCTCATTATGATGGACGATAGAAATATGTACAGATGTGGCCGGGTGACCCGACATCTCGTGGCCTACAGTAGTAACTATGAGGATAAGTAAGACATTTCGAGGGCTTGGCGTGAATTTGTTTGGAGTTTAACGCCGCTTTCAACACTTTTGGTCATATCACGGCGGTCAGTGCACCTACCCATGTTTTCCTGGCTTTCCCACACCAGTACTTACACAACATTCTTTCGAAGCCACTGACTACTTTCTCACATAGATCAGAGGTGAGAGGCAATGGAAAACATCGCCCGAAAGAATGTCACCGCAACCGGGTATCGAACCCGTGACCTCCAGATCACGAGTCAGATACGCTACCAATTGAGCTACCCGGCCGGGTCGGGCTTGGCGTGAAACGGTTGTAACTAAAATTGGTATTTGTTTACCAAGGTTAATCACCACGCCATAAAGTCTTAAAAGCGTTAAATCTTTTTTCTTGGTAAACAATGGAAATTTAGGTGCCATTGCTCGTTCTGAGCAATAGCACCTAAATTTGCATTGTTTACAAAGGGGTCAAAATTGACCCTAAACCAGGGTTTTCAAAATAGGGTTTTAGTTACAACCGTTTCTCGCCAAGCCCTCGAATTGTGCTATTGGACCGTTTAATTATTCGACAATATTGACCTGATCATGACCTATGTGCAATATAAATTAATATACAATAGCCTCTCGATAACTCGAACATGTGACGATTCGAATACATCGTTTAACTCGAACCAATTCCTGGGATGGATCTTTTCTTCGTTAACAGCGTAATAGCCGTTTTCTTTATACGGTGTTATCAATGGCTTACTTTTCATAATGAACATTTGAGTATTGATGAATTACGAAGCTGAAGATACATAAATTAATCAATCGAAGTAATCTGTGGGTCCCTTTCGATACCACCGTATATGATCCGCGTCTAGCGATTTGGGGGCCTTATTGACTCTCCGGGTTGGCATCATTGGAAATTCCAATGACGTACACCTAATGGGGCAACGTATTTATATTTTAGTCAGATTCAAGGCTATATAACATACATTGGACTGTGAAGAGACTATGTGTTTACACAAGCTGACCCGAGTCTTGAATGGACGCAGTACCATAAAGACCCAAAATCGTCAATCGCGGCCACTATATGTATGGTCTCTATGTTTTTCTTTTATACAGATCACAAACTTGATAACAAAAAATGTACTTAATATATATATATATATTCTTGTTTAAAGGTAAGGTAAATGTTGGCACGCGCACTTTGCCATCGATGGGGCTTTGCAACGATAGAAACGTGTACATCTGCGTAATGTATCGACCAGATCAGCCTGCGCTGTCCGCGCAGACTGATCCGGCCGAAACATTCCGATGTGTTTAGGTTTTTTTTAACAGGACTCGCGTGATTGACTACAATAACTCGTGAGTTTTGAGGTAAAAAACACATACAACAAGAGCTGTCCGTAAGACAGCGCACTCAACTATTTCACTGCTTAGCAAGTATTACTAAGTAATATACTAAAGGCCGTACTTTGCATTATATGCAGGATAGAGTTGTCTCACTTTATAATTAACATAGGTTTGATGGTTGGAAAGGCTTGTATAAAGTTCCAATGTAATGCATCAAGTAGTAACTGGGATTAGTGACTACAACACAGCTCCCCTTATCTTCGAATAGTCGAACTCAAAACAAGAAAAACCTCTAAAATGGGACTCGGATTATATATGACCATGCAATCGCCTACACTATATAAAGAAGGCAGGTAAACTAATAAGGTCAAATGACAGGAATTCTCGTTCAAAAAATGTGTCGTTTTATTGGGCTTTTACTGCGTTTTCAAATTTTTAGCAAGTAATTTATACGCTAACTTTACTTTTTCAGTTTACCCTATTTGTCGTACTTTGGAGGAGTATCTGCGTTTAGTACAGAACAGTTCTGGAGTGTTAACGGGTTTTCCAATTTATTTTTTGGGTGGGGAGGAGAAGACGACGATATGGTGTCCAGGTAAGGTTACCGCGTCACAAGAAAACAAGATTTGGTGACTAGCAAAGATCAAGATCAGATTGCGCCTCCGCAAAGCTGGATCGGGTTTATCCCTGTCCGTCGTCTAGTCATACAACCAGTACTATACTAGGAAATGTGCCGTACCCAAGGTCACCTCACCATGATCGCCGCTAGCAGGGGTCGTACTCGGAACACCCGTTCTCAACGCCAACAACTCAGTCAATACAACTCCGGAAAAACGCTTATGTTATAACCAAAAACACCTACCATTAATCAATTCAAACGCAAGTGTCATTAATTGAAAAACATACAAAAGTTGGTTCATTTTTGAGATTGGCATTTTTCGTGGGCTTGCCGCTCATTTCCAACGGTCACTAACAATACCGATCTCTTATGAATTCATTATAAAGGGCGTTATATTTTTAAGTGTCATAAACAATTATGTAGAATGTCGGAATTACAAACAGGGGAAAATAACTAATCAAGCAACCCGGATGTGTAAGCTAGTCTGGTTTATTCCCGGTTGCAAAATTCCAGAAGAAATAAAGTATTGTAATCATCACCCAGCAAACAACTAATATATTTCGGGCGAAACCGACAGCACAACAAAGCGATTCGTAGCGAGAATATTGTTACATTTGTTAAACATGTATTGTATTGCTCTCATTATCGTTAAACATTCGTTCCAGAATAATATCTATCGGTTCACATTTTTCACGTCCGAAGAAAACAGTTGGAGGATATGTTGCCTTAAAACACTCGAAAGAAACACCAAAACCTTTAAACCCCCATAGGTAATTGTTTGTATTCAATAATGACCATGTCTTTTCACAGCCAAAACATATCTATAATGGATTTGTCATGATTGTTTGACAAGCTAGTAGTTACCCTGTACAATCGACATAAACTGAGATGCGAGAGTAATGTATGTATATATTCACAAAAGAATCATCTAAGCAGTTATACTTGGATATGCCAAGAGGTTGGGTTATTTTTTGTTCAGATCGTGCTAGAAAATTCTTAAAAGCATTCTCCTCTTCAAAACAGTTTACAGATATATATAAAACCATTTGCAAACATATAAAAACCGTATGTACTACTTGGTCAAAAAAAATGCTTTAACATTTATCCGCTGTACTTAAAATACCATTTGCGTACTATGTAATTCGCATTGAAGTTAAATTACATACCTACACCACAATAAACCTTCTGCAGTAATATTCGTCCGCATTGATCGCTTCTCATGTATCAATGTCTAGTCCCATAAGCATGTAAGAATATGTCAAAATTCAGGGGTGACGATTACGGTAGCAGAATTCATCGGAATAAGGGTTAATATAGAGCTACATGTACATTTGTATATATATTCTAAAATATGGGCACTCTTTATCATATTATATTATATTTATTAGAAGTACGTATATTGTTGCCCAGAGTGTTGTATGCTGAAAGAAAGTGTTCTCTACCTTCATACTTCAGAATGGCGTTGTTATACTCGTCCAGTGAGAGGAAAGACGTGGATGGAGTGAGGTCAGTGAAATACAGTAGGTTAGCATTGGAGTTTAAACGGCTGTACACGTGGGTACTGATTAGTGTCAAAGAGGCCAAGATCATGGAGGTAAACTATCGTGTGCTTGTTTTATTGGGGTTTTAGGCCGTTTTCAATATTATTTCAGTTATATCACGGCGACAGTTCACTTTTGCATGATCCCTATGTAAACAAACCAGTACTAGGCTAGGAAAGGTGTTTTTCAGAAATGCACTCCAACATGACCGCCATGACTGGGAATCGAACGCGGAACGACCTGTTCCAAATACCCAACGCTAACCACTCGGATTCCTGGAGTATTGTTTGAGAGGAATTTTAAATATTTAAAATGTTAGCCAAACGGTACGAAAACCCGACATTCGGAGGCTTTTAAACAAATGGTAATTATGTCCACTAATATTGCATGCCTTTATTAACGTACATGTTGTTGATTGTTTTGGTCATTATCGTTTCCAAGGTGTTTAAGGGATGTTTGAGTAGATGGCGACATTGACAATCCCAATCACACCGAATTATTTTGGCTTTCGTTTGACCAGACTTATATTTTAACATGAGCACATGATCAAATGTTCCACTGTTATTTAGTGAACAATAGGTATCCATTAATACATAAGAGACAGCGTTCTAAGGAACAAACACGTCTCCTATACGGCAGAAAAGGGCCCCATTAATGTCTCCCTGACTTTAAATATAATCTGCAAGTATAATTATTGCGTACCCTTGAAATGTTACAACATTCGAGTTATTGCAGGCAATAAATCATACGAATGAGCTCACTATCACAAACGTTGAAATTATTAAACGACTTCACCCTTCGAATGCGGAATTTTAAAACTAACTTTGCATTCAAAAGTAGATAGCCAATGTTAGGGATATCAATATAAACATGTTCAATTAGACAGTCAACAGTATAGGCTGGTAAGATGGCTCTATACGGATGACACAAACTTCTCAAAATCTGTTTCAGCAGTCAAATGGTTTAACATTTGTTATATTGTTGACTTACTAGGATTTTCCCATCATAAATGTCCTCAAAGCGATTTACATGGTTAGATCCAAATGTATCTTAATTGGTATTGTTTAATTGGGCTCGAAACCAATCTCCAACCACTCAGCATGACAAGATGTATTTGTAAAACACTTGTGCCCCTCGGGTGCAGCAACAATTCAATGTCAATGTCACAACAGCGAATATGTTGGTATACTAGAAAAGATGTCAAAATGAATATGCATGCCTTATACAAAAGCCCCAAACGTATTGGCGATTGCTGAAATTATTACCACAAACAGATAGACAGGGTTTCATTAATGGCGCATAAAAACGCTTAATTTAGAATCTATTATCGATTGATAATATAAACCACCTTTTCCAGAAATATCAGGAATTCCTTCAAGTACCAGAACACAGAGTCAACCAGCCCAAAGATGTACAGTGAAGGAAAGTACCCGTATTGATATCCGTCGATATGATTTCATTACTACTCTGAAGGCGAAGCCGGAAAAATACACGAACTTGATATATAACGCAACCATTGCAAAGAGAACAACCAAGTTATTTACGCCGTTTTCAACATTATTTCAGTTATATCACGGCGACAGTTCACTTATTCATGCCCCCTGGGTAAACAAACCAGTACTAGGCTAGGAAATGTGCCTTGCACAAGAGCACTCCACCGTGACGCCCGGTTTCAAATCCCCGTCGCTAACCACTCGACCACGGCGGATTCCTCATGAAGTGTTCCGAGAAAGGCAGGTGTCGCTTACCAAATTGTCATTAAGTGAAATTCCGATGGACAGGATTTTAAAAAGTGATGAAAGGAATTAAATTGTGATCAAAATCTTTGGACCATCATTTTGTTTGTTATCATATGCATCAAATAATCTGTAATCATTTCATTCGTCATGTGTATGCAGTCTGACTAGAAACTTGATGAAATTGATCTTATGAGATAAACAAGAGGCCCAATAGGGCCAGTAACGATCCACTGTCATTAGGCAAAAAATAAATCTCCAAACAGCCCCGCCCACTGTCGACCATGTTTTTTGACTAATCAGCATGGCTTGAAGGAATCTCGTAGTGTCACCGGGTCGTACTAAATACTGCAAGGACTACAAGGACTAACAGGACTAACAAGGACTACAAGGACATGCAAGGACGGCTGTAGTATGACAAGGACAGATTACCCTGTAGAGTGTAGGTACAGATCACCCTGTATAGTGTAGGTGGAGATCACCCTGTATGGTGTAGGTGCAGATCACCCTATAGAGTGTAGGTACATACAACCCTGTAGAGTGTAGATGCAGAAAATAAAGTACAAGGACTACAAGGACATGCAAGGACGGCTGTAGTATGACAAGGACAGATTACCCTGTAGAGTGTAGGTACAGATCACCCTGTATGGTGTGGGTGCAGATCACCCTGTAGAGTGTAGGTAGACCACCCTGTAGAGTGTAGAATAAAATACAAGGACTACAAGAACGGCTGTAGCATGTCAAGGACAGATTACCCTGTAGAGCGTAGGTACATATCACCCTGTATGGTGTAGGTGGAGATCACCCTGTATGGGGTGTGGGTGCATATCACCCTGTAGAGTGTAGATGCAGAAGATAAAATACAAGGACTACAAGGACATGCAAGGACGGCTGTAGTATGACAAGGACATATTACCCTGTAGAGTGTATGTACAGATCACCCTGTATGGTGTAGGTGGAGATCACCCTGTATGGTGTGGGTGCAGATCACCCTGCGCATCTGTACCTTACACACTTCAGGGTGATCTGCACCCACACCATACAGGGTGATCTGTACCCACACTCTACAGGGTGATCTGCACCCACACCATACAGGGTGATATATGCACCTACACCATACAGGGTGATCTGCACCCACACCATACAGGGTAATCTGTACCCACACCATACAGGGTAATCTGCACCCACACCATACAGGGTGATCTGCACCCACACCACACAGGGTGATCTGCACCCACACCATACAGGGTGATCTGCACATACACCATACAGGGTGATCTGCACCCACACCATACAGGGTGATCTGTACCCACACCATACAGGGTGATCTGCACCTACACTCTACAGGATGATCTGTACTAAACTCTACAGGGTAATCTGTCCTCGTCATAATACAGCCGTCCTTGTAGTTCGTGCAGTATTTAGTAGGACCGGTGTCACCCAAGGTACATTTCTGCAAAATTATTTGAAAATCGGCCAAAAAATTGGGGAGGAGAAGATTTTTAAAGTTTTCACTAAAGCCAATATAAGGCTTACAACCCCACCCCCTGGTACCATAGTTTAAGACTAATCACCCAGGCCAGATACTTTTGTCCTAGAATAGTTTTTAAGTTTTCACTCTAGCCATATAAGGCAAAATAGCCCCGCCCCAGAACAATCAACATGGTTTGAAGGAATCTGATAAGAGGGTCATCCAAAAAACATTTTTACAAAATTATTTGAAAATCGGCCAACCAATTTAGGAGAAGAATTTTAACTTTTTTTCTTTCGGTTGTCATGGAAACCAGAATTGTTCATGGATCCAAAATATTTGAGAGGATGCTTCCTGTGAAGTTTCATCCCAATTAGATAAGTGGTTAGGGAGAAGTCGTTTGAAGCAACAGGTTGACGCATGACGAAATATTCGCCATGACATAAGCTCGACTGGTTTTCAGCCAGTGGAGCTCAAGACCACACGTAGCACGAGTATTGATTACATTTTGTTCTATTGTGAGTTAAAACTAGTAAGTCAACGTCAAAAGAATATCTTGGAATTACAACCCTTGACCAGTTATTTTATTGCAACTTACTATTAATCGAGTATGAACCTAGCTCACGACGTCAATGCGATTTCTCATTAAAATTGCTAGTGGCTGAAGAGAAGGCATTGCTAGTTGTGTAAGAAAAGTCCCAAGTGTTTAAAGATTTGCATTTGTATTACTGGGGATTGATGTCGTTTTAAACATTGTGTATATTAGTTATACCACGACGACAGCATACTTTTCAAATGGTGTGGATGACACACCAATACAAGGCCATGAAATGTAGCTTATTCAAGGACACGCTACCAAAACCGCCGAGAGCGAGGGCGACAACCACACGGTCTTACTTATCTACGCTAACCTTTCAACCACAGTGAATTCCCTTTAAGCAGCGACGTAACAAAATTCCAATACTTACATGTCGGCCCATTGTGTCTACGATGAATTATTCACGACTTGAGAAACTCTTTCATACTGGAATTCGCTGATCATAAGCCTCGACTTAATAGTTCATAATGATGAAACCAGTACTCTAGTTTACTTGGTAATCACTCAAAGATTGCTGCAAATCACAGACTGCATTTCAATACATAACTCCAAAAGAATCCAAATGCATGTACACAACTTGATTAGATTTCAATAATGAAAAGAAATGTTCAAGTTCTTGTAATTATATGATTTAATGTCCTCGACAACATTTACCGATGCTTACATTGTGCAGTTTTGTTTTTTGTTATGATGTACAGGAATTCTCTTTAAAAATTAAACGACGTGATCATGTGTGTTTTAAGAATCAGACCACAGAGATTTTATAAAAAAACCATGTACATAATAATAATAAACATGTTTGCACAAAGGTCAGAAGCATAGCAATATTATCGGAACATACATAAGATGACCCTGTTTTACAGCAGATTTGCTAAAGGATTCAAAGCAGCTAGTAAATATAACACATGTATGTGCTTTCTTTCATCCGCACGACATGAGTAATCACTGGCAAATACATTTAAATTAAAACATCGTAGGGACAGGGATGAAGTGCGCACTTTTTAAATAATTCCTCCCTTTTCCCAAAATATTTTCTATCCTACTTTATAATGTCTAGACTTTCCATTTTCATAAAAAAAATCAAGGCAGACGGCAATATCATATTGTGATGTATACATAAGTGACTTATGGAATCTAAAAATGTTACAATTGAGCAGTGCTTTGCTTAAACAAAGGTTTAAGTAATTATTACAGGTGTGCTTACATGCGACACCTATCTGCAAATACAGAACACAAATTCATACTGCTCCTTGAAACGTTTCGCAACTAATTGGAGTACAGCACAGATTCAGATCAGCCTGAGCAGATGTTAAATTGGTCTCAAATGTCCTACGGTAGACTTAATCAGAGCAGCTCTCATTAGAACTTCTTAGTTCGAGTGATTGTGAAATTAGACAGCTCCATTATGTTCATGATTGTCATTATTTATCTTCAGAGCCTGAGATGTAATCCGTTTATCTCTCAGAAGAGATACGATTTCGTAAAATTTATGGAAAGGAAATACATGTACTTGCGTTTGGTAAAGCCGAGCTACCTATTTCCCGATTGATAATACTTTAGGTGTCCAAGGTCAAATATTTACCACAAATCTTACGCCAATATCTTATTTTAGATCCATTTAAATTGCAAACATCTGAAGAGGGACAAAATAACTGCTGAATATGTTGAGCAGAAAACATTTTTGGACAGGAAAACTTGCTTATTACACGTAAGAGTGAGTTGCCCCTTTCCTAAAATGTTACCAGTCGGGTTCAATCTGAGAAATGTTTAAAACAACACTTTCAATTGTTTGTTTTTCAAAACATCAGAGGAAACAATTCCAAGTATAATTTTGGCATAGTTGTGAAAAGAATGTGTGCCAATGTGAAATCGACCAACGTAAGCAATTTCTCTTTTTCCCATAATGTTTCAAAGGCCGTCAGCTGCAGATAGTGTCCTTATCCCTTTCCCTCATACGGTAATTCTGCAGCAGACGACTTTAAACGTATTTTGTAAAACAAGAGGCCCATGAGGGCCTATGCTCTACTGGCATTGATCTGGCTTGTTTCAAAAGGAACCAATATGTCATCAATATTCAAATACCATCTAAGTTTGGTGAAGATCAGATAGTAAATGGAAGCTCTATTGTGTTCACAAGCTGTATTATAGTATTTTTGACAATTTCAAGGGCCATAATCCAGCCATGCATGGGTAGATCTGGCCGTTTTTTAGAAATGAACCAAACTCTCATGGATATCTAACTACTGTATAAGTTTGATTGAGATACAATAAAAAATAAGGACTGTATCATGTTAACAAGCCCCATTATAGCAATTTTAACAATTTCAAGGGCCATAATTCAGTCATGCATGGGGCGGATCTGGCTTGTTTTCGAAAGGAATCAAGCTCTCATGGATATCTAACTACTGTATAAGTTTGGTTGAGATACAATACAAAATAAAGACTATCGTGTTAACAAGCTCTATTATAGCAAATTTGACCATTTCAAGGGCCATAATCCAGTCATGCATGGGCAGATCTGGCTGGTTTTCGAAAGGAACCGAGCTCTCATGGATATCTAACTACTGTATAAGTTTGGTTGAGATACAATCAAAAGTGAAGACTATCGTGTTAACAAGCTCTTTTATTGCAATTTTGACCATTTCAAGGGCCATAATCCAGTCATGCATGGGCGGATCTGTGGCTGGTTTTCGAAAGGAACCGAGCTCTCATGGATATCTAACTACTGTATAAGTTTGGTTGAGATACAGCACGCACGCACGACGGACGAATCGCCACGACATAAGCCCTTCTGGCCTTTGGCCAGTAGAGCCAAAAATAGAAAATCTCCATAATTGAATGGATAACCTATGACAAAATGTGGAAAACATTGTGGCAAAAGGGGAAATTGCACGTTTTGTGAAATTTCTTCTTTTGTCACTATGTTTTTAAAAAGCCTTCTGCTGCAGAGGCGTCAGAAAGCGTCTATATGAGGGAAAGGGTTATCAGGGGGTTTTCAGACGAATGTTGACGAATTTGCCTGCATTATATGAAAGCATTGTGGCGTGATACTGCTCACACTGACTGCGCATTTTCTCCTTTTGCCACAATACTTTAATTCATAGGGATTTTCAATATTTTTACCAAGATATTTTCCAAGTTGTCTGCTGTAGATTTGTAGTTCGTGGAAATTGGTTAATTAAGCAGGGAGTTCTAGATAAATTACTGTTCTGGAAGACTAAAACAAGGAATATACACAAAGATTCATCCGTAATTATTTTACATTTTAGTAAAATGCAATGACAGTGAAACAAGAAGCAATGAAACATGCAAGTCAAACTTTACATGAAATGAATGATATTATTATTCCACAATTGTTTACATCTTTTAAAAACTAGACTAGTTTTCGTATTTATCCATTTTTAGAATTGAATCATCATTTAGCCACATGATTCTGGTGTTGTAAATTATACAAAAATTCATACAGTACATGGCAATATTCTATATTATAACATCCACAGTTTACCCATCATACAAACATAGATGATTCAGTTAACCCTTTCCCATATATACAATAAATCTGCAGCAGACGACTTTAAAAGCAAGTTGGCAAAAACCCGGAAAATCTCTATAAATGAAAGTTTAATTATGTAAAGAAGTTGAAACGATTGTGGCAAAAGGCAAAAATGACCTTTTCTCATAATATTTTCAAGTCGTCTGCTGCAGAGGTGTCAAAGGCGTGTGTATGAGGGAAAGGGTTAACTGTATAACAGTGGGTACATAGATGTCATTGTTTGAAGTTTTTACTTTGGTGCACATCCACTATCACAATGAAAAGTTTGAATTTCCCCACAAAGCTCATTTAACCCTTTCCCACATAGAACACAATTTGCGGTAGACCACTTCGAAAACATCTTTAATAGCAAAAAAATGATAACCTAAATAAACTAGAATGGAGTGCTCCCTGGAGCACGTGTGTCACCTGCCTGGGCCTAGTCAGAAAATTTTAATTTTTGACAGAAAAGGGGCAATAACTCCCGATATAAAAAATATTTGGATTATGTCCCTTTTGTGAACCCATCACAAATATTGATATAATATCATGGCGTGAACAATTCTTGAAGAGGATCACACCACCGGAACATTTTTACCAAATTATATCGACAAGCCGATTCAGAGAAGAGGATTTTAAAAGTTAATATCACCCCTTTTTTGATGCTGCAGCAACCAAAGTTTTCAATAGAATTTAAATCTTCGAACAATTTGGAAAGAGGACGACCACCGAAACATTCCTGTTAAGTTTGATTGTTCAGTAGTTTAGGAAATGTTGTTTGAAGCTAAAAGTTAACAACGGACAATGACAAGAACGGACAGAGAGTGATCAGCAAGTGTTGTTGGACACAACTAAATACTAGTACTCAAATATGGATGGTAAAACATTCTAGAAAAAGAATAATATTTTTATTGCTAGACATTTCATTTGTTGGAAATTTATAACCAAGAACGGATGTGAGAGGATATATTGTGATTATTCCTATACTTTAAATAAGTTTTTTAGCTAGAATTTTGAAACATAGTCCATCCAGACAAGACGTCTTGTAGCATCGGCAATTAGTCATTGATCACATAAAAAAGAATATGGGACTAAATGAGACACTACAATTCTATTTTATCTTCAGAATCTACCTATATGTTTAACCCTTACCCACATACTACAAATCTGCAGCAGAAACTTTTAAAACATCTAAGCTAAACAATGGAAAATCTAAATAAATTAAAAAGATTGAATGTACAAATGTAGTTGAAAACATGACTTTCTCCATTTTAAACAATGTTTTAAAAAGTTGTCTCCTGCAAAAGTGTCTATATATGTATTTTGGAAATAAACAGAGGCCGACATTGAAGGCTCTAGTGTGACAGTGCAAATGCTAAGGCTTAACCGAGTTTTCACTTAATGCATATGCAGCAAAAAACATGTATTGTTTCTTGGTCTGATCTGTATGCAATCTACACTTAAAGCGGAGTTCAAGAAATTTCAAGTAACAAACAGTCCATCTTGATAGTGTAATATTCAAATTCTATCAACTTCGATATTTTATGTTTAGTTGTATGTTTTGTAATCATACCTTTATGTAATTATGCCCTTTTCAAGTGGTAAAAATAGAAATACAACTAAAAACAAATCTTAAACGATCATTTGAACACAATTTTCAGTATCTGTAATATGGCATTCGTGACCCAGGAGAAGGGTAAAAAGGTCTCTTAGCAGGAGGCGGACCTCTATAATGATCTGGATAATGATGGGGGCGATGAAAACCACCCCTTTGTGGAGGGTATGGGGGATGTTCAATTTCATAAGGGCGAGGGGGTGGTCGACCACCATGCTCTTCAAACAATGGTCGTACAGCAAGAGGCTCTTGCTGGTGCACCGGGCCACTCGGATGCGGTGGAGGTCTTACAGGTAAGTCAGAAGTTTCATGCTGGTGATGCCGAGGAATAACTGGTCGCTGATGTATTGGGGGAACATTTCTATCATAGTCACGGCTAACATAACCTTGTCTCTCCTCTTGCCATTCCTCGGCCTCTAAGGTATCCACCCACGTATTCTCATTGTTCACTTCAATGCTCCCATCCTCATCCCCATTATCAATATCCATATCGTCCGATTGAACAGAATTAGCACAACTACCACTACCTAAAACACCAATTGTACTAATATGCTCACCATATCCACCTGAAATGCCATCTTGTACTCCTGGGTCCCCTGTCTGAACCGTTGTTAATGTCCTACTACTAGGCGGGCCAATAGGCACATTTTGACCACCCGATTTCTGTTTTAACTTAGCAATGAATTCAGACTGTACATCACCTATGTGGTCCCGTGGTTGAATATCTGTTGGAGGTTTTTTGAGAATTCCAACAGGTTTCGTATCTGGAGCTACACTTGAGACACTAACATTAAAATTGACATTATCACTTTTCCTTTCATCATCATCATCAATTAGAATTACTTCTCTCAAAGATGAGGATCTGTTGTTTCTAAGAATACTTTTAGGGGGCGTCATTACGGGTCCAGATTGGACAACCACATTATCAATTTCCTCTTCCTCCTCCTCTTCATCATAGTTATCAGGCGCATCCCAGGGATGTGCGTAACCTGTATCTTGACCATTGGACTCATTATCATCATCATCATCATTCCAAGCTGAAGCAGGATCATATTCAGCTTCTCCCGCTTCATTCCAATCTGATCTCATAGAAGGTACAGTTGCAATCCTATTATTAAAAGTAGAAATAGGAACTTGAACAGGTCCTTGGAGATTTTCTTGTTGCCAAGGAGGAGGGGGTGGAGCAACAGATTGAGATGGAAGTGGAGGTCTATATACTCCTGGACTTGGGGGAAGGGCTGCAGTGCTAGGCGTGTTATTATTTTGCCCAAGAGGCATCCCAAATGGAAATCCTTGATTAAACGGTGGTCTCGGAGGAGGTAAATGGGTAGGTGATACAGGATTAATAGGTAAGGGAGCTGTAGGGTTCACACCTGCATTGTGAGGAGGAGGGGGAGGCGGTCTCTGATTAAATGATTGAGATAATGGGGCTAAAAATGACTGAGATATTGGAGTTCTTGGAAACGTTTGTGAGACTGGAGGGGGCATACTAAAGTCTTGAGGGGATGGAGGTTGCACCGGATATGGCTGTGGAGGAGGAACATTCAATGGAGGGGGAGGGTGTTGGATAGGGCCTGGAATGGGTGGGGGAGGGTGCAGGGTAGAGCCTGGAATTGGTGGGGGAGGGAGTTGGGGTAATGGGGGCTGAGGGGGAGGCTGCCCAGCAGGCATGACTGGAGGGGAAATATTCCCTGGCTGAGGTGGTGGTGGTGGTTTAGAAAGTGGAGGGGCACCAATATTCTTCCATTCGGGCCAAGAACTGGACTGAGTCACTGGTTGAGGGGCAGGAACCCCTGTAAAAGGAATTTGGGGATCTGATAAGGGGGCACTAGATGGTGCATTGTCTTGTGTGTTAATAGTGTCATCCCCATTCTCTTTCTTTTGATACTGAGTCTGAGTCTTCACTGTGTTTGTAAGCAAAGATAAACTGTGCAGGAAATTTGAACTACTAGATGAACTACTTGATTTAGTCAGAAGCTGGCTAAGAAAATCTATTGGGTTGGTTTTTATCTTTGTTGGGGGCGTAGGTTTAGTTACTGGCGGCTCAGGTACTTTCACTGGGTTTTGAGCTTTCTCTTCCTGTTCATCCTGGACTGGTGTAGAAGCTCGGTCATCTGATTGTTCTGGCTCCTCAACTGCTTTACGGGGTGGTGAGAAATTTTCTAAAGCTTTTCCAGGAGCAGCCGGCATGTTGAGACCAATGTTACTGCTCCCTTTAGCCAGATTTGGTAACATGTTGGCGATTCGAGATTCAAGAATGTTACTTCCTGAAATAACAAGTCAGTAATAAGCATCACTTTTTGAGAGAAAAACTTGATCCCTTTCCCACATACATTAACTCTGCAGCAGACGACTTTGAAAAAATCTAGATAAAAATATGGAAAATCTCTATAGATGAAAGTTTTATTATTGAAAAGAGATGAAACTTTGTTAGAAAAGAAATTTCTCATGATGAGCAATTTCTTCTGTTACAACAGACAATGTTTTCGTCTGCTGCAAATGTTTCAGAACATGGAAAAGGGTTAAAGAAATTTGTTTACTCATACTTAACCCTTTCCCACATACAACAAAACATTTGGTTAAATATGGGAAATTTCACATAGTTATTAATAAGAGAGTACATAAACATTGTAGGGAAAAACGCTCCTCACACTAGGTTGCAAATGCTAAAAACTGCATACTGAAAATAGTTGAATAAGTACTTCTCAGCCAGACAAACTACTAAAGACTTAAAGTGGCCTTATTTTGACAAAAAGTATTTTAGCATAAATTTATATATATTAAATGTAAGTTTGTATAACATTTGCCCGTTTTAGAAATTGAAACACATGATATCCATCTTAGTGTATTATCTGCAAAAATGAGTTGCCATTATTGACATTTTTATCAGTCTTTGGCATATCCACCAATGGAATGTGACATTAATTGTTCAGACAAAAACATGTATACCAGAATGTAAAAAGAAATTTACAGATTTCAGAAAAGCACTTTGACGGACTATATTGAATGAAAAAAAATCGAGAGGCCAATCCAAGCATAATTTACAAGGTTATGAACCAGAAATAAAACCCACTCACACAGACAGGATCAACTATAAATGATATGTACTCCAAAAACAAAAACAAGTGGGCCAAGATGGCCCTAAATCGATCATCTGATATTTTTTTTACCTAAACGAATCTATGTTAAACAAGTGATCCCCAGGCTGGGGCCATTTTTGACACCTGGGCTATAATTTGACCAATCTTGGTAGAGGTCCACTAGATGAAGTTGGATTTAAAATATCAACTTTTGGACAAGATCTTTTAAAGTTTTTCCCTATAGATACAAGAATATTATTATGTAAAACAAGAGCTGTCGGAGGACAGCGCGCTCGACTATTCCACCGCTTATTTAAGTTACCGAGATAATGGACTCTAATGTAGTTGCATGCAAAACATTAACCACAATTTCTTAGTGGGTGATAATTTGCATTATATGCAGGATAGTGTTATTTAACATGATTATTTTCATAGGTTTGATGGTTAGATAGGGTTGTATAACCTTTCAATGGAATGCATCAAGTAGTTACTAAGATATGGACTCTTAATGTAGTTGCACGCAAACCTTTAACCATAATTTCTAAGTAAAAAAAGGGCAACAATTTGCACCATATACAGGATAGAGTTATCTTAATTGGTTGTGTTTATAGTTGTACAATTGGGAAAGGTTGTATAAAGTTTCAATACAATTGTTCAAGTTGTTACTGAGATTACACTCTAAATGTAGTTGCAAAACTTTAACCAGAATTTCTAAGTCCAAAAAGGTCCATAACTTGCATAAAATGCTGGTTGGTAAGGGCTGTATAACGTTTCAATGCAATGCATCAAGTAGTTACTAAGAGATGGTCTCTTTATGTAGTTGCATGCAAAACTTTAACCAGAATTTATAAGTCCAAAAAGGCCATAACTTGCATAAAATGCAGGATAGAGTTATCATACTTGATAATCTACATAGGTGTGATAGTTGGGTAGGGTTGTATAAAGGTTCAATGCAATGCATCAAGTATATACTGAGACGTGGACTCTTAATTTAGTTGCACGCAAAACTTTAACCAGTATTTCTAAGTAAAAAAAGGGCCATAACTTGCATAAAATGCAGAATAGAGCTATCATACTTGATAATCTACACAGGTGTAATAGTTGGGTAGGGTTGTAGAAAGTTTCAATGCAATGCAGCAAGTAAATACTGAGATATGGACTCTTAATTTAGTAGCACGCAAAACTTTAACCAGAATTTCTAAGTAAAAAAAAGTGCCATAACTTGCCTAAAACGCAGGATAGAGTTATCTAACTTGTTAATCTACATAGGTGTAATAGTTGGGTAGGGTTGTATAAAGGTTCAATGCAATGCATCAAGTATATACTGAGATATGGACTCTTAATTTAGTTGCATGCAAAACTTTAACCAGAATTTCTAAGTAAAAAAAGGGCCATAACTTGCATAAAATGCAGGATATAGTTATCTTAGATGATAATCTACACAGGTGTGATAGTTGGGTAGGGTTGTAGAAAGTTTCAATGCAATGCATCAAGTAAATACTGAGATATGGACTCTTAATTTAGTTGCACGCAAAACTTTAACCAGAATTTCTAAGTAAAAAAAGGGCCATAACTTGCATAAAATGCAGGATAGAGTTATCTTAGATGATAATCTACACAGGTGTGATAGTTGGGTAGGGTTGTAGAAAGTTTCAATGCAATGCATCAAGTAAATACTGAGATATGGACTCTTAATTTAGTTGCACGCAAAACTTTAACCAGAATTTCTAAGTAAAAAAAGGGCCATTACTTGCATAAAATGCAGGATAGAGTTATCTAACTTGATAATCTACATAGGTGTGATAGTTGGGTAGTGCTGTATAAAGTTTCAAAGCAATGCATCAATTAAATACTGAGATATGGACTCTTACTTTAGTTGCACGCAAAACTTTAACCAGAATTTCTAAGTAAAAAAGGGCCATAACTTGCATAAAATGCAGGATAGAGTTATCTAACTTGATAATCTACATTGGTGTGATAGTTTGGTAGGGTTGTAGAAAGTTTCAATGCAATACATGTAGTATTTAAGAACTTGCATGCAAAACCTTAACCAAAGTGTGACGTGGACGCCGACGCCGACGCCGACGCCAGGGTGAGTAGTATAGCTCTCATATTCTTCGAATAGTCGAGCTAACAAGTGACCCGGGATGGGGCCATTTTTTACCCCAGGGCTTTAATTTGAACAATTAGATAAAGCTACATATCAAATATCAAAAGCCTGGACATTCTACCTTCAGCCAAGAAGATTTTTAAAGTTTTTTCCCTATACGAATCTTCGTAAAACAAGTGACTCCCGGGGTGGGGCCATTTTTAACCCCAGGGCTATAATTTGAACAAGATTGGTAGAGGTCCAATAGATGAAGCTACATACCAAATATCAAAGGCCTTGGCCTTCTACTTTTAGTCAAGAAGATTTTTAAAGCTTTTTCCACATACAAGTCTAAGTAAAGCAAGTAAAGTTTTTTCCCTATATGAGTCTATGTAAAACAAGTGACCCCCGGGGAGCATTTATATGAAGCATAGTGATTAAAATTGAAAAACCTGTGGCAAAAAGAAAACAAGAGGGCCATGATGGCCCTGGAATCGCTCACCTGATTTTTTTTTTCACTTTACCTATATAAGCCCCACCCCATGGCAGCCATAGTTTCCGACCAATCAACTTGGCTTGAAGGAATCTGATAGAGGGTCACCCTAGGAACATTTCTACAAAATTATTTGAAAATCGGCCAGACACTTTTGGAGGAGAAGATTTTTTAAGTTTTCACTATAGCCATATAGTGCAGAATAGCCCTGCCCACTGGCGGCCATGTTTTTTGACCAATCAACATGGCTTGAAGGAATCTGAAAGTGGGTCATTCAAGGAACATTTCTACTAAATTATTTGAAAATCGGCCTGACACTTTCGGAGAAGAAGATTTTTTAAGTTTTCACTATAGCCATATAAGGCAAAATAGCCCCGCCCCCCTGGCGGCCATGTTTTTCGACCAATCAACTTGGCTTGAAGGAATCTGATAGAGGGTCATCCAAGGAACATTTCTACAAAATTATTTGAAAATCAGCCTGACACTTTCGGAGGAGAAGATTTTTTAAGTTTTCACTTTGGCCATATAAGGCAAAATAGCCCCGCCCCCTGGTGGCCATGTTTTTCGACCAATCAACATGGCTTGAAGGAATCTGATAGAGGATCACCCAAGGAACATTTCTACAAAATTATTTGAAAATCGGCCTGACACTTTTGGAGGAGAAGATTTTTTAAGTTTGCACTATAGCCATATAAGGCAAAATAGCCCCACCACCCCTGGCGGCCATGTTTTTCGACCAATCAACATGGCTTGAAGGAATCTGATAGAGGGTCACCCAAGGAACATTTCTACAAAATTATTTGAAAATCGGCCAGACACTTTCGGAGGAGAAGATTTTTTAAGTTTTCACTATAGCCATATAATGCAAAATAGCCCCGCCCCCCTTGGCGGCCATGTTTTTCGACCAATCAACATGGCTTGAAGGAATATGATAGAGGGTCATCTAAGGAACATTTCTACAAAATTATTTGAAAATCTGCCAACCAGTTTGGGAGAAGAATTTTGAAGTTTTTTCGGTTTCGTTGCCATGGAAACCAGAATTTTGCATGGATCCCAAAAATTTGAAGGAATTCTGGTGAGGTCATTGAGAGGATGCTTTCTGTGAAGTTTCATCCAAATTGACCCACTGGTTACTGAGAAGAAGAAGTTGACGCACGACGCACGACGCACAACGGACGCCGGACAAAAGGCGATCACAATAACTCACCTTGAGCAAAGCTCAGGTGAGCTAAAAATGTTCCTTATGATCCAGGTTCTACATGTGGGTAAGTGCTAATAAACATTGTGGAGTTTTTATGAACTTACCTTGAAATGTGCTTTTTCGTTCCTCTGGTTTGCGAGGCTTTGGGCTTAAAGAATCTTCTTTCCTTAATGGTTCATTTTCTGTGAAATATGCATATTGTAATAAAAATTAAATACAAGAAATGGCATTGCATCATATAGTAACTTGCCCTTTAGTTTATGTCTCTTAAACATTAAAATGGCTTTAACCCTTTCAGCGCCGAATTGTTTAAAGTAGACTCTTCCATGTTCAAACTCGGATGACTCTATTTTCATGTTATAGGATTTTTTGAATATTTTTATAACTCACAGCTAAACAATACAGATTACAGGTGAGACAGCTCGTTATGAGCCGACTCGCCTGAATCTGTATTGTTTGCAAAAAGCTCAATATTGCCTTTGGCACTGTAAGAGTTAACTCCCAACAGGGTCCTCTACCCTGCTCGTTTTAAGATCATCTGACCACAAAGTAAGGTACATTGATAACTTCATCTCCCAAAAGTATAAAGGCAAATACTGTTACTCTACTTAGAGTTGACCAACAATCACTGAAACTTATCATAATTCAATACATGAGTTATAAGAGTACACACCAATGATCAGTCTCCAAAGGAAATGGTGTATGCCTTTAACGTCTAAGGGAAGTAACTCTGCTAAGAGTAGGGTGACAAAGTTCTCATTCTTTACGAATTCTATCAGATGATGATCATTTGTACCAATTGAGCCTGTCCATGCAAATAGGTACAAATTGGTTTTGTGAACAGTGTAGAACCAGATCAGCCTGTGCATCCGTAGTATGATCAAAATCAACTCTGTTCAATTATTACTTAAACAAACATGTCAGAAGCTTCTCAAAACTTGTGTAGATTCTCATAAATCCGAGTAGGTGGACAAGCAGATTTGAACCAACACTGTTCAGAAATGACAATTCATATCTTTTCCAAAGGATTGGCTCAATTGGTTATCTTTGAAATCCAATAATCGGCAAGAATATGAATCGGTTGACAAACACACTAGTGTAATTTTAAATGTGTTCCCGCCATGTCATGGCAGGAGCAAAAACAATAAGAGAAAACAAGACTAATCTATTTAAATGAATAGATAGTATCACCTTTATCTCCAATGGTGATATTTGTAAGACTAGGTATAGGTTGTGGAATGGATTTCACCATAGCTGTATAGGCTCTTCCAGGCTGTCCAATTTCAGAACCTATAAATACATAAAAGTGTTTCTTTATGACTAACCTTTCAAGGTATATAATTGGAATATATTTATTCACTTTATACTTGTAAGCTTACAATATCAAACTAGAACTATCACTGAAGATGATAAATACCCCCTAAACAGCCCCTTGACCTACACCATAACTTAATAAGTAAAAGGGCCATAACTTTGTAAAATAACATGCAATTCATTATTGTAAC
The DNA here is from genome assembly GCA_031761405.1 of Serripes groenlandicus. Taxonomy (NCBI): domain Eukaryota; kingdom Metazoa; phylum Mollusca; class Bivalvia; order Cardiida; family Cardiidae; genus Serripes; species Serripes groenlandicus. The sequence continues at coordinate 96,173,535 of JASEVX010000002.1, forward strand.
CCCTTTATGATATGCACATCTCCTCTTGGTATAGAAGCTTCATGTAAAGTTTTACTGAATTCCACCCAGTGGTTTGTAAGAAATAGGCCGGACAAAATATGGCTTCCGACCAACAGACAGACAGACAGCCCGACACAGCGACTCCTATATACCCCCCTCTTCTTCGAAGGGGGGTATAATAAAGTCAAAGGTCTAATGAAGGAAACTTACTTCATATATAACCCAGGAAACTTCAATGGTAGGCATTTATGTGATTAGAAGGATCAAGAAATGTGACATGTCACACTGTTGTTCTTACTCATCTAATTTTTTTGCTAACAATGCATCTAACCAAACAACAGGAAGACAATTTAAGATCTAATGGGGCACAGTTCCGGTAACTTGCAGTGTACTAGAAACTGGCACTATTTGGCTCCTACAACTTGAATAACTATTTTTTTTACTGAATGAAATAGGCCTTAAAAATGTCAATGTCAATGGAAAATGTAAAGCTGGTGTCAAATGAAGAAAATGTAAAATTTCAGTATTTTGCTTTTCTCACACTGTTTTTACATGTATGTCAATTATTGCTTTTAAAAACTTTATTGGATAGGTAAATTAAGGCTTCAGCACTAGACATAATTATCTTTTCTGTTCCTTTTGAATAGTCATCTACAGTATGAAATGAATTGATTGATTGATCAGGGTTTTACACCGTTTTCAACATTGTTTCGGACATATCACGGCGGCCAGTTCACCTACTCATGTTTCCCGATTTTCTCACACCAGTACTCCACAGAACATACTTTCCAAGCAACTGGCTGCTTTTCCACATAGATTGTTAGCACATTGGTGAAAGACGAATGACGCTTGTCACAGTGACTTTTGTCAAATGTCGGAAAGAATGTTGGCCGAGCTGGGGTTCGAACTCACAACCCCTGGATTGACAGCCCGCGTCACTATCGATTGAGCTACCGGGGCTCGGTATGAAAAAGAAAGAACAACAAAGCGAAGAGAACTTCTAGCAAAGGCTACAAGGAAAGAGTATCATACAGTAATAAGCAAGCAAGAATTGATTGCAGGATTGAAAACAGGTGCATTATATAAACCCATACCAACATACAACAATTCCACATCAGATAAATAAAATTTCAAGGCAAAACTACGAAAAATCTCTAGAAATGAAAGTACATATATTTATTTCATAAAGTTGAAAAAAATGTGGCAAAAAAAAAGAGTTACTCATTTGTAGCAATTTCTCCATTTGCAACAATGTTTTCAAAAGTCATTGGCTGCAGATGTTTCAGCAAGTGGGAAAGGGTTAAAGTAACCATTTACCAATATGATATTTATATCTTTCGAGAGTCTGCTTTGAAAAATCTTAGAGGAAACAGATTGATGCTACAAATGAAAGATTCGGTAGACCTATACAATTCTACAACAGATGAAACCAATGTGAGAAAAAAGAAAAGAGAAATTGCTCGACTTGAGGAATTTCTTCCTTTGTCACTTTGTTTTCAAAAAGCCTTCTGCTGCAGAGCATCAGAAAGCGTCTATATGAGGGATTGGGTTAAATCTGTTGGTAGAACATCAATACCTCCAAATTATTACTTGTTTTGCGGTGAGCAATAACTCCAGTATTACTTATGCTCAAATAATAATCCTAGGTAACAAACATTGTTGTCAAATATTTTTGAGACAGGCACAACATTAGAACTTGGACAGACTGGTAGACTTAATCTTAAAAGTTAATGCCTCCATCAAAGATATATTGGTACATGTATTAAAATTAAAATCTGGCTACCTCGTACATATTTAAATATTTAAAACTAAACTAAAAGTAAAATGTTCTGATTATACACATCAAGGGGGTGACAGAAAATTACACACCTTTCGTACCAAATGTGTATTGCAAGACAGACATAATAGGGTCTGAAATAAAACCATACATGTTTTATATATAAATTATTAATGCTGTATTCAGTCCTACACACATTTTCATTGATGAACTGTCTTTGCGAAAGTTCTATTATACAAACAAATGGAATTATTTTCACAATGTCTCCATATATGAAAGTGCAGTATTACCAAGATAGTACACAGAAGTGTTTGGAGGACCACATGTCACCATCCAATAAGTTACATATTCGACAGACAGGCGACGGAGAAGTCATCCCTATGTGTCAACCTTCCAAATCAGGCAATACAAAAACTTAAGATCAAGAAGAGAACCAAATATCAACTATTATTTCCATTTTCTTTATTAGAAGGCAGTGATTGCATATATATGCTCATAATTATGCCTATAATTTAGGCAATATCTAGTAACATCGATAAGAAATCCCAGTGTTTTTCACTGTGCATTCAAATTTTCAATATTTGCATAAATGTCATTGATTAACAAGAGTTGTCGGAGGACAATATAGCTCGCCTATCAGGGCCATTGTCTATGAGGGCCTACTTCAGAACAGTTATAGCATTTGTAAAAGTCCAAAATCCAAAAGTTGAATAATTCAGTTGAAATTGAATTTACAAAAGAAAGAAAACCGTTTAATAGCAACAGCATAAATTATATAGTTTCTGAGAAAAGGCCTTGAATGCATAACTATAACCAAAATTCCCGGTCTTGCACACAAAGGTTTGACCAAAAAGGGGCACAATTCAGTCAAAATCCATTCCAGAGTTATGGGACTTGAGATACAAGGTCATCTAATGACCCTGAATAAATGTGTGAAGTTTCAAAACAACAGCATACACAGTGTCTGAGAAAAGGCCTTGTACGCAAAGGTTTGACCAAAATTCTAAGTCCAAAAAGGGGCACAATTCAGTCAAAATCCATTCCAGAGTTATGGGACTTGACATATAAGGTCATCTAATGACCCTGAATCAGTGTGTACAGTTTCAAAGCAACAGCATACACAATTCTAAGTCCAAAAAGGGGCACAATTCAGTCAAAAACCATTCCAGAGTAATGGGACTTGACATACAGGGTCATATAATGACCCTGAGTAAGTGTGTGAAGTTTCAAAGCAACAGCTTACACAGTGTCTTAGAAAAGGCCTTGCATGCAAAGGTTTGAGCAAAATTCTAAGTCCAAAAAGGGGCACAATTCAGTCAAAATCCATTCCAGAGTTATGGGACTTGACATACAAGTTCATCTAATGACTCAAATAAGTGTGTACAGTTTCAAAGCAACAGCATACACAGTGTCTGAGAAAAGGCTTTGCACGCAAAGGTTTGACCAACATTCTAAGTCCAAAAAGGGGCACAATTCAGTCAAAATCCATTCCAGAGTAATGGGACTTGACATACAAGGTCATCTAATGACTCTGAATAAATGTGTGAAGTTTCAAAGCAACATCATACACAGTGTCTGAGAAAAGGCCTTGCACGCAAAGGTTTTACCAAAATTCTAAGTCCAAAAAGGGCCACAATTCAGTCAAAATCCATTCCAGAGTTATGGGACTTGACACACAAGGTCACCTAGTGACCCTGAATAAGTGTGTGAAGTTTCAAAGCAACAGCATACACAGTGTCTGAGAAAAGGCCTTGCTTGCAACACATACTCAAACGCGGATGCCGGGGTGATTACATAAGCTCCCCTATTTCTTTGAATAGGCGAGCTAAAAAGTCAATATGAAATATTCAGAACGAAATTATTTGTTTTTACTACATTTACATGTCTGTCTTAAGATATATGCTGTAACAAGCTTAGGGCAACATATATGTAATTTCAACTTGAAATTATTTGAACTGCAAGAAATGCCTTTTCAATCTTTTAAATTCTATCAAATAAAAAGTCAACAATAAGTAAAAGCTTCAATGCAATCATGTGGCATCATTGTCTTTGACAAGTTGTTTATCATGTAATATACTATTTCAATGCACTGTTGTTTTGTTATTATATCTGAAATATCAGGTCTAAAATGCTACCTTTGAGAGTTTTTCTAGCTTCATCCTGTTCGTCCTCACTTAGTTCCATGTCTACCATATCATTATCATCCATTTCTGTTAATACTGGAGTATTTCCTGGAGACGGGGCATCAGCCGAGGGAGAAGGAACTGGACTAGGAGTGGTAGGTATGATTTTCTTCATGTCATCTACTCGTTTCTTCATGTTTGTTATTCTTGCACCATAGTTCTTATAGGCCTGCAAAATTTTACATCCACATTCAATCTGATAACAACATTAAATGTTTCTCTACGTCTGTAGTACTTTCAAACATGTATACAACATAAGTTGACTTTAAACATATCTATGCAAACAAGAGCTGTCGGAGGACAGCGCGCTCGACTATTCCACCGCTTATTTAAGTTACCGAGATAATGGACTCTAATGTAGTTGCATGCAAAACATTAACCACAATTTCTTAGTGGGTGATAATTTGCATTATATGCAGGATAGTGTTATTTAACATGATTATTTTCATAGGTTTGATGGTTAGATAGGGTTGTATAACCTTTCAATGGAATGCATCAAGTAGTTACTAAGATATGGACTCTTAATGTAGTTGCACGCAAACCTTTAACCATAATTTCTAAGTAACAAGAAACCGCTGAAGACGGTAAGGCCGGATTGTCGGCAATTTGACCTTGAAAATCGACAAACCAAGGTCAAGGTCAAAGTAACCATAGAAATCAATAGAACTTGTTACTGGTTACCTTCAGGCAAAGTTTCAAGTTTGTAGCTCTTTCCATGTCTGAGATTTTGCTTAACCAGAAACTTTAACCATTTTGCCTAACCTAAAACTTTAACCAAAATGTTGACGGACAGACAGACAGACGGACATCGCCAATCTATAGACCGGAATTGCTTAAGCAATCCGGCCAAAAAAGGGCAACAATTTGCACCATATACAGGATAGAGTTATCTTAATTGGTTGTGTTTATAGTTGTACAATTGGGAAAGGTTGTATAAAGTTTCAATACAATTGTTCAAGTTGTTACTGAGATTACACTCTAAATGTAGTTGCAAAACTTTAACCAGAATTTCTAAGTCCAAAAAGGTCCATAACTTGCATAAAATGCTGGTTGGTAAGGGCTGTATAACGTTTCAATGCAATGCATCAAGTAGTTACTAAGAGATGGTCTCTTTATGTAGTTGCATGCAAAACTTTAACCAGAATTTCTAAGTCCAAAAAGGCCATAACTTGCATAAAATGCAGGATAGAGTTATCATACTTGATAATCTACATAGGTGTGATAGTTGGGTAGGGTTGTATAAAGGTTCAATGCAATGCATCAAGTATATACTGAGACGTGGACTCTTAATTTAGTTGCACGCAAAACTTTAACCAGTATTTCTAAGTAAAAAAAGGGCCATAACTTGCATAAAATGCAGAATAGAGCTATCATACTTGATAATCTACACAGGTGTAATAGTTGGGTAGGGTTGTAGAAAGTTTCAATGCAATGCAGCAAGTAAATACTGAGATATGGACTCTTAATTTAGTAGCACGCAAAACTTTAACCAGAATTTCTAAGTAAAAAAAAGTGCCATAACTTGCCTAAAATGCAGGATAGAGTTATCTAACTTGTTAATCTACATAGGTGTAATAGTTGGGTAGGGTTGTATAAAGGTTCAATGCAATGCATCAAGTATATACTGAGATATGGACTCTTAATTTAGTTGCATGCAAAACTTTAACCAGAATTTCTAAGTAAAAAAAGGGCCATAACTTGCATAAAATGCAGGATAGAGTTATCTTAGATGATAATCTACACAGGTGTGATAGTTGGGTAGGGTTGTAGAAAGTTTCAATGCAATGCATCAAGTAAATACTGAGATATGGACTCTTAATTTAGTTGCACGCAAAACTTTAACCAGAATTTCTAAGTAAAAAAAGGGCCATAACTTGCATAAAATGCAGGATAGAGTTATCTAACTTGATAATCTACATAGGTGTGATAGTTGGGTAGTGCTGTATAAAGTTTCAATGCAATGCATCAATTAAATACTGAGATATGGACTCTTACTTTAGTTGCACGCAAAACTTTAACCAGAATTTCTAAGTAAAAAAGGGCCATAACTTGCATAAAATGCAGGATAGAGTTATCTAACTTGATAATCTACATTGGTGTGATAGTTTGGTAGGGTTGTAGAAAGTTTCAATGCAATACATGTAGTATTTAAGAACTTGCATGCAAAACCTTAACCAAAGTGTGACGTGGACGCCGACGCCGACGCCGACGCCAGGGTGAGTAGTATAGCTCTCATATTCTTCGAATAGTCGAGCTAAAAAGTGGAAAATCTCTGAAGATGAAAGTATAATACTATAATCATTATTTCAAATTGAAATCATTATTGTCAAGGGTAAATTTCTCATTAACAGCAATTTCTTCTTTTGCCATGTTTTCAAAAGTTGTCTGCTGAAAAAAAAATGTCTACAAGTGGGAGAAAGGGTTCAAGTGAACTGTGAAATGTATGTTCATAGATGATAAAAAGACTTTGGCTATAATTCTTATATTTATATAAACAAGAGCTGTCAGTAAGACAGCGCGCTCGACTATTCCACTGATTATTAGCTACTGAGACTTGGACTCTAATGTAGTTGCATGCAAAACTTTAACCAGAATTTCTTAGTCAAATAAAAAAGGGCCATAGTTTGCATTATATGCACAATCAAGTTATTTTACTTGATTGTTTACATTGGTAAGATGGTTGGGCAGGGTTGTACAAGTTTGTCATTGCAATGCATCAAGTAGTTACCGAGATATGGACTTTTAATGTAGTTGCACGCAAAACTTTAACCAGAATTTCTTAGTAAAAAAAGGGCCATTATTTGCATTATATGCAAGATAGAGTTATCTCACTTGATTGTTTACATTGCTGTGATGAATGGTCAGGGTTGTGAAAGTAAAAGTCAGAGCATTTAGACTAAGTGCTTAACACAGGATTTCCACAGCTTCTGCTATCTTTAAAATAGTTTCTGTCAATATTTGTCAAAGCAATTATTCTAAATCTAATCTGGGCAGATTTGAGCCGACCAGAAAATTGGAATGAGGCAGTCAATTTGGCCTCCTGCCGCCTCTTAATGAAAACCCTGCATGCACTTACAGTTGCAACAATTTTTGCCTCCTTGAATTGTTCCTCGTAGAAGCTTTCTGCCAGGTCACAGTGAGTAACAACAATTTTTCTTTCTTTAATTTCTTTCTCAAGGGTTATTACATAGTCTTCTATTTTGATGCATGATTCTTCAAACTGTTTGCAAAAGTCCGCTCCATGGGATCGATCTTATTCAAAGAGAAAGATAATACTGATGTTTATATTTACAAACAAGATTTTTTAAACTTGGATAAATCATTTTCTTTCCAAGCATTTATCACTAAAGAAAACATCATTTCAGAAACTTAAATTTATCTCTATAAATGCAAGAATTATTTCTAATAAAACTAAAACATTGTAGCAGAAGTAGAAATTGCTCAACACAATATTTGCGTCATTTGTGGCATTGTCTTTGACAAAATGAGTTGCTCATAACATTTTCAATAGCTATTGTCATCTAAAAAGCTGTTTATCATGTAATATACTTATTCAATGCATTTTACTTTTTAATATCATTCTAAACATCTGTCGAAAGAAATAGAAAATCCAAACAATTTATGTTAATCTGAGGTAAACATCGCGGGAAAATGGTAAGTCATCCACTGCAGATGTATAAAAATACATCTGCATATGGCAAGTATAAAAGGAAAAATACTTGATGATTTAGCAAAATACACGTACATCACATATCTCTTCAAATTACACTAAACCAAGCAGAGGACCAATGCACTGCAAATCATTGACAAAGTGTACTTAGAAGTATTGACTATATGACACAGTGTTTGGAGGAGTATTGCCTAACAGACACATGAGAGTGTTTGGAGGAGTATTGCCTAACAGACACATGACAATGTTTGGAGGATTATTGACTATCAGACCAATGACATAGTAGTTGAAGGTGTATTGAATATCAGACCAATGACACAGTGTATTGACTATAAGACCAACTAGAACTATCACTGAAGATGATAAATTCCCCCAAAACAGCACCTTGACCTAAACCATAACTTAATAAGTAAAAGGGCCATAAATCTGTAAAATAAAATGCAATTGTAACCCCTTTAGGATATGCACATCTCTAGGTATAGAAGCTTCATGTAAATTTAATTGAATTCCAGTGTTTGGAGGTGTATTGACTATCAGACCAATGACACTGTGTAGGGTGGAGTATTGACTATCAGATCCATGCCATAGTTTTGAAGAGTATTGACTATCAGACCAATGACAGTGTTTTGAGGAGTATTGACTATCCCACCAATGACAGTGTTTTGAGGAATATTGACTATCCCACCAATGACAGTGTTTGGAAGGAGTATTGACTATCAGACCAATGACATACTGTATGGAGGTGTATTGACTGTCACACCAATGACACAGCGTTTGGAAGGAGTATTATTAACTATCAGACCAATGACACAGTATATGGCGGTGTATTAACTATCAGACCAATGACACAGTGTTTTGAGGAGTATTGACTATCAGATCAATAATACAGTGTTTGGAGTTGTATTGACTATCAGACCAATGACACAGTGTTTGGAAGGAGTATTATTAACTATCAGACCAATGACACAGTATATGGCGGTGTATTAACTATCAGACCAATGACGCAGTGTTTTGAGGAGTATTGACTATCAGACCAATGACAGTGTTTTGAGGAGTATTGCCTATCAGACACATGACAGTGTTTTGAGGAGTATTGACTATCAGACCAATGACAGTGTTTGGAGGATTATTGACTATCAGACCAATGACAGTGTTTTGAGGAGTATTGACTATCAGATCAATGACACAGTGTTTGGAGGAGTATTGACTATCAGACCTGTGCCATAGTTTTGAGGAGTATTGACTATCAGAACAATGAGTGTTTGGAGGAGTATTAACTATCAGACCAATGACAGTGTTTGGAGGAGTATTGACTTTCAGACCAATGACAGTGTTTGAAGGAGTATTGACTATCAGACCAATGACACAGTGTTTTGAGGAGTATTGACTATCAGACCAATGACAGTGTTTTGAGGAGTCTAGACTATCAGACCAATGACATAGTGTTTGGAGGAGTATTGACTATCAGACCAATGACAGTGTTTGGAGGAGTCTAGACTATCAAACCAATGACATAGTGTATGGATGTGTATTGACTATCAGACCAATGACATATTGTTTAGAGGAGTATTGAGGAGTATTGACTATCAGACCAATGACATAGTGTTTGGAGGAGTATTGACTATCAGACCAATGACAGTGTTTGGAGGAGTCTACACTATCAGACCAATGACATAGTGTATGGATGTGTATTGACTATCAGACCAATGACATATTGTTTAGAGGAGTAATGACTATCAGACCAATGACAGTGTCTGGAGGTGAAGTGACTATCAGACCAATGACACAGTGTTTTGAGGAGTATTGACTACAGACCAATGACATAGTGTATTGAGGTGTATTGACTATCAGATCAATGACACAGTGTTTGAAGGATTATTGTCTATCAGACCAATGTCAGTGTTTGAAGGAGTATTGACTATCAGACTAATGGCACAGTGTTTTGAGGTTAATTGACTATCAGACCAATGAGTGTTGTGAGGATTATTGACTATCAGACCAATGACAGTGTTTGGAGTCTAGACTATCAGATCAATGACATAGGGTATGGAGGTGTATTGACTATCAGAACAATGACAGTGTTTGGAGGAGTATTAACTATCAGACCAATGACAGTGTTTGAAGGAGTATTGACTTTCAGACCAATGACAGTGTTTTGAGGAGTATTGACTATCAGACCAATGACAGTGTTTGGAGGAGTCTAGACTATCAGACCAATGACATAGTGTATGGAGGTGTATTGACTATCAGACCAATGACATAGTGTATGGAGGAGTATTGACTATCAGACCAATGACATATTGTTTAGAGAAGTATTGAGGAGTATTGACTATTGACTATCAGACCAATGACACAGTGTTTTGAGGAATATTGACTATCAGACCAATGACATAGTGTTTGGAGGTGAATTGACTATCAGACCATTGGTATAGTGTTTGGAAGAGTATTTACTATCAGACTAATGACAGTGTTTGGAGAAGTATTGACTATCAGACCAATGACAAAGTGTTTGGAGGAGTATTGACTATCAAACCAATGACATGATAGTGTTGGGAGGAGTCTAGACTATCAGACCAATGACATAGTGTATGTAGGTGTATTGACTATCAGACCAATGACATAGTGTATGGAGGAGTATTGACTATCAGACCAATGACACAGTGTTTGGAGGTGAATTGACTATCAAACCAATGACAGTGTTTTGAGGAGTATTGACTATCAGACCAATGACAGTGTTTGGAGGAGTCTAGCCTATCAGACCAATGGCATAGTGTATGGAGGAGTATTGACTATCAGACCAATGACATATTGTTTAGAGGAGTATTGACTATCCGACCAATGACAGTGTTTGGAGGTGAATTGACTATCAGACCAGTGACACAGTGTTTTGAGGAGTATTGACTATCAGACCAATGACAGTGTTTGGAGGAGTTTAGACTATCAGACCAATGACATAGTGTATGGAGGTGTATTGACTATCAGACCAATGACATATTGTTTAGAGGAGTATTGACCATCAGATGACATAGTGTTTGAAGGTGTATTGAGGTGTATTGACTAACAGATCAATGACACAGTGTTTGGAGGAGTATTGACTATCAGACCCATGTCATAGTTTTGAGGAGTATTGACTATCAGACCAATGACAGTGTTTTGAGGAGTTTTAACTATCACTGAAGATGATAAATACCCCCTAAACAGCACCTTGACCTACACCATAATTTAAATAATATTGAATTCCACCCAGTGGTTTGTAAGAAATAGGCCAGACAAAATATGGCTTACGACCGACAGACAGACAGACAAACAGACTCCTATATACCCCCTCTTCTTTGAAGGGGGTATAATAATGACAGTGTTTGAAGGTGTATCACGAGTCAGATACGCTACCAATTGAGCTACCCGGCCGGGCGACACAGTGTTTGAGGAGTATTGACTATCAGACCAATGACAGTGTTTGAAGGTGTATTGACTAACAGATCAATGACACAGTGTTTGGAGGAGTTTTGACTATAAGACCCATGCCACAGTTTTGAGGAGTATTGACTATCAGACCAATGACCGTGTTTTGAGGATTTTAACTATCAGAACTAGAACTATCACTGAAGATGATAAATACCCCCTAAACAGCACCTTGACCTACACCCTAACTTAATAAGTAAAAGGGCCATAACTCTGTAAAATAAAATGTAATTGTAACCCTTTTAGGATATGCACATCTCCTCTTGGTATAGAAGCTTCGTGTAAAATTGTATTGAATCCCACCGCGTGGTTTGTAAGAAATAGGCCGGACAAAATATGGCTTCAAAATATGTCTTCTGACCGACAGACAGACAAACAAAGACAGTGAAGGGGGTATAATAATGACATAGTGTTTGAAGGTTTATTAACTATCTGACCAATGCCATAGTGTTTGGAGGTGTATTGTCTATCAGACCATTGACATAGTGTTTGGAAGAGTATTAACTATCAGACCAATGACATAGTGTTTGGAGAAGTATTGCCTATCAGACCAGAGACATAGTGTTTGGAGAAGTATTGACTATCAGACCAATGACATAGTGTTTGGACGAGTATTGCCTTAGTGTTTGGACGAGTATTGCCTATCAGACAAATGACAGTGTTTGGTGGAGTATTGACTATCAGACCAATGACAGTGTTTGGAGGAGTATTGACTATCAGACCATTGACATAGTGTTTGGAAGATTATTTACTATCAGACCAATGACATAGTGTTTGGACGAGTATTGACTATCGGACAAGTGACATAGTGTTGTGAGGAGTATTGACTATCAGACTAATGACAGTGTTTGGAGGAGTATTGACTATCAGACCATTGACATAGTGTTTGGTGGAGTATTGACTATCAGACCAATGACAGTGTTTGGAGGAGTATTGACTATCAGACCATTGACATAGTGTTTTGAGGAGTATTGACTATCAGACCAATGACAGTGTATTGAGGAGTCTTGACTATCAGACCAATGACACAGTGTTTGGAGGAGTTTTGACTATCAGAACAATGACATAGTGTTTGGAGGAGTATTGACTTTCAGACCAATGACATAGTTTTTGGAGGTGAATTGACTAAAAGACCAATGAGACAGTGTTTTGTTGAGTATTGTCTTTCAGACCAATGACACATTACTCCGAGGATTATTGACTATCAGAGCAATGACAAATTGTTCTGAAGAGTATCAACTATCTACAGCTATTAACCAATCGCAGAACCCCGGTAGCTCAGTCAGTAGCGACGCGGGCTGTCAATCCAGGGGTTGTGAGTTCGAATCCCGGTTCGGCCAACTTTCTTTCCAACGATTGACAAAAGTCAATGCGACATGCGTCATTCGTCTTCCACCAATGGGCTAAGTCTATGTGGAAAAGCAGCCAGTTGCTTGAGAAGATTGTTGTGTGGAGTACTGGTGTGAGAAAACCAGGAAATGCATGAGTAGGTGAACTGGCCGCCGTGATATAACTGAGAAATTGTTAAAAACGGCGTTAAACCCCATTCAATCAATCAATCAATCTATTAACCAATCACCTGATATATAGTTTAGTGCTTAATCTTTGAAAATGTCCTATTTGAGCAATTTCTCAATCAACAACACCCCTGCATACCTTTTAACTGTTTGACAGCATCCACATTAGTTGCATCAATTCTCATTGTGGTCAGCTGTTTGGCTTTCGTTGTGACTTCCATTTCTATTTGTCTAAGTGCTGTCATTTCTTCAATAAATTTGGGAGGCTGTTGAAAATACAAAAGATAATAGGTAAAACACTTTCCTCTAAGCAATAGTACCAGAATGGTCTTATATTGCTCACCTAATTTTCATCGAAGTCACATATTTCTTTGTAGAAGATTATGAAGTACTGTTCTTAGCAATTTCATATTATTTACCTGAAGCAGTAACGTGTACTGATGACCTTTTGCTTCATCAACCTTTCAGACACCCTTCCAAAAGACATCTTTTGAAAACATTGTAACAAAAGCAGAAACTGTTGAGCAATTTCCTCTTGACGTCTGATGCAAATTTGTTGTATGCGGGAAAGGGTTAACTATATACATAATGATGATGTTTTCTAAATTAGTCTTGGTAAAGACCCTCGGGACAATATAAGTAGTAAGTGTACCACAGTCCTGAACGATAAGTTGAGAAGGTCCAACAATTATGATAAAATCAAAATATTAGGGACATCGGTGTAGACATAGCTCGATATTAAAAATTAATATGTTATTAAATACACTTATGTTAATTCAGTAGATTCAAAAGAAGGTAAATATATGTTTCATAGTACCCCAAAACAGTACAAAATGTGCTGAAAGAACCATATCAGTTTTTAAGGCAACAAAAAAACATTGGATAGAAATCATTGTAAAAATAACATATTTGTTATTGGTTGTATAAATTTTTTATATAAAGGCAGTTAATGCTACATACAAAATAAAGAACTCTAAGATTTGCCATTGTTAACCCTTTCCCTCATATAGACGCTTTCTGACGCCTCTGCAGCAGACGGCCTTTTGAAAACATAATGACAAAAGAAGAAATTGCACAAAACGTGCAATTTCTTCTTTTGCCACAATGTTTTCCACTTTTTGTCATAGGTTATCCATTCAATTATGAAGATTTTCTATGTTTTGACAAAATACTTTCAAAGTCATCTGCTGCAGAATTGTCGTATGAGGGAAAGGGTTAACAGAGCATAAGTCGTAAACTATATCCCCATTACTGAATACCCCATTCAGAACTATTACATATGTTTAAAAGTCTTGGCATGCTCAATCTGTGTATTATACACTGTCTAAATTAGCACAGACCCATGGGCCAATGCCCATCAGATTCTTGCCCGGCCTATTCAAATTGCAAGATGATGGGCCCCAAGGATCCTGTTGAATTAGTCAGTAAAATACAATATAGTTCTGCTTATTTTCTTTTATAAGAACTATATTTTTCAACCAATCAACATGGCTTGAAGTAATCTGATAAAGGGTCAGCCTAGGAACATTTCTACAAAATCATTTGAATATCAGCCAGACACTTTCGGAGTCCTGAGAAGATTTTTTAAGTTTTCTCTTTAGCCATATATTAGACCAATCAACATGGCTTGAAGGAATCTGATAGAAGGTCAACCCAAAGAACATTTCTACAAAATTATTTGAAAATCTGCTCAACACTTTCGGAGAAGAAGATTTTTTAAGTTTTCACTATGGTCATATAAGGCAAAATAACCCCGCCCTCTGGCGACTAGTGTTGGGCCATCGGTTCCATTTTTACAATCGATTATCGGTCACAATCGCTTTGCCTCATTCGATTAGACATAGATTATATAATCGGTTCATACAGTATTGTATTTAACAAGCCTCTATGTTCGCAATGCTTCTTATTATTTATGTTTGATAAAAAATATACCGGCTTAGTATCATTTTATTGCCAAAAAAAACCCCCTTTTTTTTTTTATCTCAAGTTGTATAAAATTTACATGTTAGCTAACAAAACATAGAGTTTTCAAACATGACTGCGACAGTAATCTCCCTTGTGGCGACGAGATTATTAATCCATTATTTATGAAGCAAACTAGAATGGTGTGCTCCTAGGAGCATGTGTGTCACCTGCTCATTGAAAGTGTGACGAAAAAGTGTGACGGACAGACAGACAGACGCCGGACAAAAGGGTGACACAAAAAGGTGAACCGACTGATAATCGATTGTGGTAAAATGCACAATCGATTATTGCCAACGTGATGCATATCCGATCAACTTTCGATTATAATCGATCATCAGCTCAACACTACTGGGGGCCATGTTTTTCGACCAATCAACATGGCTTGAAGAAATCTGAGAGAGGGTCAGGTCACGCAATGAACATTTCTACAAAATTATTTGAAAATCGGCTGAACACTTTTGGAGAAGAAGATTTTTTAAGTTTTCACTATAGCTATATATGGCAAAATAGCCCCGTCCCCTGGCGGCCATGTTTTTCAACCAATCAACATTTCTTGTTATAAGGAATCTAATGAAGGGTCACCCAAGGAACATTTATGAAATTATTTGAAAATCAGTTGAATACTTTCGGAGAAGAAGATTTTTTAAGTTTTCACTATAGCTATATACGGCAAAATAGCCCCGCCCCCTGGCGGCCATGTTTTTCAACCAATCAACATTTCTTGTTATAAGGAATCTAATGAAGGGTCACCCAAGGAACATTTATGAAATTATTTGAAAATCGGCCTAACACTTTCGGAGAAGAAGATTTTTTAAGTTTTCACTATTTTTTTCTTTTGGTTGCCATGGAAACCAGAATTATGGATAGATAATAAAAAGTAATTTAAGAGAGGACATTGAGAGGATGCTTCCTATGAAGTTTCAACCAAATTGGCCAAGTGGTTAGGGAGAAGAAGTCGTTAAAAGGAAAAAGTTAACGTACGCACGCACAATTCGCCATGACATAAGCTCGACTGCTTCCAGCCAGTGGAGCTAAAAACCTTGGGCAGCAGTTTTCTAGCAGAGCTCTAGATAAGGGGCGTTTTGTATGTTCTAAATCCTTATTTGACCTAATAACCCTGTGATTGAGACAATTCTTTTGAGTTCCCACATCATAGGGCTTGGTAGGATGATACGAGAGATATTGTGGGGAAAAGAGCTGTATACGCATCCTCATCTGGACCTCTGCACTAGTCTTGTCATTTATAGGAGTACACATGCCAAATATGAAAGCTCCATCTCTTAGTTAGATTTTACAGTAATGTGAAAGGAAAGTCACAGACATCATAAGCCTATGAATCTTGAATTCTGGTGTCATAATAAAACAATGACAGAAACAATATTCTGTTAAGATTCACAATGTGTCAATGAAGCAATATTGGGCTAAATTACCTTAAACTCAAGCATGTCATCAATGGCATCTTCACTTTCTTCCTTCTCTTCTTCCTCGTCCATCTCTTCTATTGGTGATATAATCTCATTCTTTTCTTCTACTACCTTTTTGATCTCTTTTTTCTTTCTTTTTACTGGGACAGGTGAAACAGGACTTAAAGGTGTTGATTTTGCACTGGATTCCTTACTTGAGTTTCCGGCATAATCTAAAATAACAAGAGATGTTTGTCAATCAGTATGCCCCCCTGAGTGTCACATTGTAAGGAACAGGTTCAAGGTAATTGTTTAAACCTTTTAACTGTTCAAGGTTACTGTTTAAACCTTTCAACGAATGACCTCAAGAGTCAAAAGAAATGCATTCATACTGTGGATACTCAAAAGAATAATCTCACTAAGATGATTTTTTTAAATTTGAGAACCACAATAGGATTTAATTCCTCAACGCTTTCTAACATAAAACACATCTGCATCAGAATTCTTTGAAAACATAAAATTGATTAAACTTTCCCACTTACAGATCTGCATTTGCACATGACGAGAAAAATTCTCCCCATGTCACAATAATTCTAACTCGATCAATATTTAAAGCACAGTTTTTGACTCATTATCTCTTCCTTTGAAATGATTATCATAAGACATATTAGTGTAGATTTACTGCTGTTTCAGGAATTCATCTGCACATTTTGGGTCTATGCTTCTCTCAACAAATGGAAACTATACATATGCAATATCCTGTAGAAATTTCACAATTCCACATACAACAAGTGTGCACCAGACATATACCAAGTTGCGCATATAAAAAATTATGGAGATCAATATATACATTTCAATTAAGTTCCGTAACTCTACGTAAAATAAATTTGCTGATGTGCATAACTCAAAGATGGAATGAAAAATGTGAATCTTAATTATGCCACTCACAAAGTCGGGCCAAAATACCTAGTAACAAACTTACCTCCAGATAATATGCGCCTCAATTCCAAAATGTATTTAATATCATATGTTTTTCTTTGTTCCCAGATATTGAATACTCGTTCAATATTAGGTTTGATTTTTTCAATATCCCTTTAAAGAGAAAAACATGAATGTAATTAAAATACATTGAATTATATTAACTATGTGATCAACAACATCAACTACCGTAAATAGTTCAGTTTTTAAAAACAACAAAAATTAAATCATTTATGATCATCACATGTGTACCGGTCGTCAAATTCATGAACAAATGGACCATTCTGTTCTACAGTGACTGTTGAGTAAAGTTGTTAACTGTTAAAGTCAATATAATATTATAACCCAACTGAAAAAGGATGGACTTTACCAGGGCTCAAACTTGGGACCTCTTGTCAGTTTAGAGGTTGAAAGAGATGAATGTTCTGATGAACTTTTATGAAGATTGGATGTAAAATGTCATTATTACATGGCATCCCCTGAGCCCCGGTAGCTCAGTTGGTAGCAGTGTGAACTGTCAATCAAGGGGTTGCAAGTTAGAGCCCCAGTTCGGCCAATATTCAATCCAACATTAGACAAAAGTCACTGTGACAATTCCCCTTCAATTTTGCCAAGTGATCTTGACTATCTTTTAACATGCTTGATGTAAAGTTACGGTTAACAAGATTTTCCTTCAATTTTGCCTAGGGACCTAGGTTTTAAACGGACATGACCCATATTAATACCTAGGCTAGATATCAAAATACCCATTCTAACAAGATTACAACATGCTCAAGTTATAAACATGACTTGGGGAGTTAACAAGATTTTCCTGCAATTCAACCTAGCGACCTACTATTTTTCTTGATACAACCAGTATTCAAACTTGGCCTAGATATCATGAAGACAAACATTCTTTCAAAGTTTAAAGCTGATAAAGCAAAAAAATGCAGTCTCTAGAGTGATTTTTCCTAAAAATTGGCCTATTGACCTAGATTTTGACAGGACATAAAATGCATTTGAACCTACCCTTATATATCATCAAGATAATTTTAAAATATTTCAAAGGTTCTGTAATGTGTACCGGCGTTAAGCCATTGCAGGTCACCCATCCAGGCACTAACTGCGATGAGCGTTGCTTAACTTTAAGAAAACGTCAACCACTTTACCAACGTCGTTATAAAAGCCGGCTTCTACGACAAGGCCGTAGAAGTGATATTTATCCTATAACCCGTTCCGGTCACAGTTCAACATGCATTGATTAAAAATGCAGCCTCCAACAGTATTAACAATTTTTTTCTTCAATTTGGTTTCGTGACCTAGTTTTTGACCCAACATGACCATTATCGAACTTGGCCTACAAATCATCAAGAGAAACATTCAGACAACGTTTCAACATGCTCAATGTAAAAATGCGGTATCCAGAGTGTAAACAATATTTTCCTTCAATTTGACCTAGTGACGTAGTTTTTGACCTCACATGACCCATTTTCGATCTTGTCCGAGATTTGATGATTTGATGGAGATGTATGTTCTGTTAAAATTCATTTAAATCTGATTCAAAATGTAGCCTGTAGAGTGTAAACAAGGCAATCATTCACAACAAAGACAGACAAAAGGTGATCACAATAGCTCACCTTCAGCACTTTGTGCTCAGGTGAGCTAAAAAGGTAGGCTGACATGATGTGTAAAGGTTCTGATAACTATGTTCTAATCTGATTTCAACATAATTGATGGAAATGAAACAACCAAATAACAACCAAAATAACAAAAAGCACGGAAGTAAGTGAATATTGATTTTACGGGGTAAACCCATCATGATCTGAAGATAAAATTATTAACTGGTTATAAATATCAGTAACCCCCCCCCCGAGGCCTAAATTAAAATTACGTTTGTTTGCCCTTTACCGACCGACCCAAATTAATTGTTTTCCTTTCGTATGGTAAGAAAGAATGAAAGATAAACATGGATGTGTAGACCTTTCTATAAATAACTCACTCAAATACTGTTACTAGTATGTTGAACTCGTGATCAGTGTGTATTTGCTGCTTCGCTAATTTGTAATCTCTCGAGACAGTTAAAAGGAGAGATTCATCCAATGGAATCGCTTTCTACTTAAAGAAATAACATCACATGATATTTTCGCAGGCAAACAGACCACGTGATTTTTTTTGCGCGCTTTCTTGAAGCTGTCGTATTCATCTCCTTATTTGGAAATCTATTACACAGGAAAGAATTTCTCATATATGCACCATGCGATACATTTTTACAGGGTTCGAATTTAAGCTTGCATACTCGCGAATTGCGATTGTGAGGTGAGATTTCAGGCACCAGCATAGTTTTGCGAGTGAAATTTTTCTGCCGAATAATACGCATTTCTAATCGTCGATCTTTTACAGTAACAGGGTTATTTCTTTGACAAAGTGTGGTAATTGCAGTTAATTTTCGAGATTTACCAAGTGGCTGGGAGTATATATTCAACGGCCCCAAGATTGATGATGTTTACCGCACACATTCGTAAGTCTAAAACTAATACGATTGGCTGGAATGGTCACGTGTATATTTTGGGTTTTCCCAAGTTGTATTCACTACAGAAATAGAAGAAATGGATGTTTTTGCACTTAAATCACACCCTTGACATGATAACAATTGAAGAGCATATGCAAAACAAGAAGGTCACCGATTTAGGTCATTCACTGATACAGGGCAGCTCGTACGATTTATATGCAGTGCTTTCACTAAGGGCCAATTCCAGGAATT
Source organism: Serripes groenlandicus (assembly GCA_031761405.1). NCBI lineage: Eukaryota > Metazoa > Mollusca > Bivalvia > Cardiida > Cardiidae > Serripes > Serripes groenlandicus. The sequence goes on from JASEVX010000002.1 coordinate 96,193,230, forward strand.
TTGAAATTCCTGGTTAAAATTCTAGGAATTTTTGTCAGAATTCTGGAAGTTTTGCATTTGTCGTTAACAGGAATGCTTATTTATTTATTTACTTTTATTAAATAAAATAAATTGTATTTTATTAATTTAACACGTTTTCATGGGAACTTGCAGTGCAAACATTGATTTAGGTAGAAATGGGGGGACTTAAAGGAGAAATTATATTTCTTATGTCATTGATATGTGTGTCATAACTGGGACATTTTGGTTACACATGTATCTATTTAAACAAAAATAAATGTTTATTTATTTGATTTTAATAACTATGACAAAGCAAAGGGTCGTTTGAAATATACATCTATTTAAACAAAAAATTTAGTGTTTATTTATTTGATTTTAATAATGAAGACAACCGGTAAAGCTTTGCTGGCAATGTCAACAAAAAGTCCAGGCCGTATAGGGGTATGAGTGGTTCGCTAATTTCTCGCGAACAATTCAGCTGTTAATCGCGGGAAATGTCATTATCAAGATATGGCAGAGAAGCATAAAGTCGTCTTACTAATATCTATCAAATCTGCACTTTCAATGCCCTCAAATTCTGCTTCAGAGTCAAAATTTCGAAAAAATCTCGGCAAAACATTATTTGACATCCGCCATTTTGGAATCTCGGAAAGTACCTCTTCGGAATAGATTGATGACGTATTTATTATTTCAATTCTGACCAATCAAATTCATTATTCGGGGAGGAATCCATTAGGAACGAGGCTGCATATTTTCCAAGTAGTTATGCATACAGAATACATAAATAACTTCCAATTTATAGTTTCCGATGTGATAATCGGTATAAATCATCATCAAATATTTTTAAAAGATAAAGAAAACCTCCGACTTAATTAATTAATTAACGGTATTTGAAAGAAGCGTCGTCGGATTAGGCAAACTTTTAATCCAATTAGTGTAATCAAGTTAAACTACCCTAAAAACAGAGGTCGTCAAGGTGATGTCTGATACACACGATAAGAACTCGGGTAAGCGTGTACTCGTAATTTGACAATTATCGATTTTTTTACACGTTCACCTCTGCACTTTCACCCTTTATACTTTATTTAGGGTTATTCTGAAAACGTCCATGCGTAAATTTACGGACGTTTTTGGGAATTTCTGGACGTATAATAAACGTCCAGTGCTCAATTTTCGGACGTTATTTGGATATTTGTGGACGGATATTACGTCCACGTCCGCTTAATGAAAGCACTGTATATGTCATTCAACATTCATATTAGTTTGTTAATCCTCCCCTCCCAAAAAATAAAATATTTTTCCGACCTACCGACCCACCTCTTAAATCTAGGGTCGGTAAAGGGCAAACAAACACTTTTTTAATGATGGCCCGATGCGTCTTTCAACAGCTACAGTCATATATATTGCAGCAGACACTGTCACACTAAGGAAGTGACTCACAGGGAAGATGATATTGGTCCAACACATTCCTTATATTTACATTCAGATAAAAATTAATAAGGTATGACTCCAATACCAACTCCCCTGCTGAAGCTCGAGAGTTGCATTGACTCCCATCTGTCAGAACCATTTAGCTGGCTCTTACAGTTCAAACAAGGATCAGACTGTGGCTGCCATTCTTATAGTGTTCCCCCCACCCACAGGGGAAGTAACCTTCGACATCTCTGGGTGAATAGTCAATAAATTAGAGAAATTTCAGCAACAAGTTTCACACTTACCGAACATGCATAACTGCCTCTCTAAGGTTGTCTTTGAAGTTTTCTAAGTAGTACAAAGCTTTTTTTCTCTTAGCTTGCTGAACCACATCATTACAGAGGTAAAACAAAGTCAGCTTGTGTTTTGTTTCACCTAGAAATAAAGAAATTTGTTTAGAATAACAGATGGCAATTTCTCTATTGACACTAAAAATTCGGTTTTCCATAACCCTGGTTTAAGCATTCTATATTCCGCCAAGTTGGGCCTCTGGTGAAAGCTAGTAGGAATAAACAGCTTGTTTGCCAAGCCACGTTGGCTCAGTCAATAGTGATGTGGTCTTTTAAACAAGGGCTTGTGAGTTTGAACCCAATCTCAAACAACATTCTTTACCACGCTTAACATAAAAGTAAATATATAACAAAAAATTTAAGCTTCATTTATCTTCAACCAATGAAATAAGTGTGTGGAAAAGCAGTCAGTTCTTTTTTAAGACTATGTGTGATTTACTCACTAGTTACAGTAGTGGTGTGAGAAAGCCAGGAAGTACATAATGAATAAGGGCACTGATTGTGGTGATATGACTGATTTTCTTTGTTGAAAACGGCATTAAACAATGCATTAAACCTGGAGCAACAACCGTCAACAGCTCATTTCATGCAATTAGTTAAAACTGTTCAAATGAGTTGAGTAGATTACGGAAACATTTGGTCAGGGAATTAGAAATCTACATGTGGAATTTAATATTTCAATCTGCAACAACAAATCCCACCATAGTCATACAGTTTCTTTTTGACATTTCTTATGATTTCTATCAACAAGTCCTTTCATGTTATGTTCACAAAACAACGATTCGTATAATGTAAACATTAAAAAAATCGCACTTTAGTGAGTCCTGGCAAAATGTAAGAGTCGAGGACTCGGGATTCGCAGCGAAATGAAACACTGCCATATCGAACCTTTTCAGAAAATATCTGTGCATGGTTACTTACTCTTTTTCAATACTTTTAACCACGTGTCAACAATTCTCTGATGGTATGATCTATTGTGCATTATCCACATCGACATCGCTTGAACGCTGTCTTGAGAACTGTTAAATGTTGACAGTTTCTTGTCGATGCTTTCTATACTGCATTTCTCACTTTTGCCTTTGCCTTTGGCGGCCATTTTGCAGTTCCAGTCCGCTAAAACAACCTCGTAGTAAAATACTGGTGGCCTTGCGATTCACAGAACGCGTTGCATTAATCAAAATCTACTGATTCTGTCAAGGATTCACAGAATCCTGCAGGGGCTATTGCAATTTGAGATGAAATGTAGATAAAATGTAAATTTTCTTTGGGAAACCATCATGCGAGGACGCCATATTTGTTTTGGGATGAATTGTGAAAGGGTTATTTTTGTTCGTATTTACACGTGATATTTTTTGCAATGATATGCGCTCGTAGATTTAATATATTTATATTAATCTAGTTTACAACAATTTTGGTAAAATATTGCCAAATATTGCATTTTGTATAATATAGTGGACCAATGATGAAGATGAATTTATTAACTCCGTAAGAATAGGACACATGTAGGATTGACACCACTAAAAATGAAGCATTGAAGGCACAAGACGACTAAAAAGTATAGTTTATGTTTCCGGTGAACACACACCGTTGAAAGCTGATTTTCTGTTTCCTGGGGACACCCCGACTTTTATTCTCTCAATAATTCTCATAAATCCATTGATGACATTCTGTATTATGAAAAGGATTTTGCTGTATCAAGGAGTGCCATAATTATAAGAAAATGACCGGATTTAACACTCTCAGTCAAAATTATGGAAAGAATTGGCCACAAAAGTGGTCTGAAACAGGGTAAAAAGTTGGACAAAAAGAGAAATTTTACCCTTTACTCCAAAAATCACCCAACAAAAACGCAAGTGGTTGGTGTAAAATTGAAGAGCTGCTTTGACTCTCAAAACAAAAGGCAATATGTGGATGCAGTCAGCTAGAAATACCATCTTTCCAGTTCCTTTTCAAGCAATCTAGCTTGGACGCAAAAGCTGGTATTAAAATTTATCTCTAAATTCACGCCTAGCTCCGCAACCAGTGTTGTCAAACCAGAAGGAGAAGTGGGTTCAACCGAAAAAATAAAATCCATGCTGATAGCTTACTTTTCACATTTATCAAACTATTTACCCAAAACTTACTATTTATCATTATTTCTATTTTTGACCCTGGCCAAAATCCGAATATCCCGAAAGCAAGTGTTATATGCTACCTACTTAATTCCCACAACTACAATAATTTTCTCCCTTATCTGCCATTTTGATAGGCAAATCTGATGAGCATTAGTAGAGAATATCTAAAAAAAAATGTGATAATTCGGAAAACACCAAGGACTTTGAATTTGACAACCAGTATGTCATTGATGCCTTTGTGATCTGATTATATCGTTTTCTTGATTTAATTACTTTTGCACATGCAATTATTTAATTTTATTATATTGGATATTTCTCTATTCAACATATAGTAAATGTACCTATCAAAATGGCCGACAAGGGGGATAATTATTGTAGTTGTTGGAACTATGTATTCTATCAGATAGTTTGTATCACCTATGCTCTCAATTGGAAAAAAAACACACAAAAAACACACATATGTTAATCGTATTGTACAACAAATACTTCTAATGGTTGTATTTATCTAATTGTTCTATCTAACAAAGATTAGTATAGATAAAGTGAAAAGTAGTGGCAATAAATCATTTATCATCTGTGTACGAGAATGTCAACCAATTTTTTTGTGACCCATCTTTTCGACATGACACAACATGAAATATTGGCACTTCAAAACTTACACCAAAGACATATACATACAGTATTTTGCAACTATGATAATGCTTAGAACAATTCTCGCCATAATCATGCGGAGTAATCCAGGTAAAATAAGCATGAACTGTATATGTATGTATGTATTGTCCTATTTTCTGACGGCCTCTGAAGTATATTATAAACGTCATTTGCATTTATCTTGTTGGTTGTTGTTAATACCCCGTTCACACATAGATGCCACTTCTACTACGATGGAAAAGTGGCCGAGAACGTAGCCAATCGGGGCAAATCGTTGGCCAAACGTGGGAGGTTTTCCATGCGCGTGGTTTGGTCGGGGTGGGATCTCTTAGGTCGGGAAGCTGTACGCTCTCTCCACGCTTATTTTGAACTGCACAAAATAAGCGTAACTGGGTCGTGGCCAACACAAAGCGGAGCAAAGTCTAATTAAGAACGTAGTGGGAACGCTATTATATAACAAGCAGCCTGGTAGCATCGTGATGAGATCTCGGTGGTCGTAATAAAAACGCAGTACCATCGGCAACTATTTCGAGCCGGTTGACTGTTAAAATTAAGTTTAAGTAGTTCCCTCTGTCTCTTCCTAGCGTTGTTGGCCCTGTTTGGCACCCAGGCATCTGTATCTCGTGCATGTTGGCTTCTTGGCTCCAGTCACCTGGCATCCTCCTGATCAAGTCGAGCATTTTGTAGAGCAGGGTAGCGCTCCCTCATGAGATTATGAAGACACAGACAACACTCTACAATGTCTTGTATCACCCTTAAAAATGGCTGCATGGTGGTGAGTAATACCTGCCATCTATGTGCCAAGATGCCAAAGGCATTTTCAATCAGACGGCGACCTCTGGATATTTTGTAGTTGGTGATTAAATGCTCTCTAGTTATACCTCTTTAGGGAATAAGGCTTCATCAAATATGTCCTCAAACCAAATGCATCATCTCCAAGAATTAAGTAGGGTACGAGTTGAATCGTTGTCATCAGGCAAGGGGTCTGGCGCTGAAAATCCAATCGCTCTATCTTCCAGGCACTGCTTCAGCTCAGATTCGTTGAATATTTGAGCATCAGACGGTCACATGGAGCCAAGGCCACCACAGTCAATCCAGAGGGACTTGTAATCAGCATCAGCCAGCGCTAGCAGCACCAAAGAGAATTAGCTCTTGTAATTTGGTACCAAGAGCAACTATTCGGAGGACATCTGATGGCCACCACATGCAAGTGGCACACTCCATCTATGCTTGAATTCCTCTGTTATGCAGCTCCATTCATCTGGAGTAGTTAGACACTTGATCACGTTATCCTTATACTCCTCAATAATGGCCTGGCAAACCTCAGGTATGAGTAAGGTGATGGTATTCTTGGCCACTCTGAAACTATACATGAGGCTGAGGTACTTGTCTCCTGAAGCGAGATGTCTGATAGTGATGGCCAGCTTCATGCCTGATTCTAGTGCCTTTCTCCAGCCTGTATATATCTTTCTTCTGGATTCTAGGACCTACTCTTTGGAGCAGCTCATCGAACATCTCTGATTGCATCCACAAGAAGTTGAAAAAGGAGGTGCTGTCTTCCACTCTGAGTTCTCTCAGCAGTCTGTCATAATGCCCACACTGGAGCCTCCTGTCTGCAGCCAGTCACGGTCTTACCCAGTATCTTCTTGGTCTCCTCCTCCTCCTCTGTATTACCTCTACCGTCTGGATTTCAACCAGCATCTGTTCTTGTTGGAGCAGAGCCAGTTGAATCAAATCAGCACCAGGTCCGTTCATCTTCGAAGTTTGGAAAGAACTGAAGAAATGCTTGAACCCCGCGATTTATATAGACACAATTCGTACTATAAGCGTACTGGAAGCACCAGCGTATCGACATATCGTCCTAAAGTCTTCTAGGTCTGTGTAACAACGTAGTATATTCCTGCACGTCGTAGCGGCAACGTAGTAGAAACGACCGCTTGGTCGGCATTGGTCTGGGTGTAATCGTAGTGACAGCAAGTCAGCACCGCTTTTGACGGAGAAGCATCGCAGTACAGTCGTGATGTAGTATTTAAGTTGCCAAATTGCCGGATTTTTACGGCGATTATGCCCCGATTTGAAACTTTTTCAGATCGGGGATGATCGGGGTGATCGGCATGGTCTACGTAAGGTCGCAGAGATGTGTGAACGGGTATGCATTTTTGCGAAAATAGTCAGAAACCTACGAGCACTGTCGAGCACTACCCTATAACTTCGGGGGAAGATCTGGCGCGATCGCCTCAGTCCTCCGAGGGTCAGGTACCGTAAAAGTGATCGGCTACGTTTTTAAACATGTTGAAAAAAAGTAGCGATCAAACACCGTCGGCCCGTGGTCGTCTTGGTCGTCCGAGGGTCCCCTGCCCTCTGGAGCTTTCGTATAGTCTCTGCCGCTCTCTACCGAGGGTTGTGAGAAGCGGGTCTCTACCGGGCCTTTGCCGTGTACCTGCGGGTACTTGCGCGTACATTCGCCCCGGAAAACGTGTCGATCGCGCGGGGAACGTCCGTGATTCGTCCCCCTGCCATGGTCCATCGGTCAGGACTCAATCGGGTAAACAAAGGGGACGATTGAAGGCGATTCAGGACGACAATCTGACCGATAAAAAAAAAAGTATTCATCGGGGACAATCTGGTCCAGATCGGTTCGATCCTTGGTGAAATGCAACACATTGTATAATTATGTTATTCTGACACATCATACATTTCTCTATTTAAAGGTTTATTAGTGCATGTGTGTGTGTGTGTGTATTCCCTTTCTCTTTCATTAAATTTACATGCAAATGGTGTACTTAACTATTTTAATTACAAAATTTCTGGACATTGACACAAGAACCGCACACTTAGACTGTTCTTTGTTTTATATCATTGACATAATAAGGAAAACAAAATATTGATATTTTATAAGAGAGAAAACTGCAATATAAGATTGATTTTCTGTATTTTCCTTGATAATTTTATAGTTGAAATATCAGTGAGGCCAAAATAATTAACATGTGTTGTCTGATGATATGTCCCACAACAACAACAATACACTTCGACGAATTTCTAATTGGCCACCTAGTTCTTATCATATTTTAGGAAAAGTGTTTGGAGAAAAATACAAATAACCAAATATAAGTTTAATACAATTTATTCCTAATATGTAAAAGAAAACTTCATTGAAATTTGATCACGGGAACAAACTATTAACAGAGCGAGTTAACATGGACACCCTTAAAACAAAAACTGCAAGATCAAATCACGTCGTATTTGATTTCGTTTCAATACTTTGTATGTCCACCTGCTGCGGCATTTACAGCAAGGATTAATAGAAAACAAGATGTGTTTGTGAAACACTGATGCCCCCCAATGGCAACATCTTGGTCAAAGGTCAAGGTCGCCAGGTCAAAAATGTTGGTACTGACAGAAAGGTCATGTCACAAGGAATACACATGTGAAATATGGTAGCCGTACCTGTTATGGTTGAAAAGTAGTGGTCAAGGTTAAAGTTTTTTTCGAGAATGGCAACATCTAGGTCAAAGGTCAAGGTCGCAAGGTGAAAAATTTTGGTACTGACAGAAAGGTCATGTCACAAGATATACACATGAAATATGGTAGCCGTACCTGTTATGGTTAAAAAATAGTGGTCAAGGTTAAAGTTTTTTTTTCGAGAATGGCAACATCTAGGTCAAAGGTGAAAATTTTGGTAGTGACAGAAAGGTCATGTCACAAGGTATACACATGTGAAATATGGTAGCCGTACCTGTTATGGTTCAAAATAAGTCGTCAAGGTTAAAGTTTTTATCGAGAATGGCAACATCTAGGTCAAAGGTCAAGGACGCAAGGTGAAAAAGTTTGGTACTGACAGAAAGGTCATGTCACAAGGTATACACATGTGAAATATGGTAGCCTTACCTGTTATGGTTCAAAAGTAGTGGGGAAGGTTAAAAAAAAATTGAGAATGGCAACATCTAGGTCAAAGGTCAAGGTCGCAAGGTCAAAAATGTTGGTACTGACAGAAAGGTCATGCCAATGCCACAAGTAATACACATGTGAAATATGGTAGCCGTATCTGTTATGGTTCAAAAGTAATGGCCAAGGTTAAAGTTTTTTTCGAGAATGGCAACATCTAGGTCAAAGGTCAAGGTCGCAAGGTCAAAAATGTTGGTACTGACAGAAAGGTCATGTCACAAGGAATACACATGTGAAATATGGTAGCCGTACCTGTTCAAAAGTAATGGCTAAGGTTTAAGTTGTTTTCGAGAATGGCAACATCTAGGTCAAAGGTCAAACATTTTGGTACTGACAGAAAGGTAATGTCACAAGGAATACACATGTGAAATATGGTAGCCGTACCTGTTATGGTTCAAAAGTAGTGGTCAAGGTTAAAGTTTTTTTCGTGCAGACAGGCCAAAAACTACATCTAGGTCAAAGGTCAAGGTCGCAAGGTCAAAAATGTTGGTACTGACAGAAATGTCATGTCACAAGGAATACACATGTGAAATATGGTAGCCGTACCTGTTATGGTACAAAAGTAGTGGTCAAGGTTAAAGTTTTTTTGTGTGCAGACAGACAGACAGACAGACGTGCAGACAGGCCAAAAACTATATGCCCCCCGAATCGGAGATTCCGGGGGGGGGGGGGGGGGGGGGGGGGGGGGGCATAAAAACACGAATCATTCCGACGGCTTGAGCGCGGTCTGCAATGCTCATTCTCGCCATATTTAATGTTTTTCATAAAAGACAATCCACGAGAAATACATTCCTACCAAATACGACCATGCCGTGCACGAGGAACGCGAGCACATAGGCTATTTTCGGACCTACCGTTCCGCATGGATGATTTTGTATACGAATACGTATTTTCTTTCTGTAAGGGATGAAACTCAGAAATAGGTTTTCAGAGGTATGATTCTTGTGAACTGTACATGCGGCTGTTTGTATTCCGAGTTTGAAGTGGACAACTCTACTAGAATTATGTTCATTGAATTGTTCCGTTCTTAATTTCACTTTTTACATGTATTAGTGATGCAAGTTTGAGGAGAATTTCTAAAACCGAATTAAAGTTATGACAAATTAATAAGTCAATTTTAAGTCCGTCAGACGAAGGAAAAGTAATCTCTACGATAATGTATATCCCTGCCTCTAAGGCAGGTGACACAACAATGACAGCCAAGACAGTCCTTTTTTCGGCGATAGCTGTTTAACCTCAGTTTTGACCTAGAAAACCCCCAGAATAAATAGTGCAAATTAGAATTACGAACACCACATTCTGAGCACTTTCTCTACTCCTCAAAATACAACCCTGCTAATGAGGCATTAAAAGACTTTTTCGCTAGGAAAGGGTTACTTTTATGCTTGAGCGTAATAAAGAATACATAACTAAACCCTTTTTTGTAGGAGCACAGTAGCTCTTTATTTCAATCAACCTTGGAAAAGTATTTTAACAATTGTTGTTTCACTATAAACAATATTTACGACTTTTAGTTCTTCAAAGTTATGTACCTTTGACCTCGGTCATAAACGTTGATATTGTACAGACCCGTTTTAGTAAAAAATAAATATAAATATACATGTTTTTATGAGAATATACACAAACTAAAACTGCACATGAACCTTTTTGTTGTAAAACATTCAACCCTATCCTGCATTCAGTTGCATATGCAATAGATGACTTGAGCACATTGTGGCAAAAAGAGAAATTGCTCTTTATATTCTCTTTTACCATAACGTTTTCCATTCAAGTGTTATTTTTCTTTCATTCATAGGGACTTTCCATTGTATTACCTAGGACATAGATAATATCTTATCTACGTCCCTGGTATTACCTAGGTATTTTACAAGTCATCGGCTGCAGATTAATAGTATGCTGGAAAAGGTCAAATAAAAATACAGGATCACTGCTTCATTATGGTACATTTTTTTTCCTGTTAATATTATTTATCGACCGTGATGACATGAATAAATATTGTATTCACATTTTATATTGCTGTTATTCTTGTTTTGCAATATAATCAAATGCTCACGCAAACTTGAATTCATAGCATTTTGATCAATGATGAAACTAATCACATGTTATCAATTTTTAGTTTAACGGATACCTAAATTATAATATAGTTTGCGATCTTAACTATTCTATCGCTTTCATCTCGAAATCAGACCATGTTTGAAAACATCCTGTAAAAAGAGAAATTACTCTTAACAAGCAAACTCTGATTTTTTCACAATGTTTTCAATTCTGTATCAGTTTTTTTTATTTGTTCTTAACCCTTTGATGTTCAAAGTAATTTACACCAAATATATAACAGATAAACAGTATACTGTTTATTTCAAGATGACATGTATTTTTTTCCGTGATTATAGAGACCACAATCTTACTATCCTTATTTGATTAAGTTCTCAAAGTTCTCATTAGTGTGCAATATTCATGATCAATTCTCTTCTAGCATGATTTAAAACTATTTAATAATCACAAATTCAATGATTAATATATTATTAACAAGATGTAAACTCAGATCTTCTTTGATGTTAAGACCTGTAACAAAATAGAACATTCACTTTATGCTATAAAGTTTGTCTAACAATCAATTGGTGTGCAAATAACAAATGATATTGTTCTGATATTTATTATCAAATCCCACCTCTAAAGTCCAAGTACAAAATAATCTATTAAGTAACAAACATTACTTGATATTTTAAACCTTTCCCACTTCAAACATATCTGCAGCAGACAACTTTAACAGCTTTTTGGCAAAAAAATGAAAAAATCTCTGAAAGAATAATAATTGAAAAGTTTAAAATATTGTAAAAAAGTAGAAATTGCTCAGTTTGAGCAATTTCTTCTTTTTCCACAATGTTTTCAAAAGAGGTCTGCTGCAGAGGCATCATAAAGCATCTGTATGTGAGAAAGAGTTTATGATGCATCTTTCTTTCAAAAAGTTACAATGACTTGAAATATTTATAAAATAATGCACTAAACTATAATATAACAGTATTGGCTGCATATTTAGTGTAGTTTATTATAAAACCAAAACCTCAACTGTAGCTTTTTAGATAAGTAATACATTCAGATTG
>JASEVX010000002.1:96205003-96238945 GCA_031761405.1 Serripes groenlandicus
TTTGGTATGACCTGACCGGGGATCTAACCCGTGACATCCCGCACCTGAACTGGACGCTCAACAACTACATCACCTAGGCGATAATGGCAGAATGATATTTAGATATATGGCACATAACTTGAGTGATATAGCAAAGACCTTGAAAGAAGTGATCCCTTTGGATCTAGTCACCCAGCCAAGGCAGGCTACACACAATGTAAATGGTGTCACTGGAGAAAAAGTACTAAAATATGTGGTTACATTATAATCCTTCTAACATGACTTTTAACTCAAAAGTTAATCCTTAAATGTCTCTGCAGCATGTTACTTTTGCAAATAAACAGGACAACAATTTTCATTAGTAAGATTTTCTAATGAACAAGGAGCAATCATTATGTTACTGAAAGGAAGAGGAATACAGTCATCATTCTGTTATTTGCACACCTTAAAATATTGCCTGGTCCCATTTAAATTAAATACTTTTAAATTTCCCATATAACTCTTTCCCACCTACAGATGCATTTTAACCAATCTACAGCAGACGACTATTGGTAACATTGTGGCAAATGAAGAAATTGTTCACAAAGAGCAGTTTCCCCTTTTCGTAACAATGTTTTCAACTCTATTTAATAATTACATATACATTTAGAGATTCTCAACATTTTTAATGTATCAACTACTGCAGATTTGTTGTATGTAGGAAACAGGGTTAACAATTCATTCCTAAGATAAAACATCAAATATCTATCATTTGGCCATGATGGGGGAAAAACTAATTCTGATTACAAATCTACTCTCAATCCATAATTCCGACTCCCCAAAACCCATGTAAGTGTCATAGCTTATACAATTGTTTAAATTGAGAAAGAGCATTGTGATTTCGACCTAGTTTAGTCTGCCTTATTTGTGTCTCTGGGTTTTTATTTTTTTAAATACATAAATGTAATTTCCCGGCACCTGCATGACAGTGGTATTTAAATCTTAACATATAGCAAATAGTATACATGTACAGTGTAGATGAAAAAATATATGATGATTTATCTGAGAATAATCAACTTTAAACTTCCCAAATTTACAGACTAGGATTTCCCATCATTAAACTTAATTCAATTCAAATTTATCTTTGTGATAAGAGCATCAATACTTTTCCTACACACAACTTTATATATATATATCAAACAAATCTTTTTAACCCTTTCCCTCATATAGACGCTTTCTGACGCCTCTGCAGCAGACGGCTTTTTGAAAACATAGTAACAAAAGAAGAAATTGCACAAAACGTGCAATTTCTCCTTTTGTCACAATGTTTTCCACTTTTAGTCATAGGTTATCCATTCAATTATAGAGATTTTCCATTATTTGACAAAATATGTTCAAAGTCGTCTGCTGCAGAATTGTCGTATGAGGGAAAGGGTTAATATATTGTGGAGAAAGGCCAAACTGTTTCTTTGAGCAATTTATCCTTTTCCACATTTTTTCAATCATGTTAACAAATCTTACTTTCAATTTTGAAGATACATGATAACTGTATTATAAATTCATATTAGGTAAAATCATAACAGTACAGATACCCTAGATATTAAATGACACGGGATAAACTGGGTACCATTGTAAGAGATAAGCAGGTAGAAAGCTTTTGTCATCTTCACCAATCCCCTGATCAATAACTAATAATATTACAAAAATTGTCTATGTTCTACATAATTATCATAAACGGTTATTATACATCATAGGTACATCAACACAATGAGATGGTATCACACAATTGATGTGAAATAAATTATTTCTGAAAGACCTTTGGTGTTATTTTCTTAATGTGTTTTCCATGGTTTCACACAAAACAGTTGTATCTACATATTGAAACAAAGTGTAGTTACAACCACTTTCCATCACGTCCAGGAGTTCATGATTTATAATATATTCACATACGAAGGCCTCTTATGACCTTTCTTTGTTTAGGAATAAATTTTATATAACAATTATATACATAAAAAAAAATTAAACTGCTCCCAAACAATAAATAGGCATGTACATGTAACTTGAGCTCTGTTTCATTGTTATTTTTTTGTGAACAAATAGCCTTGTCCAATACCACTTTCCTCTACACATACAAGAACAAGTATTAAGTAACGGAAGATGTTTGTAAATTTGAATGCAAGATCGCTAAAAAACATCCTTGTAATTACTCAACATGAAAAGAGGCAAATTTAAACTTCAATTTCTAAGTCCTCTATAGGAGTTTTAAGACCTTTACAGGAGACAAAATTTGAAAACTATTTGGATTAAAAAAAATATACTACCGATGAATGCTTTCCAAAAGTATTAAAGGGACAAAACTCTATGAATACAGTGAAATTAAATCCAATTTTCCCTCACTATACTGAAACATCCCATACAGTTTCGTGAATTCAAATAAGCAGTTACTGAGAAATAGCTAAGGCATGAAGTCGGAATGAACAGAAAAGTTACATATAATAAGCAATTTCTCCTGTTCTAGCATATCTACCCCGATCTAAAAATCAATCTAATTGCAGCATTTTCTTTAATTTGATGTTAAATTATATCACTTATGCATTTGGCAATGATTTATCAAGTAAATGAAGACCAAAGTCATTGTCAGTATTCTGAAATCTGGTTTTTAACCCTTTACCACATATAGACACATTATGTAGCTCCTGCAGCAGACCACTTTTGAAAACATTGTGACAAAAGAAGAAATTGCTCATAAAAGCAATTTCTCCTTTCATCACAATGTTTTCAACTTTATTCAAGAAGAATATTATCAATCATTTACAGAAAGTCATCTGCTGCAGATTTGTTGTATGTTGTAAACCGCAGTTAACATTTCAACCTGTATAGAAAAGAACCTGAATCATGTAGAGGCAAGTGGTAGACTAGATAATCTAGACCCAGCTTCATGTAGTTAAGATTCAATTATAATTACATGTACATATATTTAAAACTGTTAATTCAATCTGTGCTCCATATATATATTTTTTTTTTTTATATAAACACAAGATATGAACGAGCAATCACACAATCACTAAGTCCAACTCTCATACATAAGTAGATTTTTTTTAAATATCTAACTGGGCCTGCACTGCCAATAGCCAATTCAAAAATTATTTACCCTTGCTATTCATAAATCTAGTTAACATGTGCATATATTTAACAGTCAATAGGTTGCGCATATTTTAAAACAGAAATTAATCATGATGACAGGTATAACATCTTAAGACAAGATTTTTTTTGCAAAAGCTTTGGCGAAAAAGAGAATATTTTCTAGCACAGGCCCTCTTTCAAACTAATACACATAAACCCATTCATACACAAAATATGAGCACATTTAATCATGTATTTTTTTTTTACATTACAAACACACAATATACAGATCTAAATCATACAATTCTTGGCAGTGCCAACCAAGATAAATAGTAGCAGGAAAATAGGGTACCGTTTACAATATAGTTCTGTGGCTATGTATGACATGTAATTGTCTGAAATATTCCTATTGTCATTAATTTGTATTCATGCGGGCATTCTAATCCTTTAACACTCCATGTATGTTACATGTAGAATTCTATTGAATAGATTGAAAGCATTTAATTTTGATAAGTTCTTCTACACCTATATCATGTTTGCATAGATGTGTAAGCATATTGTAACCTAAAATTGTAAGAACAGATTACAAATGTGCTGCATGATCATTCAGTTAAGTACTTATGTCTATGAAAAGTTGTTTACTTTCAGAATATTTGAGGAACTATGAAGCATTCTGTAAGATGGAAAAAGACTATACAAAAAGAGTTGCAAACACAGTGGAGTGAAGTGCAATTACTTGAAATTGCTCCCTTTATTTTCAACACAGTTTTCAAATGCCTGCTGCTAATTGTTACAAATACAAGAAAACTTTTAATAGCTGGAGCAACACAATTGAGCCAGTTAATCATTATTGCTCCGTTGGATTAGATCCGACTTAAAACAAATCAACCAGTATTTGACTTGGATTTACAGAATTCGTTACAGTTGGACTAGACATGTGAATTTGTCAAATGAATGTTCAATTAATTAATAGATCACCTTGTGTTTGGCTAGCAATTATTCATTGTGTGTATTACACTTTCTGAGACAATAAAAGTACTTATATAAAAAATAAAATAATGACTATATACAAAAACATATTTCTTGTCCCTATAAACAAGGTTTTTGATAAATAACTGGCTATTCAAAATTGCCTTATCTCCTAACGATAATCACATTCCAGTCCCATTTTTCAAAAGTAGTTCCAATATAATCATGATCCCATCTAGGTATCTAGAATATTTCAAATATTTTTTAACTACATTTAAACCTAAAATCAACTACATGTGGTTCAGTTGTGTGTAAATTTAATTACCATACATTATAGTTATTCGTGCAGAAAAATAATATGATTGAAAACTTCCATTAGGTTTATAGTAAGGTATAAATGAATACAACCCAGACATGGAATAAACATGTATTTTTCCAACAATATCTAGAGCTCTTTATCCACAGTTAGGAATGGTATTTTGTAATCATAATGCATAATAAATGCAACAATTATGGGATATATTTTCATAACATATTGTGAGCATTGATCTTATAACATATAAAAACCTGACTAGCTTAGATCTAACAATGACAATAAACAAACAGATTACCTGTAGTTTTTTAAACTATAAAAACAATAAATATAGTACTGTACATGAACCTCAATAAAAGACCACCTGTCCTAAGCGACAACTTTCAGCAGTTCCCTTAGGGGGTCTCTTAAAACAGGTCAGACTTTACTTAGAACCAGTGACGTAAACAGCTTCCAGCTTATACAAACAATTACTAAGGTATGTAATAAAGCACTTGATGATTGTAGCACTCTTGAAAAGTGTCTTCTATATTTAAGCTGTGCCACGTTCAAATTACCCTACAGGGTAATTAACCAAAGATACAAATCTACCTGTACCTCTAGTCCCACGAGCATAACCATTTCCCAATTGTAGATGAATTTTTAAGTGATTCCAGCAGACATTTTTTATAAAACATTATTGCAAAGGGAGAAATTGCTCATCTTGAGCAATATTTCCTGTTGCCAGGATGTTTTTCACTCTTTTCTAAAATCATACTTCCATTCATAGACAGTTTTCATAGTTTTCATCAGACTAATTTTTAAATTGTCTGACGTATTTTTCTATGTGGGAAAGGGATAATAGAAATATCTAGCAGACAAAAGATGCAATCTGAGCAAAATGGCAATTTATTTAAAAACTTCTGTCATTAAGTGTCACTCATGTAACACTAAGAATGTGATACATTTAATGGTTCAACTATAGCACTAAGATCAGAGCAATACAATTAAATATTTTAGGAAATGTAAAAATGTATGATTTACATGTTTATTCTCTATTCTCACACAAATAGAGAATGAGAAACATTAGCCTCCTTTTTCAATAAGTCATTAATATCCATAAGAATATAATTAAATTAAGAGATGTTTAGCATCCGAAGCATTTTGATTGATTGACACAGGTAGTAATGGTTTATTATTACAGGTAATTCACTGATTAGTTATCAGATCTCCAATTAGTCTTTATTATAAGTATTTTCACTCATTCCCACATGTATACAAAAAATCTGCAGCAGACGACTTTGAAAACTTCTATGAATAAATAAATAAAATGTCAATAAATGAAAGTATAATTGTTTTATAGAGCAAAATATATTGTGACAAAAATAGAAATTGCTCAATAAACAATGTTTTTAAAGTTGTTTGTTGCAGATGCCTCAAAATGAGTCTGCAAGTAATAAAGGGTTAAATTTTCATAACCAAATTTCTAAGTCTTAATGTTCTCAAGTAACAAACAGTGTTTGAATAGAGTAGAAAACATTGTGTCAAAAGGAGAAATTGCTTGTCTGCTGCAGAGGCATCATATTGCCTATACATGAGGGAAAGGGTTAAGAAACAAACGGTGTTACAAATGTAGATATAGATCTTCCTAATTTTTTTTCTAAATTTCTGCGATAGAATAGCAAACTGTTGTGAGCCAGATCATACTGCACAGAAATGCATTTTCATTTGCATTAGTTTCAAATTGTAATGACTTGTACATTTTGCAGATCACGACTCGCGTTATAAGGTAGTGAAGGTAAATATGTGTAAAAAGTAAAAGAAAATAATAAAATATTTAAATATACAGATTAATATATTTACAGACGTTCACTCACTCATCAGCTTAACCCTTTCCCTCATATAGACGCTTTCTGACGCCTCTGCAGCAGATGGCTTTTTGAAAACATAGTGACAAAAGAAGAAATTGCACAAAACGTGCAATTTTTCCTTTTGCCACAATGTTTTCCGCTTTTTGTCATAGGTCATCCATTCAATTATAGAGATTTTCCATTATTTGACAAAATACGTGTTGTCTGATGCAGAATTGTCGTATGAGGGAAAGGGTTAAACCAAAATAAATGAACCCAGTGCCAAGAAAAATCAGCCATAGAACATACGCGACCAGTCTAGATTCAGATTGATCAGAAATCAGCTACACTTATCATAAATAAACCTCGGTTGGTTTTCTGAGGCTCACCAGTTCAATCGTACTTCTTTCATTCAGCCATATCCCTTTCATGTCCATTCTACCATTCTTTCTAACAACTTCTACTATATTCTCCTTCAATTCTCTATATTGGAATTGTTCTCAGTAGTAAACAAAGTTCTAAATGATGTCTTTAAACACTTTAAATTCTTTAACCAACACATTGTGCTTATTAAATGTTTATGTTTCTTTATGTAAGACAGGTCCATGTTTTGGAATAAGCAACAAAGCTCAACATATTTAATTAAACTGACCATGTAACTGGAAAGACATCACTTTGCAACATTTTACCTTCTTTTTCCTTTTTTAAGTCTGCAAAATGACTGAGCTAGCATATATTTCAAACATTCATATTTTTAATTAAGTTCTACTGAGAATACTTTAAGCTACCATTCATGTAACAAAAAAAAAGGAGGAAAATAATTAATCTGTCAAATTAAGGAAAATGTCATTCTAAACATACAAGAACAATATCCCTTCAAAAAGTGCAAAGGAAAACAAACATTCAATTACATGAAGCATGCATATATAATATCCACAAAAATAGAAATAGGAGGACCATAATGGTCCTAAATCGCTGACCTGTTTTAATAGAAATGACAGGTTTCGATGTTCTTACGATATGCATACAAGGAAAACAAGCAACGTCCCCTTGTGGCCATGCTTTCTAATGAATCTCAATGATTTCAAAAATGTTGGAAAAGGACCTACCAAGAAACATTGGTGCCAAATTATTTTCTAATCATCACAGCGTTTTTGTTATGAGAAGGTTTTTAAGTTTTCACTATAAATACATATAAAGAAAACAAGCTCGGCTCCCTTGGTGTTATGTTCTTCAACAGATCCAAATTATTTGAACAATCTTGGTCATCCAAGAAAGATTAGTGCCAAATTATTTTCAAATCGTGCCATAAGATTTTTAAGTTTCTATACAGATAAGAAAAAACAAGCCCCGCCCCCTGGTGGCTATGAATTTTAACAGATCTGAATTATTTTAATATCTTGGTGGCGGGTGCCGAAGGTATATTTGTGTCAAATTATTTTCAAATTGGGCCAGTACTTTTGGACAAGAAGATATTTTAAGTTTTCACTACATACATATACCAAAAACAAGTTCCGCCCTAGGGAAAAGGAACAAGTTGGCTTTTGTGAACATTGTAGATTCAAATCAGTCTGTGCATCACAGCTTGTTATGAGATTCTGTCAAGCAGTGGAGAATCATTCTGATGGTTAATCTGTATCTACAATGTTTATACAATCATGCCAACTTGTATCAATTAGGGATGTTCAAGATGATGTTCAAGATGATAACATTTTTCAAATTTGACAGCATTAAAATGGCAATAGAGTAAGTATATGGACTAATAAAAAATCAAACCTTTCTTTTATCAATTCAAACATAACATAACCTCAAAATTTGTAGTTGTGTGTGGAATATTGCCCACATTATTAAATTACAGATAAACTTAGATAAATAACATGTGTATTCTCTTAACACCCTTGTTTATTCAGATCTTCTGTGTATATCCCAATGTTTCCCTTTTACTCAAGCAATATCTTCGTCACTTCTTTCACTCCTCTTTATCTACATAATTATTATGATTTTCTTTTCCTTTCATGTATCTGTAAGAATAAATGGATAACATGTCAATTGCAAATTTTCTATTGAGAAATGCTGGGGCGTAGCTTGCTATAGGTCGTGTTGGCAGCGGCTTTCATTTGTTTCAGAAAAATCAAAAATTAAAAAATACCAAAGCTGCAATAAAAACTTGAGGCATAGGGGGTAAGGGGCTATATGCTAAAATGCACCTACGCCCACCTAGTTGATTTTTTTCCCGGGGAGCATGCCAGACTCCCCTAGATATGGCTTACACATTTATTTCCGTCAAGCTACACCCCTGAATAGCGAAACAAGATGAAAAGGTATGTTTTTAGATTTCTGTCATTCATTAAATCATACACATATAATCCCTTTATCATGTAATAACTTTTACAAGACTTTCTCAAAATCTGTTTGACTTATTATTTTACAGATCCTGATATCAGGAAACTAATGTCTTCACATTTAGTTTTATATTAATGTTGCTGTTTATCTGGTAGGAACACATAAGTACATTTTAATTTCAAGATGTTATCACTGTTTCCAATGATATGGACAAAACAGACAAGTCATTAGACAACAATTGTTGCAGGACTGCATATTTAGCCAAGTTGGGGCTTGAAAGCAAATCAAAACTTAAACAAGAGGGCCAAGATGGACCTAAATCGATCACCTGAGTTATAGTATAGTAGTTAATGCAAAGTTCTGCTTATAAAGGTGAAAATTTGACCAAGAGATGGAAATAACTGCAAATGAGACAGTAAAGGACATTAATTTTGTAAGAGGACTAACATAGTATCATTTCTTCGAAGTTTGGTTGATATTGTTTCATTGGTTTAATGCTTAAAGTTCATTTTACCCCTTTCTAGATGCCGCCTGTTAAATATGTTTTTCATCCAATCAATACCAAACTAGAAATATCACTGAAGGTGATGATGAATACCCCCAGCTGGTGCCTGACAATATACATATGTATGATAAATTCAAGGGGCCATAACTCATTAAAAAATAATTTGAGTGCAACACGCCGACAATATGCACAACTAGGCTTGGTATCAATCATTCTTGTGAAGTTATATTGAATTCTGACCAAGGGTTGCTGAGAAATAGAGTTCACAAGAAATGTCTACAGACCAACTATGTATGAGAAATTCAAAGGGCCATAACTCATTTAAAAATAATTCAAGTGCAACATGCCGACTATATGCACAACTAGGCTTGGTATCAATCATTCTTGTGAAGTTATATTGAATTCTGACCAAGGGTTGCTGAGATATAGTGTTCACAAAAAATGTCTATAGACTAACTATGTATGAGAAATTCAAGGGGCCATAACTCATTTAAAAATAATTCCAGTGCAACATGCCGACAATATGCACAACTAGGCTTGGTATCAATCATTCTTGTGAAGTTATATTGAGTTCTGACCAAGGGTTGGTGAGATATAGTGTTCACAAACATGTCTATAGACCAACTATGTATGAGAAATTCAAGGGGCCATAACTCATTTAAAAATAATTCCAGTGCAACGCGCAGACAATATGCACAACTAGGCATGGTATCAATCATTCTTGTGAAGTTATATTGAATTCTGACTAAGGGTTGCTGAGAAATAGTGTTCACAAGAAATGTCCAGACCAACAGACCAACCGACAAGCGTGACTCCTATATAGCCCCCATATACTACGTATCTGGGGGTATAATTATGTAGTGTCACTAGAGGAACATTTCTGCTAAACTATCTTGAAATTGAACAAAAAATTAAATAATAATGGAATTTTAAAGTTTTGTTGTTTTGTCCCTTTTCTGATGTCTTTTGGTGGCCATATTTTTAAACCAATCAATATAGCTTGAACAAATTTTGTAGAATGTCACTCAAGGATTATTTCTAACAAATTATCTTGGTATCAGACAAGTGGGTTCAGAGAAAAAGAATTTTAAAGTTATTGCATTTTTCTATCTTTTTGATGCCACAGCAACCAGTTCTTTATAGAAGTTATATCGTTGAACAATTTTGAAAGTAATTTTACTATTAAGTTAAGCTGAAATTGGTCCAGTGGATATGGATGAGATATCATTTGATTCATTAATTTTATCCCTCTTCTGATGCCATTTTCATGCCAAGTCTTTCAACCAAGCATTACTGCTTGGAACAATTATGTAGAGGCTTACTAAAGGAACATTTCTACACATATATCTTGAAATAAGACAAGCACATTCATAAATATCTATTTAATAAATATAATGTCATTTTGCCCCTTTTCTGTTGCCGTCTGGTTGCCATGTTTTTCAACCGATCAATATGGCTTGATTTGTTTTTGTAAAGGGTCACCCAAGGAACATTTCTATATCATTATATTGGAATCTGACAAGTGGATTCAGAGGAGGAGAATTTTAAAGATTGGCCATTTCCCCCCTTTCTGATAACGCAGCAACCAAAGTTCTCCATAGAATTTAAATCTTTAAATGAAGTTTGGTCAAAATTGGTCTGTGATTTAGGAGGAGATGCTGCTTAAGGGTAAAAGTTAAAAACGTTGGACAATGACGTTGGACAATGGACAGAGAGTGATCAGAAAAGATCACCTTTAGCTCAGGTGATCTAAAAATGCTGACATTAGAAATGCCAGCTCTTCTTTGACAGAGTTGGTAAATAGTTCTTACTTTAAAATTTAAGTAGTACACTGTTGATCTTTGAGGAGAATGTTTTTATAGGCCAGTTCTGCATTTGCCCAGTCATCAAACACAGCATCTGGTAGTTCAGTATCCTCCATTGGACTCCACTGTTGACCCAAACTTGATGAGATCTGAAATATATTTATTTTTATATGTTTAAAATCGTATGTCATATATTGATTTATTTTAGTTGGAACTTTAAGCCATTTTTTACTATTGTTCAGATTTATGTCAAAGCGCATAACATTTACTCATGACCCCTGATTGACAAACAAGTACTAGGCTAGGAAATTCGCTCTCCCATTTGCACTCCATCATGACAAGACACATGTGGGATCAATTCCGGCATGCCAAGTCTCAAAACTCTCACACCAAACACTTGGCCACAGACAATTCCTGCCCTTTTTAGAATTTTGTTCTTTGAAAAATTAAATTATAAAAATCATATGTGAAGTTGTTTTTAAAAATTGCTCTTGTTGTGACAAAACTTAAATCATCTGTATCAATATCGAAACAAGAGGGCCAAGATGGCCCTTAATCAATCACTAGAATAAAAGTAAATTAGAATTAAATACCTGTGAAAATTTGATCAGGAGTTCAAATGAGACTGCAAGGAGTGGACACTCAGTTAAAGAAATAGTTTATCAGTAAAACACATTTTGAAATCTAGCAAGAACTTTAATAAGAATTGAATTATAAAGTTTTGTAATTTTGCACCTTTTCTGTTGCCGCTTTGCTGCCCTGGTTGTCAACGAAATCAATATGCATTGAACAGTTTTTGTAGAGAGTCACTCAAAGAAGATTTCTGCCAAATTATCTTGGAATCTGACAAATGGATTATGGAGATTGAGGTTTTGGGTTTTTAAAGTTTCGGTATTTTTCTCAATTTCTGATGACACAGCAACAAAAGTTCTACACAGAATGTAAGTCTTTGAACAATTTTGAAAGAGGACCATCAAACGAACATTCCTGTGAAGTTACATTGAAACTGGTCAAGTGGAATGGTAGGAGTTGTAAGGTGTAGCTAAAAGTTCAATTTACCCCTTTTATGATAACGCGATGTTGCTATGATTTTATAACCAATAAATACATCTTGAACAAATTAACCGAATTTTATCATTTTGCCCCTTCTCCGATACCTCCTGACTGCCATTTTTTCAACCAATCAGTATGCCTTGAACAAGCTTTGTGGTCACCCAAGGAACATTTCTACCAAACTATATTGGAATCTGACATGCAGATTCAGAGGAGAAGCTTTTTAAAGTTTGGAAATTTTTGCCCCCTTTCTGATGCCGCAGCAACCAAAGTTCTCAATGGAATTTAAATATTTGAACAATTTTGAAAGAGGGCCACCAATGGAACATTCCTGTGAAGTTTGGATGAAATTGGTCCTGTGGTTTAGGAATAGATGATGTTTAAAGCTAAAAGTTAACGACGGATGCAGACAAAATGTGATCAGAATGGATCACCTTTAGCCTTCGGCTCAGGTGATCTAAAAAGGTGAAAAGATTAAATGATCAGTATATTTACAGACAAATCAACACCATGATGTACCTTTTAAACTTGCACATATTAGCTAAGGGACATTTTCAAATAACTAAGTGTGAACATTTTTTTTCACTGATCAATTTAAGCTTATTTTCTTTTCTAAATAAAACAAAAAATGTAATTTAGACCTTTTTCAAATGACGTTTTATCTGCAGTAGACAAGTTTTGTGACTTGAAGATATTACTCATAATGACCAACTATCTTATCCTGCCACACATTGCCCATATTATTCAATAATAACACTTTCATTTATAGAGATTTTCCATATTTAACCCTTTCCCTCATACGACAATTCAGCAGCAGAAGACTTTGAACATATTTTGTCCAAAAAAAATAATCTTTATTATTGAATGAATAACCTATGACCTAAAGTTGAAAACATTGTGACAACAGGAGAAATTGCTTGTTTTAAGCAATTTCTTCTTTTGTCACTATATTTTCAATAGCCTTCTGCTGCAGAGGTGTCATAAAGCGTCTATATGAGGGAAAGGGTTAACTTATCACCATGTTGGAAAAGTCTGGTCCGATTTCTCCGACAATATCCAGGTCCTCATTTTCTGGCAGCCATCTGATACAAGAACGAGGGATTGTCAGTTTCTTCAGGTTTTTACCTCTCAGCCTTGCAATGGCCACAACATCGTTGTCAGATATCTCATAACCTGGAATGATCACCAGAAGTAGCTTAGTAACACAAATCTAAATAAGAAGGATTAAAGCGATTAAACAATATCTCATTACCTTATATTTCACTGACTGACTGAGACAATACTTATGAGTAAAGACATCATATGATTTGGAGGTAAATTAAGGATTTATATTAAACCGTTCCCACATACAACACATCTCTAGCAGATGAATTTTGAGTAATTTCTCCTTTGCCACAATAGATATTTCATAATTTTGTCTAGATGTTCTCAAAGTAGGTTATTTTTGATTTGTTGTATGTGTAAAATAGTTAACCCTTTCCCACATACACCAAATCAGCAGCAGATGACTTTGAAAACATATTATGATATAGGAAAAAACCCTGAAAATCTCTATAAATGAAGATCTATATTTACTGAAAAAGGTTGAAAACATAGTGGCAAAAGGAGTAATTGCTTGTTTTGAGCAATTTCTCCTTTTGTCACAATGTTTTCAAAAGTCTTCTGCTGCAGAGGCGTAAGAAAGCGTCTGTATGTGGGAAATGGTTAAAAACAATAATGCTCACCTATAATTGTAATGTTCTCAAGATTCAGACATTTCCAAGCCAACATCACAAAAGGGTCTTCATCGGTGTCTGCAAAGTAGGCAACCGGCATGTCTTCTTCAAATCCGTCTACAATGTGAACAGACTTCAGCGTATTAGTGTAATGAACGGACATAAGACCAATGGCTGCCAAGTTCAGGTTTGAACAAAAAAACTGACGAAAGTGAGCCAGCGGTAAATCAGCCTGCAGAATGTCCAAGAGTCTTGTGACTCCTACATAGGAATGTATCAAGTTGATTGTAACTTCAAGGCAGGGGGAACAGCTGACCAACTGTCGCCAAGATGTATTCTTGACTTTCTCATGTTCAGGGTCGACTCCATGGACATGTATAGAAAGAGTTTTCAGTTTGTTACGAATATTTTCAGAAAGAAGATTCAATAACTGATTATCAACAAAGTCATAATCAATGCTCAAATGAGCAAGATTTCTGTATTGGCAAAACTGATGAACATCTAGGTCAATAATCCCATAATTTTCTGGGTCTTCTTTAACGCTGGCAAGATGTAAACTTTCTAAACTACTAGCATGGTGTTGAGCCAGCAGTTTAAGCAGATCTGAACTATGTGCAAACAGTTCCTCGGAACATCCTACTGAAAAGTGCCTAAGTCGTCTACTTGTCCTTATAATGTCTTCTAGGCGTCTTACAAACCTGCAAAAATAACAAACGTTAAAATTTCAATTTCTTATTTAATTTTTCATAAAGTCAACTTTAATTGTTCCACATCAATAAACATGTACTACTAGTTTGTGAAAACATCATGGCTTGTAATCACTGGGGTTTGCTGTTGATTTTTTCTCGTCATCATTATTTTACCCTTTCCATCATATGCCAAATCTGCGGCAGACAACTTAATAAAAATATAAGCAAAAATATATATAAAATATCTACTAATTTAAGCAATTATTATACAGAGTTGAAAACATTGTGGCAAATGCATAAATTTGCTCATCATGAGCAGTTTAACCTACTACAATTGTTCAAGTCATCTACAGCATATGTATCCCTTTCCTAAATGTAAATGCATGGACCTTCCTTACTAAATTGATGCGAAATTGTGGCAGTGTTGTGCAAAAGGTGCAGGATCCCTCATTGTCATTAAAAAAATGGGTATATTAAGAACATTGAGAATGCACAATTTCTTTTCTGTCTCAAATTTGTTCAAAAGAGCGGGTCATTGGGATCACTTTGAAATTAGGCTCAGTTAAATAGAATTTATTAAGCCAATCGCTTGTCATAACATGGAGGATGACATTTTCATTACACTGCAGAAGGTATCATTATGACCAAATTTCATTGATTCAGCATTTGTGTGTCATTAAAAATGATAAGGTCTGTCTTTAGAAAGTCAGTTGAAGGTGTATCAATAAGATTGAATTTCATGCAATGATGGATTATCAACAATTGTTCTTGCTCATTTATCATAGATGAGTACAGCAATGAAAGCAAATTCCATTTTTAAAGGAAAAAATAAATTTAAGTTGTATAGAAGGTACTGTGGAGAAATTAGAGTGACCAGTACGAACATACAGGAGCGGACTTTATTTGCGCCCATTAATCATTGGGTACCATCCCACGCGGCATCAAGCCTCGGTCAGTATAAATACCACAAATTTATACGGAATGAGTTAGTTCGCTCCTGGTCGTTCCAGAGTGAACTTACTGTAACAGCGGGTTATTAATTCCGTTAGATTGAGGTAGTTTGTTTTGTAAATTGCTATTGTAGTACTTAGAGTGTTGTGGTTTGGCGAACAGTGAACCAGTTCATCTTAGTAACCTATCCTCAGCTTGAAAAGTAGCAAATGCAGCCACTCCACTGAGATACAAGAATATAATGCCAGAACTTTCTGTTGAGCTATAGCTGGGTTAAATTGCTATAGGCTGAGCGATAGGCTTGTATAGCATAGGGACCTTTGCTCATGATCACTTTTCCATCGACCCATACATGTTACAGTACCATAATGGTATGCGGGTCCAATGTTATTGTTAATGCTTGAATATTTTATCAGGGCTCTCACTAGGCTTAAATTTTAGGGAGAAGTGACTTCTCCCTCCAGGCAATTTAGGGCGAAGTGGGGAGACTTTAGGTAGAAGTGGGGAGACTTAAGGGAGAAGTGATATTTCTTGTGTGTCCTTACGCATCGTAATCGCATTTACTTAAACAAAGAATGTTTTGTTTTATTATTTTATTTTAATTATGATTATCACATGAAGTTCTAAAATTGTTTTTCCCTAAGAGTAGTTGCGATCCAAACATTATGTTCTAAAGTCGCAGAAATTATTAAGGAAGCTACCTTTTACTCGCCGTCCATTCCGTAAAGAAGTCGGTCGTAAGTGTCATAAACAATGTAAATTATTTGTATTGGGCTTGCGATACAAACATTGTGTTCTAAAGTCGCCGAAATATAATTAATGAAGCTACATTTTACTCGCCGTGTAAAGGTTTCAGGCATTTTGTAAAGAAGTCTGTCGTAAGTGTCATAAACAACGTAAATTATTTGTATCAGCCAAACATACACACTCTTTACAAGTAGAATTGAGGTATTGTCTTTTTATTGGTTAATTCCAAATATTATAACACCCCCATGCTACAGCATTTATTATGAAACCCCTAAAAAAATATCTAAAAAATCTCATTTTCTCAATTATTGAAGACGATTATCTCATTAAACCATGAATAGATTCACAATATTATTTATACTATTGAAAGGGTTAACACATAATTCGACTTCCATCTCATTTACATCGGATACGTAATTAATGTTTTATCTGGGGGGGGTCATAATATTTGATATGACAATCGGTACTTTGATTATGCAAATTGGACTAAAGGGCACGATTTTGATTGGTTCTACGTCATTGTGTGTGTTAAATGATTCGATTCTTCAGCTTTTAATGTATATACACTCTCAGTTGTCAAATTACTGATTACGCAACTGTGTATATCGAGAACTGTATACATCGATTCGACATGGTGCGTGACCGTGATCATTTTATCAGTGTCCGATGATAGGACAAAATTGTTGGCGAAGTCAATTTCGCAAGCGGCTTTGACTGAAATTTTTGGCGAAGTCGACTTCGCTTTGATCGAGTGAATGGGCGAAGTCAGAAATTTTTAGGCGACCACTTCGCCCCCTCGTGAGAGCCCCGATTTTATTACGAAATAGAATTACAGATAAAGAAATAAAAATATTTCCAAGATTACAGGTAGGGATGTCATGTGGCAGTGCACTGACAAACATAAGTTCCCTTTGTTCTTGAATTTATATTTAATATATTTCAGCATTTTGTATGTAACCATAGCAAAGTGTCAAGACTTCAAGTACCAATCAATATTGATTATAGGGCTTTCCCTCATGTGTCAAGAATTTGCTCCAAAAATTTGAATTTAATAAAAAAAGGTTAAAAGGATAATTGTAATTTTTAATGCAGAACAAGTAAAAAATGTATCCTTCAGCTAAATGTTGAAGCAATCTAATTAATTAAGCCTAAACTTTAAGTTATCTAAGACCTTCTTGTGTCAGATAAAGTCCCAGTGTCCGACAAATCCATTGCCCGGAGCCCGCGGGCTACCAAAATAATTGCTCGGGCTACTGTCATTTTCAAATGAAAGCCCGGCGGGCTACTGTTTATTCCCGTGTCTGGTAGCCCGGCTTAATTACTTACACACATGTCGTGTATAAACAGTGACTGTATGTTACATGCGAAAACCACTCGCTGTGACCATACACAAATCAATATAAGTAGGCGGAGTTACCCACCCAGATCGAGTGGTTTCAGCCAACCGAATCGCGTCCGTAATAGTCAATTAACGTGATATATATACCCATTACGGCGGTCCAATAATTAGTGACCATTGTTCCCTTGGGCTGTGTTAATCCATGAATGATTGCGAATAACCAATGAAATTCAAATATTCCCTTAAATGTATTTTGATCCATATTTCTACTTTCGGTATGCGATGTTTGCAAACTGGTGCAGACCGGTTCAGAAAGGCGGAGAAGAAAATTGTCGCCATGCAGAAGTTAATAAAATAAATTCGATCCAAATATTAAAGACAATACAATCACTTCTAGATCTTATCTTGCCGTTAATCAAATATGAAACACCTTCATAATCGACTATCAAAGAAAATGTTTGGGATGAAATCTATAATGAATAATAAATACCCAATCACGGCTTTGTTTACCAAAATTAATTAGCATAACCGGCGGGAAAAAAAATCATATGACTTAATAATTGCGATTTCATTGGAAGAAATGAGAAATTGGGTCAATTACGTTGACGACCCCGATCAAGACTGGACCCCGATGTTTACATTCAACGCTGTTTACCGATTTCAAATTCTCAGTAGGGAACCATGATCAACATTGCGCAATTATCAAAATGGCGGCTATGTTGTGAATAATACGGTAACACATGAAACAAATTTAACGTGTTTCATGTGTTACGGTATTATTCGCGTCATAGTTTTTGACAATATTTTATGATTTAACCCTTTCCCTCATACAACAATTCTGCAGCAGACGACTTTGAACATATTTTGTCAATAAAAAAAATCTAATGGATAACCTATGACTAAGTGGAAAACATTGTGGTAAAAGGAGATATTGCTTGTTTTGATCAATTTCTTCTGTTGTCACTATGTTTTCAAAAAGCTGTCTGCTGCAGAGACGTCAGAGAGCGTCTATATGAGGGAAAGGGTTATAACTTCATTGAACCTGATAAATTTGACTTGGTTAATAAAATTGAATCTTATTTAATATGTCGTTCTTTGTAAAACTGACACTCGTATCGTATGCCCTGTTTCGGTGAGGGACCTAAATCGGTGACCTCCAATTTGAAGAGTTTATACTACATCATTTGATTTTTTGGTCTCAAGTTTAAAAATTTCTGTCACTAACTTTTAAATCTTTTGTAAATATGGATAAAATACATTCATTTTATGCAGAATATTTCAAATAACCTAGTGAAAAATAATCTTGAAAAACTTTAGTACCAATTTTCTCCTATCTGTTAAGCTCCACCAAAAAGTCCCTTTTCCAAATTTCATTTTTTTTTTAACTGAATGCTGCACTTCAGGTCTTTTGCAACACAGTCATGTTATTTGAAATTGAATTGGTCACTACCCTTAAATCATGTACATGGTGTGCTCTTAATATTATGTTTGTACAGAAGTAGAAAACAAAAATAATCATAAGACACTCATTGGCATCCGCGATATTTGGGGCTACCAGCTTCCAAATCTGGTAGCCCAGTGGGCTACCAAACAATTCTGAAATTTGTCGGACACTGCAGTCCTGAAGGAGAGGTTTTTACAGCCTATCTGTTTTTGTTTTCAAAGCATGAATAATATTGAGTCCAGCTTTAAAAGGTTACGGCTTTAAAATAGCACTTCATAGAAAGACACAGCATATGCTCATGTTTCATTGTGTTATTATGCAGTAATTCTGCATTCGGTTGCCAAATAAATAACAGATGATAAAACGAGCAAGCGAATGTCTAAATTATTTGGGCTAGCTTGTACAAATATAATTCAAAATCCATACTTCTAGATTGACAATACTTTGCAATATTCACGACTGATCACCCTAGTCTGTTTATTATTCGCGTTTGACAGATGTCACGTGATCGTGACCTTGTTTGTTTACATCAGCGTTCTATTTTAAGATCGCAGCTGATTTGTTAAAAAATGTCAAGTCGTAAAACCAAAATATTTACCTTATGCAAGACAGATTTTCGGGCCATTCTATTAAACAGCTGGCTGGTTCTAATTGTAGGACTTGTAAATTCTTGTTGTCCGAAAGTATCGTCAATATCCTGTAGCATTCAACAACTTCGTCTGGGTCGAGAGAGTTAAATTTCACCACACATTCTCGGACGAATCGACCACAAACTTCCATCAGAAACCTTGTCTTCTCGCGTCGGTTTCTCCTCGAATTCAGCACAATTCGCGGCCATAGTGACGGCTGGAA
This sequence comes from Serripes groenlandicus, assembly GCA_031761405.1. Classification (NCBI taxonomy): domain Eukaryota; kingdom Metazoa; phylum Mollusca; class Bivalvia; order Cardiida; family Cardiidae; genus Serripes; species Serripes groenlandicus. The sequence continues at coordinate 96,224,639 of JASEVX010000002.1, forward strand.
GAGACAAGACCTCCATCTTTTACATACTGACGAACTTCTGACTCTGTCTATATGCGAAAGGTACGAAAGAATCTCTACAATTATAACGTTAGGCAGTAAATTCCAACTCAGTCCTGCCATTTGCAAAGTCGAATGACATCACAAGTCACGTGATCTCGATAGCCAATAAAATTACAAAGGATACTTATTTTTATTACGCATCATGCGCTGCGTTCAATAACGAAAGTGCTTGTGTTATCGTACGATGAATACATAACAAGAACATTAAATGGGTCATTCTCAGAAAATGTAGCAATTACTGTCCAGGGTTTATTTACCTAGTATAATTTCCCTTTTAATTTAAAAAACATAATAATTAATGCAATGTTATGTAAAATATACCTTTGCTTACTAATAAATATATTTAGTAAATATGTTTATTGAAGTTAAAACATATTTTTACAAGACCCCTCCTAAAGGAAGTTGTCTGAAATCAGTGTCCAAAACACTGAATCTGATTTTTAACTCATTATATTACTACCGTTTATTTAAATTACAGCAAAATTTCTGTGTGGTTTTTGGTAAATATATGTTCGGAGATAATATACATAATTCAGTTTTGTTCGAAAATTATTATTTTCTAATTGAGAAACTTAGGTTTCTTTGTCCATAAATTGATGTCCCTGCCGTTACCAGTGCCCCAAAATAAAATAATAACAGCTCCCTTAGGATTGTAGAACAATTTGAAGGTACTCCCTACTAGTTATTCATCCTATTTCTTCAATGGTGTCATGTGCAACAGATACAATTTAAGCTGAAGAATTATTTTAACATTTATGAGTTAAGTACACCTAGTGCAGTACCTTTTATATTTGTCCATGATGTTACCATTTATTTTTACAGAAAACATGTTAGGTTTCAAAACAACATTTGTCCATTCCTACAATTAACAGACCATATAAAATACCATGTAATATTTAGGTTGAAGGAAGAGCCTATTTCTACACAAAACCCAAAAGTGTGTGCAATCATCCCTGCTGTTACCGTACATGCTGTTACCTTAAACAAAAGTAACATGAGTGACATAAAAAAGTTACAGCAGGGACATTTAAGCCAATTGACTGTTTGTATCTAGATAATGGTATATGCCATCTGATTTATATAATGAACAGGGTACTAGTATTATGTAATACTGACATGGAAAGGGAATACATTGATTTTTATATAAGGTTTATTTAAATGTTAAGATTCATACATCGTAGTAACACAAGGGACAATGAACAGTAACAGCAGGGATATATCAGCACCCTAAATGTTTGTAATGATATCGTGGTGTAAGCCATCAAGATTAACATGTTAAATCATTATTACTCTGATATTTTCAATGTAATACTTACACTCTAAAGGATAATTTAACATTTATATAAGATTAACCTACACTTTATTTTATTGTGATAACACCAGGGACATTGACTACTTACAGTATAGACAATCAACCTAAATGTGCGTATTGAGTAAAAGTGTTTTCTGTCACTTTGTTTATATAATAACAGAGTAATTAGTTTTCCCATAATGCTTGTAAAAACACAAAATGTGATTAATTGTTTTATACTATATTAATATTCTTAGAATGTTATTTGTTATGGTAAAACTATGGACAATGCATAGTAATATACTAATAGAGGTAACTTATATTTGTACTATATTACAATTTCCATATTATTAAGACCACCTTGGTGGTGTAGTAAAGGTCATATAAATGACTTGAAAGAATGGTAGTAATGGCTGCCCTACTTGACGCTCAGGGTTACGATGTTAGAATTACAACTGACTGGCTTTTGTCAAGATAAATCGACCAATAGTACTGGTTACTAACCCATGAAATGCTGTGAGTGTGATACAACTGATAATTTGTTGAAAGTGATGTAAAACACAACACAACTTAGAAAAGCAAAAGCAGAAGTTTATGAAACATAAGGAAACAGGCAAAAGAAAGCGTAAAGGCTGCCAGAGAACATAGCGCAGAAAGTATTGGAACGACAGCAAACTGTGTTTGTTTTATTGCATACATGTATTTTAGATTTATTAATTGTCCTTAACTTACAAACCCAGTAAGGATCACAATAGCATTTTTGGTTCATTAATAAGTCGTATACGCATCAATTTATTATATAAAGCTAAGATTCAAGGACGATGTCCTTGCTGTTACTTTACCGTCCATGATGTTACCAATCTCCATTACTTTGTATTAGTTTAAATTTAGAAAGGATGCAAATAAAACTTGCCTTATGTATTAAGCATAACAAAATATAGTAGCTGGATGGTTCTAATTGTAGAAATGCAGAAAAAAACAAATAAAGCTGCCTTTGTCTCAAGTTGTTAATGGTAACACCATGGACAGGTGACTTTGACCTCGTTATCATTTATCCCTACAACATCAAAATTAGATGGAGTTGAGATGTCATATTTTAACCTTTATTTTGTCTTTTCTAGTTTAATGAGTTGGATAAAAAAAAAAATCATAAAATACCATATATTAATTTTGTCTTTTTATTTTTTTGCAAATTGATACATATTTTGAGAATGACCCAAATAATGAATCTATTTCGGAGTAATTTGATTTTGTGGATTGATGTAATTAAATCCTTGCCCCATGCAGACGAATATCCTAATTTTAAGACCGACTCGTTGCCGATTATATGTAATTCTTCCCCATCTCACAATATCTAATGTCAAATGCCGTCAACGGATCAAAAACAGGTCATCGGGTTGATTGCTTGATTGATTGATTGGTTCGGTGGAGTTAATCGCCGTTTTCAAAAAAACAAAAAACTGTCACATCACGGTGGCCAATTCGACTAGCGTGCGATTCATGTTTTTCTCGTACCAGAACTCCACACAACATTTTTGCCCTTTGCTATCTTCGCACGTGGACTATTTTTTCTCATTTTAGTAAAACGAATGACGCTAATCACAATGATATTTGTCAGTCATCGAAAAGAATGAATGGCTGAGCAGGGACTTGGTCTTACAAACCATTGGTGGATTGTCCATTCGTTATCGAGTAAGATATCGCTGCTCGGATAAGGGAATACACATACAATAAAGGATTGAGAGTAAATACGTGTATTATCAGTTGAATTTGAGCCAAGCAAAACAAAAACAAAAAAACATTCTATGATTATACAAGCCCGTTCATGCGAAAAGGTACAAGTTGACATTTCTGAACAGTGTAGAGGTAAAGATTAACCTGTCCATTTACCGAGTCCTATCAGCATATACACAAGTTGACAGAAGTTTCAAACCGTTGATGTGTGGGTAAGTTATATGGGATGCACAGGCTGATCTGGGTATGCACTGTGCTTAAAAGGTAACTTTTAGGCCTACCCCATGAATCAGCTCAATTGCAAGAAATGCCGCGACCAAATTCATACATTACAACTAATTATTGTAGTCATATGCGTTCACTGGCTACTTATCCATTTGAAACGTACCGACCAAAATATGATAAACCCAAATATGAGGGTATAACTGTCCAAAAGTGTTGCAAACATTATGGCAAATGGAGACACAGCTCGTAATTAGCAAGCCCTCCATTTATCACAATTATTTCAAATGTCGTTTGCCGCAGATGCGACAAATTGCGTCTGTTTGTGGGAAAAGGTTTTAGGAATGTTTAATTAAAAGGATGTCCATCAGTAAAGGACCTAATTGCTGAGGCTGATATGTGAATACCTCATTTGCTAATTTTCGAAGCTTTCCCTATCATGTGGCATGTTTTAGGTGTGTGAGATAAGTTAGATAATGCGCATTAAACAACACACTTCTTCATACAGCGGTTATTTCCCTTACAGTAACTTGTATGTGTTTGGTAAGTTCACAGTTAAAATCGTTATCCTTTTCTTTACGGGACACAGTGGCTCAGATGTAATCGGATTCGCGATTCAAAGGCACCGGGATCGATACCCATAAAAACGGTATCAGCATTAAGGACCTCCACACACACATCTGGCGCGAGTACTGGTCAAGTATCCACACAGCAGACATAGCTATTCGTAAACATGTGTGTCACATGAGGTAAACATCACGTATTTTTAGGTGTCTGTCTTCGCTTATTATATAGGAACATAAGACAAATTATTAAACACTTTTCCAATTTTGACAGAAGTGTAATCAATGACATTTACAACTCTTTATTCAAAAGTATTTAGGCCACCGGCCCATAATACATAACATAATATTAAAACATTTATAACATTCTGAAAAATGTCCCTAAAACTAAAACACGTTCAACAGCATGTATGTATACGTAGTGTGCTAATTTTCTTATTAGCAATGGATAACTAGATTGTAGTAACCTGTAGAAACTAGTAATGTTAGCAGAGCTCTAGATAAGGGTCATTTTTTATGTTCTTAAATCCTTATTTTATATTCAAACCCTATGTTGTGGGTACTCAAAAGAATCGTCTCAGCGAGACGATTCTTTTGAGTACCCCCAACATAGGATTTGTTTGAGTTATACGAGAACAATTGTAGGGAAAAGACCTGTTCACTCCCTCTCATCTATGTTAGTAATATGTGAACAGCTTATATCTCGATCAGACTGTGCGGATGCAAAGGCTGTTCTGGATCTACACTGTTCACAAAAAACAAATTAACCCTTTCGAATGGTCGTGCTCATAAAATGTATCGATACATTGAAGTCTATAATGAGACTATGGGTAAGCACAGAAAGTCACAGTTGCTATATTTCACAAGACGTTTGTTCGCATAACACAGATAGTGTATATAGCTGAACGTTTCTCCTGGAAAATTAACCTCAATTTGTACAACAATCTGTTTGCGCATTCATCCTAAACAATCCAACTAGATAATGTTTTTTTCCCGAGGTTATGTGAATGCTTCTATAACTAATTGGCGAACTGTGCAGAACTTAATCAAGCAGCTCGGGCGGATGTACAGGTTGATCTGAGGCTTCATCAACATCGATTATAGTAACCACCCATTTTGACTCTTCCTGCCGCTAACGTGGTTGCTATGAGGTCCAAAGCCATTCCTATTCCGAATGAAGACGAATGATGGTGTATCCTGCAGAGTTTTTGGATGTTTTGTGTGAATCGAATCACACACCGGAAACCAAATAAAGATCTGAGTTTTGGTATATCGGGGTATATCTTATAAAAGTAACCTTGTGCTGACAATGTTTACCCATATAGGAAAGCATTTCACAAAAGCTTCACGATATCTCAAATACTCTTTAAAGATATATCTATGGTGACCGCCGGTCTTCCACCTTACTATATTGTTTTTCTTTCTTTCATGAAACAGAAACACATACTCTCTTAGAATGCTCAAGATTATACGCTTTAGTCGCGTACGGCGATAAGGGATCTTATTACATATCCGATTACGCATCATATAGCACTTCCAGGCTTTTCTTTCAGAAGTTATTATACATCTACGTTGACAGTGAAAGCAGACTCTAGCGAGTATGCGCGGAAGCAACATTGTTGATACAACATGACCCGTATTTGCGTGGCGTAACTCATTTAAATAGTATGTACTCGCATGTGCAAGACGGATAATTTGTCGGTCGTGAAACAAAATATTTGAAACGTTATGGATGGCGTCCGAGGTCTTGAGCGTATTTAGTAGTTAAACGATGAAAGTTCCGACTTGGCATTTGGTAATGAAGAAAGGATAAACAGAAACGATTAAAATATTTTATTTGCTTGAAAACGAAAGTGGCCAATCAATTTAAAACATACAAAATAATGAATAAACAATTTGACATGTTGAAATCATTAACTTGACATTGCGAATGCTACTTTCAGTACAACGGATCATAAACATTATTATTACATTTATTCGTAGTGTGTAAAGGTTTATCTTACACGGTGGTAATTAGGTGTTTATTAATAAGTCCTAATGGTTTTCTGAACGATCCATTAGCCTAGCAAATCGTTCACATTTGGTGTTTGATATGAAACGCTGTCAAGGTAACATCTACTAATGTGCTAGGTAAAGCTGTGTGTAGTAAGATTTACATTTCACAATAGGTGTTAGACAGTTGTTAGTCCTAACAGTTATATATGAACGATCCGTTCGCCTAAAGACTATTTCATATTTTATGTTCGAAGCAAAACGCTGAACATAAGTGGTCACATTCAATCTAAAACTCTGCTAGGTAAAGCTAAGATGTATTTGAAATTTTGAATGTACGTATCACAGTCGTTGTTCAGCAGTTGTCAGTTATCTGAATGACCCGATAGCCTAACAAATCGTTCATATTTTATGTTTGCAACAAACACCGTAAGTGTACACATTCGATCTATAACTGGGTAAGGTAAAACATGGATGTACTTAGATTTACATATCAGTCGTTGTTCAGTTGTTTCCAGTAATCTTTATATGAACGATCCGATAGCCTAACACATCGTTCATACTTTATATTCGCAGCGAAACACTATTAGAGTATCACCCAACATCTAACAATGTGTTAGGTAACGCTTGGATATTTCCATAGATTTGCATATACTTATAACAGATGTCAGATGCACATTTTTTGAGTCACTATGAGCAATATCTCCATTTGCCAACATGTTTTTCAAACGTCGGTTGCTGCAGATGCACTAATGTGAGTCACACTGTAGGAAAGAGATAAGAGAAGAACGTGTATTGTGTTTTTGCTATATGGTGGAGATCAAGCTCAGTAGCGTATTGTCTTGTGATCAGAGTCTGCACTGATCACGCACTCTTCGTGATATATGTAGTCGTTGATCGGCGGTTAGTGAAATATCCGATCAAGCCGTTAAGCGCAGCCTGGCGCTCAAATATTATGAATATATCAAGTTGAACAGCATATTTTCAGATAGAACAGCTTAAACTTTTGGTGAGTTTGACTGCGCTTTGTGAAAGCGACGTTTGCGATAGAATCAAGTAATACATATGCCATAAAGTAGCTGGAATAACTTACTCCTTTCCTTCATATAGCAAATATGCAGCAGACGGCATTGAACACTTGTAGGGGTAAATACAAAATCTCTATCAACGTATAAATAATTATTGAATAGAGTTAAAAATATTGTGACAAAATTGATATATTTTGTCACATTGATTTCAAAAGCCGTCTGCTGCAAACACTTAATAAATCGAAACACAGATATGAATACAGCATGATACATGTATGGGTTATTTTATACAAACAGTATATTGGAAATCACTAATAAAATGTGAGCAATACATTATCCATATTCTATATGGGAAGAGATACATTCAGGGGCGTAGCTTTGCAATAATCAATGTGAAGGCCGTCTCGTGAGAAAATGAACAGTGTGGATTATGCGTAAGGTATCGACCCGGATCAGCTTAAGCATGCAACACAGGCCTACCCGGATAGACACTTTTCGCCTCCTGTGGATTTTCTGTTTCAGGAATAACTACTCTATACGTCTATTCCCCTAAGACGGAATGTGTCGCCCTGATCAGTCTGCGCGGACAGCGCAGGCTTATCTGGTCGATACATTACACAGATGTCTATCGCCGCAGCTGCATTTTGGGGGCATTTTGAGAAAAAATGTGTAGACACGTGCCTACAGTGCCTAAAGGGAGCTACGCCCCTGAGTCATTGGCTTTTTGCGAACTATGTAGCTCCAGGTCAACCATTGCATCCGCACAGTCTCATCAATATCTACATATGTCACATGTTTCTTACATGTGTGACAAAGCTTGTTTGACAAACTTCTGTCAAGTTGTGTATATTCTGATAATACGTAGCACTGAGATGTACAGACTGTTCTGAATCTACACTGTTCAGAAATGCCAATTTGTGCCTCTTGACGGGCTCTTATAATCATTGATCATTTTAGAAATTGACATAACGCGGAATAGTGCCATGTTTGATTAGAATATTTTCGTTTAACTTAATAAATGCACAACGATCTACATACTAATACTGTCTAGCAGTTAAATTGAATTTGGTAATTCAATAAATAAAAACAGAATCGTTATTTGTATGTTAAGTATATCGAAATTCAATGAGGAATTACCCAAAACAAAATTGCAAAACTAGTTTGACATGTAGCACTTAGCCAATAAACAATGCAGTTTTGCATACGCCTAAATAATTCCACACTATCACATCAGTCTGAAAGTGAACAGAAATACTGATCGGTCTAAACATTGGTGTTTCTACGTTAACCATCGCCAAACAGTTCAACGTTGCTTTACGAAATCAAACCTTAGTATTCGATTTGCATATATACATGCTAACTAACACTTATGATTAACGTATGTGAGAAGCCTCTTGAACATTTCGTTGACTTGTAGATCCAGATCACACTGCGCGGTCCTAAATCATTAAGGTTTGTTTTTCATAGAGCGCCGCTTAAATGTCAACAAAGTATTCACTGTCGAGAAAAAGATACATACGATAATATTCTGATTAACGCGATATATCACCATTTACATTCATTCACATGTTTGAAAATTACGATATATTTCGTCATCAACGTAAATCTAAAAAGGATCAAAACTGGCAATCATCTTAATGAAGGCTTCAAAAACCATTCAGATTCATTCAGTACTTCAGTCATTCATTAATTCATTCGTCAATTTAGTCAGTTGGTAAAACTGATTTACAGCGTATACATGTAAATAATATATCACTTCGAAATATCGTAAGTTAAAATATTTTCCTTTTTAATACGAACCGTATCAAACAAAAAGGACATGATCAGTATAACATAACATATCTTTGACCAATCTCTTGGTACATATATAGTTGTACAACAGTAGGTAATGATATAGGACAGAACAAAAAGTCTAATGAAATATTGTCACTTAATCACATATATTTGTTCTAGCAATACATAATAAGAATGTATTGAATGAGACATCAAGCGACATTTGGCCGCTCGCAATTTACACATATGTCAAAACGGATGAAGCTTATCACAAGAAATGAGGTCCACGGGTCATATAATATAAAACAAGTCCCACTAATTCTATTTACTAGTATCCCGACACACACATTTTTGGCTGATATAGTATATTTGTAATCACAATTGATTGTTTAAGAAACACGATTAAACTGCAATTATACAAATCTCGAATACTAACTTGTGGTAGCTGGGCAATAATGTTATATCATAGTTGATTACAAAAACATGAAAATAAATGACGGGCGCTCTGCGAACACCATCCGTCAGGTATTTGCTTGCGTTCAGTGTAGAGCAGATAAGACAGTGCCTCCATCTGTTGTGTAATCGTGTCGGCATCCAATCCGTTTTCAAATGATAGAGACGATAATGAATATTTGCCGGGACCAAAGTCCTGAGTGTTTGTTTTTCCTATGACGTTGGCAACACATAAACCCTTTCACCCAAACACAAATCTGAAGCAGGCGATTTTTAAAACATCAAGGCAAAATAATAAAACTTTCTATGATTAAAAATATAACTATTGAAAAGAGATGCACATATTTTGAAAACATAATTCGTAAGGAGTAATTTATTCTTTTGCGACATTGCTTTTAAAAGTCGTCCGATGCAGATGCGTCTGCATCATCTAGAGAAGAACATCATACAATCTCACATACTGACACTTCCTGTGCCGATATAATGTCATTTTTACCATTTATGTGACTCTTTAAAGACACAGTATTATGCGTGTGAGAGAAAAATGTTAACATGTCGATAGCAAAGATTCAGACCAGTCATCGGCGTCGATATCAGACTCTTCCCTGTTCGCAATTTATTCGTCCAAGCAACCTGTGAGCCTCTACAAATCGACTGTGACAAAAAACAACAATGACAAAACGAAAACACTGACCGTATAAGTATACATGTAATGTAATTAGCACTCATTGCAATACCTCTGAGGGTCTGTTTTCTTATGACTTGTAAACTTATAACAAACACTTTTCAGCAACAGTGTTCGAGTTCATGGGATGCTCACTTTGATGTTTAACATGCTTAGTTCACCCTTCGTTTGGGTTACGAAGGGCTTACGAATAATACTTAATTGTAGACGTCGTTAGTTTCCTCTAGCAGAATATCGCTGCCACTACCATTGCATTACTAAATTGCTATTTTCGAACTTATGTCTTGTTAGTGCAAAATGTCATAAGATCCAAACTCCTTTTGTTTGACACGGGTATTTTGTAATGAATATAGTCAATATAACCAAAAGTATTGAGATTATTCTATTGCAATGCGGGTGCTAATACTAAAACACCAATAGTCGAAGAAACGGTAGCAACAAAAAAGATAAAAAATAATATTCTGTCCATGCATTGCGCAACCTTCTGCCATTCCTGAATCACTTCATAGTCTCTGTCCTCCTTTTCGTGTTTTTCGAGGATTCGCTTCAGAGAGCTTAAAATCTCTTCGTTAGTTCGACTTAGATTCGAATTAGACCTACGCTTTTGTCGTCTCTGGTCCATGTTAGGGGTAGAGGACTGGGATGATGGTTGGTACAGAACACCCGTAGCATTTGAGTTAGACTGTGGATGATGGTATATGACACTAGGCTTATTTTGCGTGGGTGAAGGTCCACGACTCTCGTTAGACTGTTTATTGTTAGGCGACAGTAAATGTACGGTGGGGTACACATGTTCTAAATGTCTGCCCGATATTGGTCCAACGGGACTGGACGAATTATTAGCAACAGGTTGTCTGAATACTGGTGACTCTGCTTGCATGGCGTTACCCGTGTTTGGTTGCACGGCATTTGAAAACGTTTCTTGCACATTCGGACTTACATCAGCCAGACTAGGATCTATTTGTGTCTCGTTATGAAGAGCTTGCTGTATATTATCCAAGGTTATTTTGAGAGACACATTTTTGATGAATCGCTCCTCGTTATTGTAGTACCGTCCCGCGTCTACATCGATATCCTGAAGACACAGGATGGGCGACATTCTACGTATCAGGAAGTCCTTCAGCCAATGCGGTACCTCTCGCTTGTTTGGTCCGCGGTGATGTAGATTCAGCACAAACACTGTCATTATCACCGACATGGAGGTGAGGGCCATCACGATCGTTAAGTATATACCTGAAATAATAATAAGAAAAAGATCGTCCATGGGAAAAAGTAAAAGTTGGTATTTCTGAACTGTGTAGTTTCAGATCAGCATGTATATCTGCTCCGTCTTATCATAATGTACATACATTGACAGGAGGTTATTACAGCGCGTGTAAGTAATATGTGATCAATGTAGATCTTGAGCAGACCGTGAGAAAGCACATGCTGATTTTGATCTACACTATACACAACATCCAACATGTCCCATTTCACAAGAAACGGTGTCTTATGTGAACAAGTGCAGGCCAACAATGCAACCCTGATGTTCACATACGGCTGCATGGGAGTGAAACAATGAGGATATAGTTTTATTTTTGCTATGGGTATATATATATCGTTATTCTTAGTGTAGGAGAACATTGAAATGTCCACTAATATGCTTAAAAGACCCCGATGTGACTGACACGGCTCATTTACTAGTGCGGAGAGTTGATTGATTGGATTTGAGCCGCGTTAGGGGTCATACTGCATATTCGCACTCACACTTTCGTTCTGCACTGTCCACTTGCATGTAGTATACAACACAATAGCATCCCCAGCTGTTACTACCATGGCATGTTTTGGGACCCCATTACGGAGATGCAATGAGATCACAAAACTACCGGACTTAGCTCAGAGGACTTCTGTTAGTACTACCATACACACGAAACTGCATAGAATATCTGCTAGAGCGTCTACATAAAACTGTCTTGTTGCTGAAAACAAACTCCAATACTCATGGACGTATGTTGGCCTATATATGTATTGTCTCGCTAGAGGTCTAACTGTCCGCCTACATTTAATAACTCGTCTCAATTCTCACCAATGTATCTTTAGGTGATGTCGAAACGTAGATGTTATATTTTTCGATGAACCCCTTTATGGCTGTCGACGATATATCTCCAGAAACTTTAAAATAATGAACAAAATGAAATGTATGTATAAATAACACACAAGTTCAAAAATAAAAATAAATGCCTATGTAAGACTCGATTTTGGTAGAACTTTGGAAAAAAAAACTAAGAAAATCTAACGAATCATGTAAGCTCACCAAAAGACATGTAAGGAACCAATGTAGCGAGAAACTTGTTATTAAAAATGAATATGAATATAAACATATAATTACGTTATAATTATATTGATAATTATTCTAATAATTATGTTATAAATATATTGACACAAGGATACAACATCGGGATGGTTGTTGTTTTGTTTTTCGTTTTCGCTGCTATCAACAGTATACACGTCATACTAAGGTAAATAACTAGTTCTGTGGATAAGCTTACCCTTACAAGAGCGCCAAAGAGGCACGCCGCTACAACCGCCTTAATCCTTTCCCTCATACGACAATTCTGCAGCAGACGACTTTAAACGTATTTTGTCAAAAAATAGAAAATCTCTATAATTGAATGGATAACCTATGACTTAAAGTGGTAAACATTGTGTCAAAAGGAGAAATTGCTCGTTTTGAGCAATTTCTTCTTTTGTCACTATGTTTTCAAAAGGCCGTCAGATAGCGTCTATATGAGGGAAAGGGTTAAGAGTTATTGGTTTAACCGAGCCGGGAATCTAACCCTGGGCCCCTGCACCCAGAGGCGGACTCTCTAACCACTACACCACCGATATGATTACAAAACGTATACGTCTTCGAGCTATGAACAGTGGAAAGAGACAGGGATGTACTCAGATTGATATTACGGAGGTTGAGTTGTTAGTTTGCTAGCCTAAAAATAGCTGCGAACAAAAAACATGGACGATTTTCTAGACTTATACAAAGTGGATCATTCGGGTATTGTTATAATGTTAGAACTTACGACCATGTAACGACTACTTTGTTAGTTTATAATCTTTCAACATTGGTATGTGTTGTCATATAGAGATGTGGGAGATAATATAAAGGGACTACACTTCCATAATTTCGTCGGCGGAGAGTAAAGGCTTTGTGGAGAATGTATAGGCTCATCTAGGTTTTTACTGTTGGCATGTGCAACTAGGCCCTTCTCGCCAGACACTTCTGATGTTAGTGTTACTCTGCATTCGCCTAGGTTCCTTTACACTCTATATATTTACCATTTGTCGTGTTAACTGTTTTCATTCATACAAATGTAAGAATTTACACCCGTTTTAATTCAGGGAGAACATTGACAATGAAATCATGTGAAACCACCATAATTTAATTTCTTTCAGATTGTGGAATTTGTCATATGCAAATACAAAATATTTAAACTACATCTATTTTTGATACCAATTGATACTTTCAAATTATAAACATTCCTTAAATTGAGAAATGTTTCAGCAAGTTCCAGTGCTGAATTTGCCTTCAAGAATAATATGTAATACGTCTGGGCCGAATCAGACCATTTAAAGTGTTATTATTTACACGTTCTGGTATCACGTAAAAGATAGTCTAAGACATTTCATGAGAAAAGCCAACATCATGGACTCTACGTAAGATATCGACACAGATCAGTATGCGCAGTCTAAGCAGGCTAATGTTGGCCGACACATTCCGCCCCAGGGGAATGTTTGTATAGAGTAATGATTCCTGAAACAGAAAATCCACAGGAGGCGAAAAGCGTCTATACGGGTTAGCCTGAGCGGCAAGCTTAGGCTGGTCCGTCTCGATACTTTACGCATATTATACAGTGCTGGTTTTCGTTTTCTCGTGGAACAACTCATTTAAGTATTTTAAAAATTAAATGTATGTCTTTAAAATTACGCCGGACAGGGCAGGTCCTGCATTATAATAAATAATTTAGCCGAATTACGAGAAAACCAACATTGTGGACTCTGCGTAAAGTAAATTTTCTGTTTCAGGAATCATTGCTCTCTACCTCTTTCACCTGAGACGGAATATGTCAGCCCGGATTAGATTGCGCGGATTGCGCAGGCTGATCTGGATCGACACATTACGCAAACGTCCATAATATTGGTTTTCTCGTGGAACGGCTCATATTTTAAATGTACCAAACCATTTTACCAACACAAACTTCCTAATCCTTAAATGTATCAATTGAAAATGTAGTTTCATGGCACAGATAATAACACAAGGCAGGTTATTTTTGTTCTAATATAGTCAGGGTCTTTGGTAATGGTACATGAACACAAGCCAGTTTAAAAACCAGAACATGCTATATATGAACCGCAGGAATCAAGTAACAATTTACAATTGAGTGAGTAAAATACAAACTCAATATGCCTGATCTTAAACAAAGATTGTTAAAATAATTCTGATTTATGGGGACATATATGCCATACAAATCG
>JASEVX010000002.1:96239145-96424302 GCA_031761405.1 Serripes groenlandicus
GGAACAACTCCATTTAAGTATTTTAAAAATTAAATGTTATGTCTTTAAAATTACGCAGGACAGGGCAGGTCTCTGCTCATTATAGTAAATAATTTAGCCGAATTACGAGAAAACCAACATTGTGGACTCTGCGTAAGTAAATTTTTCTGTTTCAGGATTCATTGCTCTCTACCTCACTTTCTCCCTGAGACGGTTTATGTCGGCCCGGTTAGATTGCCGGATTGCGCAGGCTGATCTGGATTGCCCATTACGCAACGTCCATATATTGGTTTTCTGTGGAAACGGCTATATTTATAAATGTACCAAAACCATTTTACCAACTCAACTTCTAATCCTTTAATGTATCAATTGAAAAATGTAACGTTTCATGGTACAGAATAATAACACAAGGCAGGTTATTTTTGTTTTAATATAGCAGTGTCTTTGGTATGGTACATGAACACAAGCCGTTTAATAACCAGAACCGCTATATATGAACCGCAGAATCAAGTAAAAAAATTTACAATTGAGTGAGTAAAATACAAACTCAATATGCCTGATCTTAAACAAAGATTGTTAAAATATTTCTATTTATGGGGACAATATTGCACCTACAAATCGAACCATAACATGACACTAATTGTTCGGACCTTTTGTCCCCACGAATTTCCTTTCCGCTTGACAGCTATACTCTCCGCGAGCTGGAAGTTGCTTCACAGTCAGTCATTTTGCATGATCAGCTCGATTGTAACTAAACTACCAAATTTATCGTATAACCCACAATTATTATGATCACCCTTATGTTAATTTACTCCCAAAAAGCTGTAACTGGATTTTTATCACTGGAACGGACACATCAGGCGAACTGGGTCTTATTGCACGTGCAACATGGTGTACTATTGATTTATTAATTGATTTTGGTTTCACCACCGTTTCAACAATTTGTTCAGTCATCATCACGGCGGCAGTTACCTACCGTTATGTTGTCTTGCTTTCTCATACACCACACTAAACTTTGAGCGCAAATGGCTTTTGTTCTAATATTAATGTTTAGCCCATGGTAGAAAACGAATTGACCCTTGTCACATTGACCTTTTCAGGAAAGACATGTTGCATGTGCTGGGGTTGAATCGCATTTTTTGGATTGAAAGACTGCGTTGCTACTGACTGAGCTTAGATATGGCGCTAGATGATATGTGTTTTTACTATGCGTACATACATCTTACGGCCGGATAGAGAGAGAGAGAGAGGAGAGAGAGATTAGAGAGATGAGACTGAAGATGCAGACGAATGAGAGAGAGAGAGATGACCGACTGACGGAGAGAGAGAGTGAGCCGAGATGAGAGGCTACGAGAGAGATAGCTAGAGAGCAAGACGAGTGAGAGAGAGACGAGACGAGGAGAGACGAGAGAGAGCAGACAGCGAGACCGAGAGAGAGAGAGAGAGAATACGAGAGAGAGACAGCAGACGAGAGAGAGAGGAGTGACGCCAGATGAACGATGAGAGCGAGATGAGATGAGACGACGCGAGGTTTCAGGAGTTCGATGCCGACCGAGTTAGACGAGGAGCGAGAAGAGTGAATCGGATGAGAGGAGAGTCGAGTTAAGATGAGATGAGATATCGTGACTGAGATGCAGAGAGACAGAGGAGAATCCTCCTGAGAGAGAGCTGAGGGGAGAGAAGCTGAAGGAGTGAGAGAGAGAGAGGATGGAGAGAAGCATCGAGCTAGGAGACGTGAGAGAAAGATACAGTAGGAAGAACGAGAGGAGGAGTGTGAAAGACTTAGAGAATGCAACGGTGAGAGATTTGACCGAGAGAGCGCCGCGAGACGAGAGCAATGACGAGAGAGGATCTGAAGAGAGCCTATTAGTTGAGAGAGTAATAGCCGATGAGGGGGATGGAGAGAACGACCTGATCCGAAGAAGCTCAACCTGACGAGAGATGGAGTTTAAGTCCCGTTCTACATCGGAGACGTAGAGATCGAAGAGAGAGATGATGGATAAATGGCGCCGCGACGGTAGAGGAGGCGAGCCTCCAATCCGGGATCATTTCACTCTTGCAAATATAACTTGAGAGGAACAGAGAGGAATTTGAGGGCAACGGAGAGTCAGCGGAGAGAGAAGAGAGACGATGAGAGAGAGAGAGATGAGATGAGAGAGAGTCGAGAGAGAGAGAGAGAGAGAGATGAGAGAGAGAGAGAAGATGAGAGGAGAGAGAGAGGAGAGAGAGAAAGAGAGAGAGAGAGAGAGAGAGGAGAGAGAGAGAGAGAGAGAGAGAGAGAGAGAGATGAGAGAGAGAGAGAATGTATATAAAGTGGTAGTATCGGAATAGACTGATCTTCCTATCATTTGACAGGATATCATTTTGGCTTATATTATAGGTTATTGAATCTATATGGAAAAATATTGTATGGAAAGTTCCTTCGGCTCAGTTGGCAGAACTCCCGCTGAACGAGGAACGAGTCGAACACAATTTATATTTTCCAAGACCCTATGCAACCACCGAAAAGGACAATATTTGCGCAATATATGGTAATATGAATATAACAATAAAATTCAAAATAATAAATATTAATCTTCTAAATGCACGTTAAAACGGATTGAGACGTTCACAGCATCGTTCAGGATCTTACAATGTCCACATCTCCAAAGTGTATATAAAACTACGGTATAGTTCACCAATACTTATCTAAGCCCTCCCGACGGATAATGTATCCACTTATTTCCGTGACAGTTGATATTTCATTTCACGGTCACAGTTCATTCATGGTCCACGTGGAGGGGAAAACTGACCTTGATAAAATGAGCCGTCCCACGTGAAATCAACATTATGGCCTCTGCGCAGACTGATCCGGGCCATCACTTTCCGTCTCAGGGGGAGAGAGGTCTAGAGTACGATTTTTGAAACAGAAATCATCGAAAGCGAAAAGTGTCCGTCCGGGTTAACGATGAGCAACATGCTTAAGATGATCCGGATCGATACATTACGCAGAATCCATAATGTGGTTTTCTCATGAACGGCTCATATCAATATATCTGCGTAATGTATCGACCAGATCAGCCTGCGCTGTCCGCGCAGACTGATCCGGCCGACACATTGCCGTCTAAGGGGGGATAGTAGAGTAGTGATTCCTGAAACAGAAAATCCACAGGAGGCGAAAAGTGGTAATGTCCGGGTTAACCTGCGCAACATGCTTAGATGATCGGATCGATACATTACGCAGAATCCATAATGTTGTTTTGGACGGCTCTCAAATAACGAATACACAGATCCGGTCAAGTGCACTCGCGAAGTCTGATACGGTGTTTTGGCTGTTCGCAACTAAAGTAGGCGGAGTATAATATAGTAATAAACGAACACTAGCAAACGTCAATATGATCGCAATAAACAAGCACAAGAACAAATTGTGTATTGCATAAAACAAACATAATTATGTTTAAAGCAATATAATGTACACACATAGTAACAAAAGACTTGGTTTACAGGAGCAACTGAATTAGGAACAGTTTTAAATTAATTGCTTGTATAGTTATATGATATCATGTATAGTCACAAACTACACTCTTAACTAGATAGATACAACTCTCGATTCTTATGCAAAATATGACGTTTGAAACCAGTGTGGAAAAAGGAGAAAGCTGCTCTTACGTAAATATTCTCATTTTCCAACGGTGTATTAAACTCCTTGTCAAGAACGTCCTTCCTAAGATAATATTTTCTCGGAAGTTTTCAAAGCAAGACGAGTTTTAAACAAGACCAGTTTAATGGTTAATAGCAAACATGTCTGAAGGTCGGTTTCCGCACGCGTGACGTACACTGTGAATAATTATCGTATTATACTAGATGGATTGTGTGATTAATTATACTTGTGTACGAATCCTGAGAGAATTATCAATACCCTGCCATCATTAAGGACGATCCCCAGGACTCCGAACGGGTTTACACTCTTTATTGAAATGAAGACAAATCACTCGTGTGCCATGTGCAGGACATTCCTATTCTGCCTTACTCTCTCTATATACATATATTTCAGCCCGCGCCTGACGATTTGGGGCCTTAGTGATTCTCCGGTATGACATCATTTAAAGTGACATTTGTGTAGAACTAGTGGGGCTTCAATTCGTGTTTTTGTCAGAAGATACTCATGGCTGTTTATATCATACAGGCGGTCAGTGAAGACTCGGGTGAGACTGTATGAATATACGGGCTCACCTTAATCTGCACTGTACGAAGACGCATAAAGACTCCAAGTCGCCAGACGCGGCTCATTTAAACAAATCTTATATAGTCTTTTCAAAAATCCACCGTATATTATCGAAGAGGACACTAATCGATTTGGTAACCAAACTGGTAGATTATAGTATTAAGACAACGCCAACATTTCCCCGCATTCATAAGATCATTTAGACGCATTGTATTTTGCAGCACATGCCTTTTGAAAACAGTGTGGGGACGGGAGAAATTGGCTCATATGAGCAACTTCTCCCTTTGTCAGCGATGTTTTCAAAACAGTCGTGCAAGTTATTTGTTTAGTGCTAAAGGTATTCTGACGGAGAATCGTTGGTATTGTCGTTTATAACTGAGCCTCGATCACGATGATACCCACGATAATTTTGTCATGCAAAATATATATTGTTGTGTCGTGATTAAATTTCGAAGACATGAACAATGCTAAAGTGGAAATGGTCAATGCAATTTAAAATCAATTCACGATAGGAAAAGACGGGAGAGAGATAGTTGATTAGTGTCTAGAGACTCATAAGCCATTTGTATGGCTGTGTAGTACACGCAATATCTTAAACTGTAATATTAATCAATTGTATATATATTACTTGAATGACGTGTCACCTAAATAAAATATAAAATTACTACTAATACTCTTTCAAGACCGACGTTCAATAAACAATAATCCCAAACATGTTCGCGAAAACCCAGTATGTTACAATGTTTTATCGTGGAATCAGTAGGCTACAGTATTTAACCGTGAAAACCCAGTATGTTATAGTGTTTTACCGTGAATAACCAGTATGTTACAGTGTTTTATCATGAAACCTGTACGTTCAGTGTTTTATCATGGAAACCCAGTATGTTACAGTGTTTTATCATGGAAACCCAGTATGTTACAGTGTTTATCATGGGAACCCAGTATGTTACAGTGGTTTACCGTGAAAACACAGTATGTTACAGTGTTTTATCATGGAAACCAGGTATGTTTAACCGTGAAGACCCAAGTAGGTTATAGTGTTTCAGTATCGTAGAAACAGGTAGGTTATAGCGTTTTGCCATGGAAACATGTATGTTACAGTGTTTTATCGTAGAAACAAGTATGTTACAGTGTTTTATCATGGAAACACAGTATGTTACAGTGTTTTATCATGGAACCCAGTATGTTATAGTATTTTACCGTGAAGACCCAAGTAGGTTATAGTGTTTTATCGTAGAACAAGTAGGTTATAGCGTTTTACCGTGGAAACAAGTATGTTACAGTGTTTATACCGTGAAAACCCAGTATAGGTACAGTGTTTTATCATGGAAAACCCAGTATGTTACAGTGGTTTACCGTGAATACCAAGTATGTTACAGTGTTTTATCATGGAAACCCAGTATGTTACAGTGGTTTACCGTCAAAACACAGTATGTTATAGTGTTTTATCATAGGAAACCCAGAATGTTACAGCGGATTACCGTGAAAACACAGTATGTTACAGTGTTTTATCATGGAAACCCAGTATGTTACAGTGGTTTACCGTCAAAACACAGTATGTTACAGTGTTTTATCATTGAAACCCAGTATGTTATATAGTGTTTTAACCGTGAAGGACCCAAGTAGGTTATAGTATTTTACCGTGGAAACAAGTAGGTTATAGCGTTTTATCATGGAAACCCAGTATGTTATAGTGTTTGATCATGGAAACCCAGTATGTTACAGTGGTTTACCGTGAACACACAGTATGTTACAGTGTTTTATCATGGAAACCCAGTATGTTACAGTGGTTTCCCGTGAAAACACAGTATGTTACAGTGTTTTATCATGAAAACCCAGTATGTTACAGTGTTTTATCATGGAAACCCAGTATGTTATAGTGTTTTATCATGGAAACCCAGTATGTTACAGTGGTTTACCGTGAACACACAGTATGTTACAGTGTTTTATCATGGAAACCCAGTATGTTACAGTGGTTTACCGTGAAAACACAGTATGTTACAGTGTTTTATCATGGAAACCCAGTATGTTACAGTGTTTTAATCATGGAAACCCAGTATGTTACAGTGTTTTTATCGTGAAAACCCAAGTAGGTTATAGTGTTTTATCGTAGAAACAAGTATGTAACAGTGGTTTACCGTCGAAACACAGTATGTTACAGTGTTTTATCATGGAAACCCAGTATGTTACAGTGTTTTACCGTGAATACCCAGTATGTTAGAGTGTTTCAGTACCGTGAAAACCCTGTATGTTACAGTGTTTTATCATGGAAACCCAGTATGTAAGAGTGTGTTATCATGGAAACCCAGTATGTTTCAGCGTTTTACTATGGAAACCCAGTATGCTACAGTGTTTTACCGTTATAACCCAATATGTACAGTGTTTTACCGTAAAAACCCAATATGTCACAGTATTTTACCGTGAAGACCCAATATGTTACAGTGTTTTACCGCGAAAACCACGTATATTACAGTGTTTTACCGTGAAAACCCAGTATGTTACAGTGTTTTACCACGAAAACCACGTATATTACAGTATTTTACCGTGAAGACCACGTAAATTACAGTTTTTTACCGTGAAGACCACGTATATTACAGTTTTTTACCGCGAAGACCACGTATATTACAGTGTTTTACCGCGAAAACCACGTATATTACAGTATTTTACCGTGAAGACCACGTATATTACAGTGTTTTACCGCGAAAACCACGTATATTACAGTATTTTACCTCGAAAACCACGTATATTACAGTATTTTACCGTGAATACCACGTATATTACAGTGTTTTACCGCGAAGACCACGTATATTACAGTGTTTTACCACGAAAACCACGTATATTACAGTATTTTACCGTGAAGACCACGTATATTACAGTATTTTACCGTGAAGACCACGTATATTACAGTTTTTTACCGCGAAGACCACGTATATGACAGTGTTTTACCGCGAAAACCACGTATATTACAGTATTTTACCGTGAAGACCACGTATATTACAGTGGTTTACCGCGAAAACCACGTATATTACAGTAATTTACCGTGAAGACCCAGTAGGTTACAGTGTTTTAGAGTTTTACCGTGAAAACCCAGTATGTTATAGTGTTTAATCGTGAATACCCAGTATGTCAAAATGTTTTACCGTGAAACCCAAGTATGTTATAGTGTTTTACCGTGAAAATCCAGTATGTTATAGTGTTTTACCGTGAAGACCCATATATAGCGTTTTAACGAAAAAAACATGTATGTATCAGTGTTTTACCGTGGAAACTAAGTCTATCAGTGCCTTTTGCTATAAAGTAGATTCTTCAAATGTTTAAAATCGGGCGACTACATTGTTCGTGTAATAAGAGTATTTTCTTATCTAAACGACAAACAATGCTGATTTCAGGTGAGACAGCTCGTTACGAGTTGACTGACCGAGATCTGTTTTGTTTGCTAAAACTGCAATATTGAAATAGTTCAATCGTTTCATGCACACAATGCATTAGGCACAATCTCATAAGCGAAAACGATGTCTCAGACAATGACGTGTTGTAGACGGATAAAACACATTAAATGTATAAGAATGTCATAGAAAATGCACGAAATGAAATATTTTATGATTTATTGGTCTTTTATACTGAAGGATAAATCTGATAAACTAAAGGTAAAGGTCGAGGTTTACAGACTGAATGCGTGTTAACCGAGTTTCCATGGTAAAATTCATGCAATGTTATCTTAGTATAACGTGTTTACTGCTTATATATGAATTCATTGCAATGGATACCTTAACAAAACACAATACAGTGTCATAGATCAATAGTTGATACTGACAGTTGGACATCAGGAGGATAAGTGTTAATAACCCTTTAATTGGGTCGTTTGCATGAATATTTGTTTTAACTTAGCGCCTACACTTTGAGTTATTGTTTACAGGTGATCAC
This sequence comes from Serripes groenlandicus, assembly GCA_031761405.1. NCBI lineage: Eukaryota > Metazoa > Mollusca > Bivalvia > Cardiida > Cardiidae > Serripes > Serripes groenlandicus. The sequence goes on from JASEVX010000002.1 coordinate 96,247,253, forward strand.
TTTAGTGAAACAATTCAATTTTGGATAAGTTATTTTCTCAGACAAACGACCTATTGTTTGTACTGGATCTGCGATGTCAGAGCATGCCTCGAAATGTTGGCTGCACAACTCAACGTGTTTATCTTGATATTCTTTAAATAGACTGCAGTGACCATATAACATTTATTTGTACCCAATAGTGTTATACACATAAACATGGTATCAATAATACCTAGTAATTAGACAAGACGCACTGCCAATCACTGCAGGTTTAACATATCCGTTGATTGAATCGAAAAATCGTTGTTCCCAAACATAGATCTACTGCTTTTGAATCAAGATTTATAATATAGAAAGGACACATGTTTCTGATCAACAACTGTGCAACACGATACGTTTAAATGCTCACAAAACCAGTTGTTCTGATTTGATAAAGACAGGGGCGTAGCTTTCCAATAAGCAATGTGTAGGCCGTCTCGTGAGAACATCAACATTGTGGACCCTGCGTAAAGTATCGACCCGGATCAGCCTAAGCATGCCACACAGGCCTACCCGGATAGACACTTTTCGCCTTCTGCGGATTTTCTGTTTCAGGAATAACTACTCTATACATATATCCTCCTAATACGGAATGTGTCGGCCGGATCAGTCTGCGCGGACAGCGCAGGCTGATCTGGTCGATACATTACGCAGATGTCTATCGCCGCAGCTGCATTTTAGGGCATTTTGAGAAAACACGTGTAGGCACGTGCCTACCGTGCCTTAAGGGAGCTACGCCCCTGGAAGAGATGATGCATATAGAAGAGGAGAACAACTAATGCACGCGCTCGGTCATGGGAAAAGATACACGTTGACCTATGTGAACAGTATTCATCCAGATCATCTTGTACATACACATTCTCAAACAGACTGAAACAACCAATATTAACACTTTCCCCACATGAAGACGTATTTTTCACATATCTGCAGCAGACGACATATGAGAAATATTTGGCAAAAGAAGCAGTTGCTCATAATGATATATTTTTAAGACTGTTAAATAATAATTGTTTTATTTAAGTTGTATATTTCCATGCTAAAATCCTTAACCCTTTCCCGCATTCAAAAGATAGCAGGCTGCCTTGAAAATATTTAGTAGAACATATGGAATTTCTATAAAAATGAAAGAATAATTGTTGAATAAAGCTGAGAACATTATGGCAAAATGAGAAATTGCTAATCATGAACAATGTTTTCAAACGTCGCCTGATGCAAAAGCATCAAAAGGCGTCTATATGTTGGAAAGGGTTAAACGTGGTATATATTTCGATGATTTTGACGAGACATGTCTTGGGACACTCCCTTTACCTCGACTTCGTCGGACTTTGGAGACAAAGAATGAGAGGGGATTCATTCCAATAAACCCGTGACCTATTTGTTTATTGATATTTATGTCCCATGTATCCGAGGTAATTAAGAAAAGGCGGGAAGAATATCCGTTCTTGGCAATAAAGCATAATTGCAACCTAGACCGTAACGAGGCAGGAATCCAAGAAACTTTATTAACGAATAAAATGTCTACAGATGCGGGGAAAATGATTAATAGTTGTGAAACACTCTGACGAATGAAACGAAGAAACATGCAAGTCAAATGACGTTAGAGCGCTCACGTGACAATCGGGACAAATTGATCTTCCTGAGACGTTTTTGGAATATTTCGGCATAGCTTTGTTTCTTTGCTAAACTAGGGGTTATTTTAATCCTCTCCTTCTTATTTGACCCGCGTCAAGCCGAAACACGTCTAACAGCTTTTTTTCATTATGAAAATAGACCAAAACCGAATGAACATGTGGGTATGTTTCCAGTTAGCTGATTGAAAGAAAGCGCTGATTATTTGTATTAAGTACTTTTCGCACAGAGATAATAGCCTGTAGCGAGACTTCACAGTCTTTCTAGTCTCTGTATTCGTGAGTGGTGCATCTGGTTGGCATGCCTTTTCTTGTTTTTGCATTCATAGAATTGCTTTTTTGGGCCATTTAAGGAAATCGTGTATGAGATCAATCTGCTTTCGGCTAAGTGGCTACTTTAAAATGGCTACCTCAAACATAAATCATAACACACTCATTTGATCCTTTTCTTAGGGAAATTTGTTGCCATTTCGAAACCGATGTTTTAGAGTGAAGTCCATTTGAATGGCGCTGAAGGAAAAGCAAAGTCAGGTCACTTGAGATCAGTGTAGATCAAGATCAACTTGCGCAGTCACGCAATTAATCACAGAATATCGAAAAAACCATTCGACAAACATTATAAGTTTAGATCAGATACATTGATGCTTATGTAGTCATAGATAAGCAAAGGTTGGTTTACCCGGAGCATAACACATATGTAAGCACTGCTCCGCGCGAAGACCAGGGCAGTTGCGACCAGTGTATATTCAGATCAACTTTCGCAACCACGCAGTCCGATCTGGTTCTACGTTGCTCGCCAAGAAGGCATAGAAAGTTCTAAGAGACATCTGAAAACAGTATTTACTTAGATCCGATATCATGGACGCGAAGGCAGAGCTTTATAGACATTTGTTTATTGACGTCCATTAATTGTCCATTATTTCATCATCAATTATCATAAAATAAAAAGAAAATTTGTTTGTTTTGAGTGAATATGGTATATATTTCAACTCGAAGTAATACAATTTTAACATTTTCACTCGCGCTACGCGCTCGTGAAAATATTCAATTGTATCACTTCTCGATGAGATATATATTCCAGATATATTCCATATCCACTCAAAACAAACAAATACCCTCTATGTATATTATCACTGAGTGAGCAACAAAGATTATTTTTTTTCGAGCGACTATCATATAGATATTATGGTATTCACGAATGGAAACTCATATTTAAACAAACTATTTTATTTGTTTTGCATGGTTTTACTTACTGATGACGTGTAGGTACAGGATAAAGAAGAAGTAAACAGTAACAGTCATCACTTGAATTAGAACTCACTTTTTGAAATGGTGAGATTATCAGGTAATGGCCCATCCTTATTTCTCAATAATCAACTGAAAAGCATGTATAGTATACCAGCTTGCGCATCCATGGATCTAAATGTGGTATTTATGCAAATTAATCATGGAATGTTTCAAGAAACTTCCGACATATACATGTATCACGCATTTGGATTAGCTATAAATGATTCAAAAGCTGATCTTCTATGGCACATACCGCTGATAGATGCAAGTGACACAAACATTGTTAAAATTCCAAGAACTACAGTTTGGGCAGTCATGATTTAACTTTATTTTGGAAAATTCCCGAGCATTTCAGTTTGTATGAAAAATGGTTTGTTAAAATGATTAATTTGTCAAAAGGGTTATCAAATATTGACTACTGCTCGACTTTGAAAGGAGCCAGGGTCACATTGGAATGACACGTGTCAGAACCATGCATTTAAGCTGACATATGTGTGCAATAGTGCTGCAAATGCATACTCAAGAAGATAATGAACTACACAAACAAAAAGAGGTCCCATTTCTTGACTACCGCGGGATATTCTAAACGTTTAATAGTGCAAGCGCGTGAACTATCTCTATGGCATTTGCGACCAGTGTAAATACAGATCAACCCGCGCAGCTTGAGGGGCTTAAGACACTTCTTAAAGTTGTATCCAGATTTATCCTTCTTGCAGATTTTTATGTACACGTGCAATACTTACGCTAAGGTTAGGTTTCGCAATATAATGTTATTGTCAAGAGGTTAAATCAATGGTTAAAACAATGATTACATCAATGTTAAATGGTTGAATCAATGGTAAAATCAATGTTAAATGGTTAAATCAATGGTTAAATAAATGGTTACATCAATGTTAAATGGTTAAATCAATGGTTATATCAATGGTTAAATCAATGGTTAAATCAATGTTAAATGGTTAATTCAATGGTTAAATCAATGTTTAAATCAATGGCTGCGTTATGAATTTCCGGATTGGGAGGGTTGTAGAGAGTTCTATGTGTATGCACTGACAGTGTGCATGATCAGCAAGACAGCATTAGCATATATGGTTATTTGTTGTCTATAAATGATGTCGTTTTCGTCAGATGGATTGTTGATTGATGGATTTCATTCTGCTTTGGGAATAACAATTATGATACTAGTCTGTAATGATGCAATAGTTCCAACCAAAAGTAATGCAATGCTAAATTGTGGTATGTGTTTAGCAATCGGTCGCAAATCCCAATGCATGTTTAACTGTTGTATAAATATTTGTATATTTTGTAAAATGACCTTACTTATAAGAGGTACAAATTCCGAAGTTTCTGGCAGGTTTTCAGCAACAGCCAGCATAAACACGGAAAAAGCCAACAACACAGTTATTCCTGAAAAAAGAAAAAGAAATGCAATATAATATGATATATGCAGTAGAAAGCGTTTCAAAGCATCGCCAACATGTCGCACGAAAGCCGACCTTCTGGGAGTTTGCGTCAAGAAAGGATCCAGATCGGCAAACGATAGGATATTCGTGTTAACTCTTTCACCACCGAATTTCAGAAGCTCGACTCTTCCATGTTTACAATTGGACAACTCCATTTTTCGTCCAACAGGAAATTTGGTAAAATTGAATGCCTAAGTGGCAACAATTCCGATTTCAGGAGAGACAGGTCATTACGAATTTGCAGTGTTTGAAACATTGTTTACACAATCCTTAAATTGCCTTTGGCAGCGACAAGGTTAACACGGAAGACTCTGCAGACGGTTAGTCCGATAACCGACAATGCAAGTGTGCTTGGAATAGGATTGTGTTACACTTCGCCTAGGAATGATAACTAAAGGACTTAGAGTGGTTGGTTTGAAGTTAATACCGTTTTCAACATTTGTTTAGTTATACCACATAGACAGTTCACCTAACAATGAGTTTTCTTGTTTTCTCACATCAGTCCGGCACACATACTCTTTTCAAGTAACTGTATACATTCCCACTATACTATGTTTAGATCCTTAGTGAAAGAAGAGTGCCCTTGGCGCTTGTCATAATGTTTTTTCTAGTTGTTCGTAAACAAATGCAGATAGTAAAACAACAGCAGGTATGACTTTATGATATCGCTGGACAGTGAAAGCTAAGGTGAGCAATTTCACACCTGTCGTGACCATTGGGAGATTCAAACCCCCTTTTCGCCTGAGACAACTGAAACAACTGAACTCTATTTCCTGGATATATTTTAATTCATTAAAACATAGTCACCAATGGGCCATTGTTTCTTAATTGCCAAACATGTTACGTAAGATAAAGTATCTATATTTATGATAAATGACACCCGTTGGGAAATTAAAGACACACAACTCAGCCATCCAAGCGTCGTTTATAATAACATGTCAAAAGAGTATCGACGGGCTGTCTGCTTTTTGTTTCATCCTCTTTTTTGTTAGTACGGTGTTTTATGCCGCTTTCAACAATGTTTCAGTTATACCACGGATAAGTTACCGATACTACTGGTCATTTTTTCTTCTATAACTTGAGTTTCGTCAGGCGAACTAAGGGGTTTGTTGCATCTGCATAGGCACAGTCTTACAAGAGCATGTCATGTCTGTCTACTCTTAGAATAGTCGTATACTTTATAACCTATGACTGTAGGCGTATTCGATTTGTCCACCTGCGCCTAAACGTGATACCAATACGGTGGTGCAATAAGACTCTGATTCGTCTGGTATGGCTACACTTCCTAAAATACCTATACAATTATATTAGGGCTTGTCTAACCCTTATCACATTTTAATCCATTTACAGTCGACCCATATGAAAACATTTTGGAAAAAGGAAGACAATTCTCACTATGACCAATTGCTCCTTAAGTTACAATTGTTTCAAATCTATTCAATAATTATCCATCATTTATGGAGATGTTCAATATTCTAACTAGAATGTCGTCTGCCACAGCCTTGCTGTATTTCAGATAGGTTTAATTAACCGTTATATCGTTTCAATGATATGTTTTTTATTCAAGATGACATTTCTCCAAGTACAAATGAACACTATTTATATACTTGATTAATCCTTTCATTTTCAATTGTGCGTGAACGACGTTCCTCCCATACATAGCTCTTTCAGGATGTAATAAATTAGCGGAAGGTTTATATAGAGGATATTACATGAGTGGTCATTCAATACTATAATGTTATTAATTAGGTGATTTCATATTGGCCGAGTTATTTGTCCGAGGTATGCAGTATTGGCCTGAGCCCGAAGGGCGAAGGACAATACTGCTGACAGAGGACAAATAATTCGGCCAATATGAAATCACCTTATTAATAAGTATTTTATTAATCAACTTTTTTATAAATACATGAGTCTTTAGTTATAATCTTAAATAAACAATTAATGGTTAATATGGCGGAAAATATAAGTTAAAATCGGTTACTTTGTCAATTCAATGCGTTGATCTTTAAAAAAGACGGCTACCTAATTCATTTTTGTGTTCCACCATTCTCGTATAAGGCGAGTTTCGAAAGCCAATGAAAATGGTCCATTCCTCAGATTTCGTAATTGGCGAGTTTTGTAGCCAATGAAAACGACAGAAATTCATATTGGCCGACTTGGTCCATATTAGGCGAGTTTTAGCAAATATTGTCTTCTTTTGTTCTGTATTAGCTCTACGGTTGTTCTAGTATCGCGTCAAATACGCAATAGTTAATTAATAATATAATGTTATTAATTAGGTGATTTCATATTGGCCGAGTTATTTGTCCGAGGTATGCAGTATTGGCCTGAGCCCGAAGGGCGAAGGACAATACTGCTGACAGAGGACAAATTAATAACTCGGCCAATATGAAATCACCTAATTAATAAGTATTTTATTAATCAACTTTTTTATAAATACATGAGTCTTTAGTTATAATCTTAAATAAACAATTAATGGTTAATATGGCGGAAAATATAAGTTAAAATCGGTTACTTTGTCAATTCAATGCGTTGATCTTTGAAAAAGACGGCTACCTAATTCATTTTTGTGTTCCACCATTCTCGTAATAAGGCGAGTTTCGACAGCCAATGAAAATGGTCCATTCCTCAGATTTCGTATTTGGCGAGTTTTGTAGCCAATGAAAACGGCAGAAATTCATATTGGCCGACTTGGTCCATATTAGGCGAGTTTTAGCAAATATTGTCTTCTTTTGTTCTGTATTAGCTCTACGGTTGTTCTAGTATCGCGTCAAATACGCAATAGTTAATTAATAAGACATTTTATTAAACGAGTATAATAACATTTTGTATTGAATGACCTCAAATGTTATATTCTATTTTTATCACATGACAATGCTTGTATCCCATGTTTTTTGTTTGTTTGGAGTTTAACGCCGCTTTCAACAGCTTTGGTCATATCACGGCGGTCAGTGCACCTACCCATGTTTTCCTGGCTTTCCCACACCAGTACTTACACAACATTCTTTCGAAGCCACTGACTACTTTCTCACATAGATCAGAGGTGAGAGGCAATGGAAAAACATCGTCCGAAAGAATGTCGCCGCAACCGGGTATCGAACCCGTGACCTCCAGATCACGAGTCAGATACGCTACCAATTGAGCTACCCGGCCGGGTTTGTATCCCATGTAATATACCCATTACGTATTTCTTTTTATTATATGCCTGTACATTTTCCGGTGGAAATACATGCAGATTGACATGCGCAAATACACCACGACAGATTAAAATTCCGTATCTACATGCGGTGTAAATACAAGATTGTGACGTCAGACAGTGCGCGGAATACTTTCAGCGAGGTATCCCCAATAAACAATGTATTGAATCTGTATATTTAATAGTTTTTTTCGCTCTTCATAGATCGTAGGTATATAATAAAAGGAATATTACGTTGCGGGAGCGATAAATGGGTACGTATTGCACGACTCGTAGCGTGGGAAAATCCATATCTTACTCGACCTTCGGTCTCGTAAGATATCGATTTTTCCACGCTACTTGTCGTGCAATACAAACCCTTTTATCGCTCCCGCAACGTAATATTCCGTATTTATTACATGCCTGTTTATTTTTTCCGGTGGAAATACACACAGATTGACATGCGCAAATACACCACGACAGATTAAAATTCCGTATCTATATATGCGGTGTAAATACAAGATTGTGACGTCATACAGTGACGTCACCGTTTGATGACGATATTGGGCGGGGCATACGTATTGGAATGCATTATGGGGCGTGGCGTAATCATTGAAGCGATATCCATCCGCCCTTCATAATCTTAATTTTACGGATAATAAAATGTAAACTCAACATTTTCGCTGCTCATAGATTGTAGGTATGTAATAAAAGGAATATTACGTTGCGGGAGCGATAAATGTGTTCGTATTGCACGACTCGTAGCGTGGGAAAATCCATATCTTACTCGACCTTCGGTCTCGTAAGATATCGATTTTTCCACGCTACTTGTAGTGCAATACAAACCCTTGTATCGCTCCCGCAACGTAATACGAAAAAAACCCATAATGGGTTTTTTCGCTTATAATTAACAGGTGTGAGATTTTTTTTTTTTTTTTTTTTTTTCAATAACCCATGAAGCTTTCTGAAATGAAACTGGAAAAATCCATGGGGGCCGCCATTTTGGATATGTATAAAAAGCAGACGTAAAACACAGATTGAAAATTATTGTCGGCTTTTTTTTTTTTTTTTTTTTAAGTCGGTATGTTTGGTATGTATTAAATGAGCGGAAAAACACGGATTGAAAATTATTGTCGTCTTTTTAATCATTTTTAGCTCACCTGAGTTTTGCTCAAGGTGAGTTATTGTGATCGCCTTTTGTCCGGCGTCCGTCGTGCGTCGTCCGTCGTGCGTCGTCCGTCGTGCGTCGTCCGTCGTCCGTCAACTTCTTCTCCTCAGTAACCAGTGGGTCAATTTGGATGAAACTTCACAGAAAGCATCCTCTCAATGACCTCACCAGAATTCCTTCAAATTTTTGGGATCCATGCAAAATTCTGGTTTCCATGGCAACGAAACCGAAAAAACTTCAAAATTCTTCTTCTCCCAAACTGGTTGGCAGATTTTCAAATAATTTTGTAGAAATGTTCCTTAGATGACCTTCTATCAGATTCCTTCAAGCCATGTTGATTGGTCGAAAAACATGGCCGCCAGGGGGGCGGGGCTATTTTGCCTTATATGGCTATAGTGAAAACTTAAAAAATCTTCTCTTCCGAAAGTGTCAGGCCAATTTTCAAATAATTTTGTAGAAATGTTCCTTGGGTGATCCTCTATCAGATTCCTTCAAGCCATGTTGATTGGTCGAAAAACATGGCCGCCAGGGGGGGCGGGGCTATTTTGCCTTATATGGCTATAGTGCAAACTTAAAAAATCTTCTCCTCCAAAAGTGTCAGGCCGATTTTCAAATAATTTTGTAGAAATGTTCCTTGGGTGATCCTCTATCAGATTCCTTCAAGCCATGTTGATTGGTCAAAAAGCAAGGCCGCCAGGGGGCGGGGCTATTTTGCCTTTTATGGCTATAGTGAAAACTTAAAAAATCTTCTCCTCCGAAAGTGTCAGGCTGATTTTCAAATAATTTTGTTGAAATGTTCCTTGGATGACCCTCTATCAGATTCCTTCAAGCCAAGTTGATTGGTCGAAAAACATGGCCACCAGGGGGGGGGGGGGGGGGGGGGGGGGGGGGGGGGGGGGGGGGGCTATTTTGCCTTATATGGCTGTAGTGAAAACTTAAAAAATCTTCTCCTCCAAAAGTGTCAGGCCGATTTTCAAATAATTTTGTTGAAATGTTCCTAGGGTGACCCTCTATCAGATTCCTTCAAGCCAAGTTGATTGGTCGGAAACTATGGCTGCTAAAGTGTTATGTGGCAATTAACATTTGTACGAAAAGTTAAAAATAAATGGAAATCTGTAAGAAATATGTTTTCCCGTTCGTCAAAAAAACGACAGCATTAGCCTTCTATGCCCGAAACTAAATTTTGACTGTATCGTAGCCAAAGAAGGAGTCAATGGAGCGACGTCGTTTTCCGCTAAAAAGTGGTATCCACATGAAAGACCCCAAATTCCTATACATGAGCTATTGACTCACTCATTCAAAGTATAATTATTTATCAAACATTGTGGCAAAAGGATAACTTTCCCATAAGAAGCAATTGTTCTTGTGGCGACAATCTTTTTCCTAAATCGTCTGTTGCATAGGCCTCAGAAACCGTCTCTAATAGGGAAAGGGTTTAGCAGAAATGTGACCCCTTACATAATTTGTTCCAGTCATATTGACTGGTTGAAAAAGGCAGTCGCCAGGTGGCATCAGAAAAGGGCTGATCTATTTGCTTCTTTGCCATAATGCAGGTGATCGATTAAGGATCGTCTTGGCCCTCATGTTTTAACCTCGTTCATTATAAATGTATTCCTTGATTGTCTGAAAGTCTTTACTTTATTATTTTCTGTTCAAATAACAGACAACATCAATATGAATTCCAAATATGTTTTAATAATGCAAGACACATGACATTAACATTATTATTGTCTAGTCAATTACTTATAAATCCTTTTTTATGGCCAAAGTATGCTCTTTAATTTTTGTCTATAATTATCTTGCGTATTTTTTTTCGTAAATAGGTAGCACCTATAGATATATTATTCCGTATATATACAACGTGTGTAATATAACATTACCTAAATGTCAACGTTTTGACGTCATACGTTAGTCACTTTGGCGCCAAAACCTGTATATTTCATCTAGAAATATTGTAAACGTTAAGTACATTTTTATCGAAATACGCCTCATAAGTCACTTTATGTGATAGATATAATATCTCATGAGTGTTATTTATTAATACTTTTAATAAACTAAGCTGAATATGACGTCGGAATAATTATTTGTGGCATTGTTATACGGTTTAATGACGAAATTAAAATAGCTTTGGAAAATCCGATTTTCTTTGTGTGTTTCGTCATGTGATAAAAAGAATCTGACATTCGTTGTCATTTCATAAACAGTTTTATTAAACTCGTCCAAGATATTTGTTATTAAGCTCGCCACAGGCTCGCTTAATAACAAAAAATCTTGAACTCGTTTAATAAAACTTTATATGAAATGACAACTCATGTCAGATCCTATATATATTATAAATTCCAATTCGACTATTATTAGCGCAAAATATATATAACGTCGCTATATAGCGCGGTCATTTTCAATGCTTTTCATTATGACGTTACGTAGCATTGTTATTACACTAGTTGAATACGCAATTTATACAATGGCTTTATTACACTCCCGGCGACGTCATTTAATAAATAGAGGATCTTACATGAGTGCTTATTTGATATTGTTTTTATGAAACGAGTCAACTGAAATAATATGACGCGAGGCTCTGCCGAGCGTCATATTCGTTTCAGTCGACGAGTTTCATAAAAACAATATCAAATAAGCACGAATGTAAGATTCTATTTATCACATAACACCATAAAAAGATTGTTTTCAATCTTTAAATCTATCTTTCTTCGCCCTCATATAAAAAGTGACCGAAGTTCACCCCGAAGTTCTAATGCATACTTCCACTGTAAAAAATAGTCCTTGTCAATAACCTTTTGATTTTATACAAAATTAGCAACAAGGCACTTATAACATTTCATTTATCGAGATTTATTCTCTTTAAACAATATTTTTAATAAATGCCGAAATTCAGAACAATTGTAAACAATATGCTGTCATCTAAAGTGACGTCACGTACGTGCTGTGAGTCGGCTATTTATGTAACTAGTTACATATGATATTTATGTCACTGCTTTATGTCACTCCTGGAGTGCAAGATATGTGATAAATACAGAATAACTAACTGCATGTTTTTGATATAGAATTTATGTCACAAGGGAAAAAAGGGGTAATTTGGTTAAAATCACGAAACCGTAGGTTGAGTGATTTTACACCAAATTACCCCTTTGTTCCCGAGTGACATAAATTCTATATCAAAAACATGCAGTTAGTTATTCTATTTATTATATATCTGGAATAAATCTCCCCTTTATTTTAAAGAAACATATTAAAAAAACAAAATGACTTGGCCTTAGGCGTATGAATGTTACGTAACCAAATACTGCTGCTTCTATTTGGCGCCAAATGACTAGCGTTATGACGTCAAAACCGCTGACGTGACGTCATTTTCCTAGTATTCGGTCTCGGTTTTTTTTAAATTCCTAGAAAAAGTAGTTCCGGCAAAAATGATATCATCACTAGTGATGATATAAAAAAACTAAAAGTGTTATCGTCACAGTGTTAGTTATCATTTTTTTAAACATTGATATTGATTTTATGTCACTTAAATTTCAATGCAAAATTTGGATAGGTATGTAATAAATATATTTATTTATTTATTGTATTTTAGGGGAGTTCACACAACATATACAGAATAGTAAATACTTCACATGTAATAAGAGCAGGAAAATGGATATAAAAATATCATATTATCTGTTTATATGTGTGCATCTTGAATATATCGATTAACACTATTAGACAGTTCAATTAGTTTACCCGTGCTAATATTTCTTCGACCGGAAAGGAAATATATCATTCATTCTCGTTGTCTGCTTCCTAGATACTAAACCAGTACTCGTGCTGAGGCCCGGGGCCTTTTCGATCATGACGCCGGTGCTTTACCCCCTATAAGCCACTGTGTCCAGCTGTTTAGCTTTAATCAAATAACGTATTAATCTTTTAATCGAGATGGTAATGATCTTCAGTCATAGAGGAATACATGTTTTGTTTTTGTTTTCTTTTTTTTCTTTTTGTCTTCGCCAGTATAGCTGATGGTAAAACAGTGAATCAATATTATACAATTAAGAAAACAGATTACCTAGTGCGATCTTCTCTCCTGAATCGGGTGGCAGACAGAAAACCAGTAACGTCAACGCTGACATCATTATACAAGGAAAAATAACATTGTACATGTAATATAATGTACGCCGACGTATCTCTATATAAAACGTAACGTCGGGGAAGGGTTCCGGACAGCAAGCGTAGAACATCACGTTACGGACGATCGTTATCTTCAGGAGTTCCCATTCCCCGTTGTTGACGTAGTTACTAAGATCCACCTCGGATGTTCTGTTCACAATGTTGACCTGGCAACGGGAAGAAAATCACAGAAATGTTAGAAATGTCTACTTTATATGTTTTATTTAAGCCGCGCCTGGCTTTTATGTATCTGCGTTCAGTGAAAACCCAGGGAAGCATGTGCATCTGTACATTCTCACTAGAGCTTACAATGTCCGTCAGCATATACCATTGTCCCAGATGCCACCAGACAACTAGAAGTGTAGCAAATGATGTTATAACTTTAGTCCACTATGTCAAACTTATATCAAAATGATTTCATCCATGGACAAAAGTTGGATGATCTGAACAGGCAATATCTACACTGATTAGATTTATCAACTTGTGTAGTTCGTACCCTTTCCCCCGATTGTGAAAACATTTCGGAAGGACTCACATTTAGTTATCTTAACCCTACATCAGACACCTTTTAAAACCATTGTGCACACAAGGAACACTTTATCCTATTCTCCAATATTCTCAAAGATAATTCATGCACTTCTTTAGCCTAAATTATATTGCGAAGTGTCAATCAGACTCCTACGGAATACCTTTAGGGCCATCGCCTGTGAATGTGTTGATCTGAAACGCGATACTCGACAGTACGATGATGATAACGCGACAGTACGATACTACGATATTACGATGGTGAAAACGCGACAGTACGATGATGATAACGCGACAGTACGATAACGAAAACGCGATAATACGACAGTACGATGATGATAATGCGATATACTATCGTGCTTTCACCATCGCGTTAGCATCATCGTACTATCGCGTTATCATCATCGTACTGTCAAGTATCGCGTTTTAGATCAACATATTCACAGGCGATGGCCTATGATGGCCCTAACGGTATTCCGTAGACTCCAAATTGACAAAAGCTGCTCATCTACATTCGAAATGCCGTTATGCGTAAAGAGAACCTATGTATGAGTACATTATACAGGTTGATGACACTTTCACTCCTGGATCAGATAACAAGAACGTATAGACGCATCTCAATCGACAATAGTCACATTTAGCATAACGCTGGTTTGATACCATAGCATGGGCAGGGGCGTAGCTTTGCAATAATCAATGTGAAGGCCGTCTCGTGAGAAAATCAATATTGTGGACTCAGCGTAAAGTATCGAACCGGATCAGCCTAAGCATGCCACACAAGCCTACCAGGATAGACACTTTTCGCCTCCTGTTGATTTTCTGTTTCAGGAATAACTACTCTATACATCTATCCCTCTAAGACGAAATGTGTCGGCCGGATCAGTCTGCGCGGACAGCGCAGGCTGATCTGGTCGATACATTACGCAGATGTCTATCGCCGCAGCTGCATTTTGGAGCATTTTGAGAAAAAAATGTGTAGGCACGTGCCTACAGTGCCTAAAGGGAGCTACGCCCCTGATGGGTCATATAAATGATTGATTCTTATTTGGTTATAGTATGTATTCTATACAGACAACTTTACTGGACACAATAATGAATGATAACTTGATTTTAGTCAGATATTTCAAGAACGGGAACCTTAATTGGTATTGTCTCTTGTGACATTTATTGTACTTTGATTTGTATGTTATGACAGTTCACTACAAACCAGTAGTGCTAAACACGCAAAACTATTACAAATTCATTTAGAGGATTGTAAAATAGTATTTTCAGTCTGAGTATGCCCATAAAACAGGATCATGTCAGACAAAAACAAAACACTGCCTAACATACCTGATATTGTGTGCATAAAATAATTTTACCTTGAAGTATAATATGCTCGTCAAACTCATGACATAATTCATTATTTTATTCCTATCACTGCAGTTCTGGGATTTATCAGTGTATTATCTTTTTTTCAATCCGTCCATTTTTGGTAATGCGCAACGCTTTCAGTAACAGCCTTCCTCTGCTTGTTTTACAGGGAAAACGTGTACAATTCTATCTCCTTTTTGACTTTATACGTTTTTACAAACAGCTGAGTTCTAGTAAGATTAAAAACATGATCTTATTAAAACGTATGTTTATGTGTGTGCAAAGAACCCCAATGTTAACGTTTGATAACGACGAGGTAGTCTACCTAACCCAACGTAAATATTACAATTTCATAATAATGCAAACAAACCTTATAATTGTTATATATTTATAGTACAGTAAATACAGAAGAAAACTTGCCTGATAGCCATCATAAGTCCAGGACCCGAATTTCATCTTACATTTCTGTTCGTCAAAAGGGAAGTAGGTGACATCTACTTTACATGAACTCTGTAGTTTGGTTGGGATTGGCCAAAATACATTCCCATCGTAGCGCACCATGGCTCTGGCAGGCATTTGTCCGTCCGTATACTCGGCGGCGCTATACATATAGAAAGGATATTTAATTTAGCTAGAAGGTCAAAGACCCTTGCGGCAAATTACAAAAACAAATAAACGTGGCAAATATAAAATATATAACATATCAAACATACTAGTATATCGTTGCAACTTACAAGCATGAGTTTTGAACAACACGTTTGGAATACATACCAACATACAATGTACATTTAGAGCATACATGAGTATTTAATACACTGTCTGTCATATTATGTAACTGAACGAGAGTATCTACCGCATTCACTTAATCGTCGGTATTTAGATTAAGACAACATGCGTTTTCAGAAATCAATTAACTTTTTCTATGGCGTGACTATATTCAAAATTCCAAATATCGGGATTCATAGAATCAAATAATTTAAAAGCATATAAATATCCAAATTATTTTTGCGATCTATATATGCGTAAACAAGCTTTTTTTTTTAGCTGATTTGCTTGGTTTACTTTACGTGATTCGTTATATATGTATATAATAAGCCTGAGATATGAGTCAAATTTTGTCCAGACTTTCATATATCTGTATCGTTATATCCCAAGTAGAACTGGCTATTCAAGGATTTTGATTTACAAATCGTAATGAACTGCATTGTCAATCCAATAATCTATTAAATCACTTCTTTCGTGAGTCACATGAAACTTTGTTTGGACAAATCTTGGACAAATCGTGGATCTATTTAATAACGTGTTTGGTTTTGGATATTTCCCAGATTGCTGGGCAGAGGGTTTCATTATACCATAACAAAATAAAAACGAAATGTAAATGCATTATATCATTTCAAGGTATAACCCTCTTTAGTAATCTAGGAAACAAATTGTTGAAAATTGGATTTAAGAAATGACACTGTGTCATGCCAAGTTTGGTATTCGTAAATAACGGTACACCGTTGACGCAAATGTTGGTTTGAACATTTTATTCACATCATTTGTGGTGATATACACGCGTATTGATACGAAGGAATTCATGTGT
This sequence comes from Serripes groenlandicus, assembly GCA_031761405.1. Classification (NCBI taxonomy): domain Eukaryota; kingdom Metazoa; phylum Mollusca; class Bivalvia; order Cardiida; family Cardiidae; genus Serripes; species Serripes groenlandicus. Next base: position 96,263,610 of record JASEVX010000002.1, read on the forward strand.
ACGCATGCATCAGGGTATACAATTTGTGGCACGGTTTGTTGATATGTTTAGGGCTATATATGCAACAGTAAACTATTGAGTACACTTCTGAAACTCTTATTCCGATTTTTCTTAAAAGTAGCAGGAGAGTTAAAACAAGGAAACAATAATTGACCGTGACTTTTTACGCTATTCATTGAACATAAAATAAAGAAATAGTCGTTGATTTTCGTTTTATGACATCTGCATTGTAATTGTATTGTCTGCTGTTGATATGGGAAACAAGGCAAACTCGCCAGAAGACCAAAAGCTTAGTCTCGATATTTTAAATAAAAATTATTGTAAATAGGGTTTGCAAGTCAATACAGAGAAAACAAAAATAGTCTTTTTTAATATGAAATTAATATTAAAATGTCGTCCTGTCTGACTCCAAACGACGTCGAGTCGTGTCTTGAAGTTTGAGATTACAGCTTTACATGTGTCAGTACTGGTGTTAATACTTTGCTTGTTTAAATTCTTAAAATGATGTTAGAGTAGGTTTATACACACGATCTTTTAAATATCCCTAAAGATAACAATCCAAAGGGCTGAAACCTTGGGAATGCGGCGGCATTTTTGTCCTGAAGGTAACGAACTGATTCCCAAATGTTTTTATAAGCCTAGATGTATGGGAGAGTTAAACCGTCTTGTTGAAATCATAATGTGTTAATGTCTCCGCGTTTACGTTTCAGCGCAGGTACAAATTTCTTCTTCAAAACATTATAACCATTATAGCCATATAAGGCAAAACAACTCCGCCCCCTTGCGGCTACGTTTTTCGACCAATCAGCATGACTTGAAGGAATCTGATAGAGGGTCATCCAAGGAAGTTTCTACAACATTATTTAAAAATCGGCCAACCGGTGTGGGAGGAAATCTTTTTAACTTCTGTTGTCAGGGAAACTAGAATTCTGAATGGATACACAACATTGAAGGAATCTCGGTCAGCATGCTTTTTCTTAAGTTTCATCCCAATTGATGTACTGGTAACAGTGAAGAAGATGTTGACGGACGACGCGCGACGGACGACACACTACGGACGCCGGACTTAGGGCAATCACAATGACTCACCTCAGGTGTGCTTACAAATATTAAAGAATTTAAAACACATGACCATAGAAGAAAATGACAATTTCTAATTTACAAACAATGATTTATAAAACGTTAATTGTGTATTATTGCACAGACGTCACAATGCAATTACTGAGTAACAACTTATGATTGAGTTATGTGAATTGGTATATACATGCGTATTATCTCGAGTGTACCAAGTTTCATTTGAAAATGTTCAATGGTTTATGAGTTATGGGCAAGGTTAATACTTATTTAAAGCCAGAGTAAAGTGACTTGGTAAATACAAGCGTAATGTCTCTAGGAAGATGCGTACCAAGTGTCATATGAATATATGTACTAGTTTTTAAGTTGTGAGGGAAGGTTAAAGTTTTGGGAACACGCAGACGACGACGTCAAGGGTATCACAATAACTGGAGAATAACTGAATACTTATTTAAAGCCAGAGTAAAGTGACTTGGTAAATACAAGCGTAATGTCTCTAGGAAGATGCGTACCAAGTGTCATATGAATATATGTACTAGTTTTTAAGTTGTGAGGGAAGGTTAAAGTTTTGGGAACCCGCAGACGCAGACGACGACGTCAAGGGTATCACAATAACTGGACTTTGCTTCTTCGAAAAGCTAATAAAAACCACTAAAACACACGTATAAACAATAAGACTCCAAATCGCCTGACGCAGAAAATATCCTATAGCAATGACAAGTATAGTATCTATACTAAAATGGTCGATAGCGGTTCGTGAAGGTAAGTGAGTACAACTATCCTTTGAGATATACAATCATTCTACGGATTCAGAAAAAAATACCTAACTTTATATGAACCAGACCAAAGGTAACCAGACCTTTGGTACTTAGCAATAAGCGCAGGTACTGTTCAGCCTGTGCATCTGCACGTTTATGAAGAGAGTTTATATGACAAATCGACTTTAATCCAAGCTCATGATGTTATTTTAGCCTCTTCTTCCATTATACATGACTATTCATAAGGATACCATCAAAAGGCAATAATAGCCTCGTGTATTTCGTAAATGATATGAGTCATTTTACGATTAATTTTACAGATAATTTACTTATTAGAACACTCTACCATCCCTGTCAAAAACCTTTAAATATTTATATAAATATTAATAGGATTTTTAGGTTCGCTTCAAGAAAGGTGTATGCAATTACATGTGTGTCATTTTGTATTACCTGATTGTATCTAATATCACCAAAACGTCGTGTGAAGTGGCTTTTTAAAGATGGTTAAGATTCCGAATACCGAAACAACATGTTGGCGACTTTGCCTCCGTGATATTTACAAAGGCATGAGCAGGTATAACGCTTCAACTATACACTCAATTTATTGATCACTAAACCAAAGAAGGACAAACATATTTAAATATCTCTATATCTAAAAACCCTTCCTTTTTAACAATTATGTTTTGTGGTATCCATGATATATGCTATTAATATGCCAAATAATTAATGCAAAAGTTGTCTGATAAAAGAAAAACCCATCCTAAATATGGGAAAGTAATGCCTGAATGTAGATATAGATATTTAACTTGCTCACTTCTAGTATATGTCTCTTTACTGTAGCAATAAGAGTAAGTTAGCTTGACTAGCAAACATGTTCTTAAAACATACTTCTGTATATGTTTATTATGTAGGTCCAATACATACTTTAGGTAGTAAATATATATTAAAAATGTAGAGAAATATATTTAATACAATTTGTTAAAAAAAAACCATTTACGGCTAATGTCATGAGTAAAGTAATGTATCGGTACTATTGTTTATCATACTATCATTAACAAATTTATCTCTTCTGTCAAACCGAGCCCTATAATAATACCTTATAGAACACGGATTTAAGTTGGTCATTTATCATTGTTTGATGAACTTTGTATTCCTATGTAAATTCCTCGAATTATGTCTAGTCGAGAAGAATGATGTTGCTATTTTTTAGATTTTTCCAAATTAAGTAGACCTGCTACGGAAATTTGGAGCTATTCAGTGTTGGTGATTCAACTACTGATAACTGATTATGGTAGGTTATTCCATGGATCTATTATCCTTAACTCTTTCAGCGCCACAGGCAATATCGAGGTGTTTGCAAACAATGCAGATTAAGGTGAGTCAGCTCGTAACGAGCTGTCTCACCTGACATCAAAATTGTTTGCCTTTAAGTTACCAAAATAGTCCAAAACTTTCATAAATTGAGAAATGGACACAGCCGATTTTGAACATGGGAGAGTCTACTTTAAAAAAATCGGCGCCGATGGGCAGTAATGGCCCCTGGTTACAATGGTTTACCTTTGCTGGAGTAGAGATATGCTAAGGCTGTCCAATTCATTGACTATTTTATATATCTGTAAGGTTAAACCTACATATATGATCACTGAACATTTAAAGGTGCTGAATACCAGATTTTAGATAGTATAGTCAAAGTTTTAAAATTATTTCGGGAAAAAAATAAAGAAATAATTGCACTTTCCAGTACAATAAACATCTAAATATTAATCGTGTATGCTTCATTTTTTTGGGGTATATTTTTTAAACTGTTCAATACTAACTTTGATTTCACTATTAGCAATATTTGCTGAAGTTTCAACATTTCCAAATATTGATCACCATCATGAGTTCAGCACCTTTAAGACTAAATTTTGGGTGTGAAAATCAAAAATAAGTATTTCAACGCGTTGAAAAAAATTAACACTGTTTTCTTTTTCAAATTCAAATATAGTAGTAATTTCGTTAGGTTCAGTCTAGCAATGCAGAATTGATCAAACTTTAATCAATGCAATATTGATTAAATAACGTATACGGATTTCGTATAAGACTTTTATTTGATTTTTCAAAGTAATGGAGAGTTCGGAATCAAATTAAAATTCCTCATAGATAGAAACTTAACAGGATATGTTTCCGACACAACCTCGTAACGTTGAAAAAGGGGAGAATCGGCAATCTACTTTATAATTTAATTTGATTGACGCATGTTTCCTTTTTCGTCTATGCTTACATTTTTCACCATTCACAATTCCGGGCAATGACACTCTAACACGTTCAATCATATCGCTCGTTACAAAAATACCGCATTAAACCGGACATTGAGGGTGCTCAAGATTGCATTATTGTTGAGAAATAAGAAATAACACTTATTTTGTCGTAATTAGCGCATTTGGCAAGTAGTGTGAATGATTTACGTATTGATCTTGGGCCAGACCTTTCGAACAATGCTTCGAAGAGAGCACAAGCTTGATTGCTTCTAACAGCTACAATGCGATGGCGAATTAATTTCACTACTATAATTTCACTACTATACTTTGATGCAAATAAACAACGAACATTCAAATTGTGTGGTTCTAGTGCAATTTAGAGAGCTAAATAAGTATCATAACAATTTCCCTTATGAAATATTGAAAGAAGCGCCCAATGCACACATAAAGGAACTTGTTTTGACTATTTTTGTTCAGTTATCCACCTTGAACACAACAAATGAAAAGTGCTGATGTGTCACAAGTCGAAAAGGAACTTATTGACATATCTCTAACATAGGCAGTCAAGTTAGAATATTTCTTTACAACACATGAACTATCATTTCTAGGACGGTTAGACAAGTAAATTCCTTGAACGAACGATAACAAAGTGGTTTTGTCGTTCATAATGTGTGTGAGTAGTGTGTGTGTTCTATTTTTAGTAACTGTCGCCATAAGTTTGACTCAAGATACACCAAATACAATCACAATCTAGTCTTGTGCCTCACCTTTTCACCTATGACATATGATTGGATATAACAAAAGGTCACTATAGTTAGTGAGCGGAAAATAAAGTTGACGACATACCGAATTCCCGTCCACACGTTCGCCTCTCCAAACAAAGCCATTTTCAGGTTAGAACCTGGTTAATTAACACCTATGTCTACAGGTAACATCTTTGAATCGTGTACACACATTTCTGATATCATATCAGTGTGCATCTCATAACTATAATAGGCTTATGTTAATTTAATGACGAACAGTGTACACACTGATGAGAGTGCGTTTGCATAGACTGAACTGTATCCGTACTGATCGCAATATCAGAAGGCCTACTTATTGCAATTTAATTTTCGCGAATTAATTGCATTGAATCTACAACGGTGAATGGATGATTAGATGCGTCATATTTCAGCGCCACACATTTCCGTGCGTTGTTGTGGAATAGGTAGTCGACGGGCGTGGATACGGTAAGTATAATTGGTTGGGAATATAACTACTCGTCATCCACCTATTCCATAGCATTGAACATGTGTAGTTTCTCGCCCAAATCAGGATTTTATATGTTATTTTTCTTGTTTTTGGGTTAACTGTCTGAGAATTTAATCAAGCAATATTTTTGGTCTATTGACAATAAGCTCAACACACCTATAAAGTCACGAATTCTTATCCCGCTTTCAAGCAGACAGGTCACGGAAAGCGGTTATTTTGGACATATCAATGTCGCGGTCTGAACTAGAGCACAATCGGAGAGATTACATGTTACCGACCCGGCTAGCTCACTCGGTAGAGTACTCGCCCTGAAAGCGAAAGGTCCCGGGTTAGAATCCCGGACTTGCTGCACGTTTTTCTCTCCTTGTGACATTGACTCACACTAAGGGACCGTGACAGCACTGCTTGGTCAGTCTAACAGCGCTTGTAGTGTAATTTATGACATTATTGGCACTGGAATTCCGAAATTCGAGTACGAATTTCCAGTTAAGAAGGTGTATATTTCGCGGTTTGAACTAGTACATGTACACACTTGGAGAAATTACTTGTTAGTGACCCGGTAAGCTCAGTCGGTAGATTACTCGCCCTGAAAGCGAAGGTCCCGGGTTAGAGGCCCGTACTGGCTGCATGTGTTTCTGTCATTGTTTGATAACACATCCATCAACCGTTGTATGGTACAAGAGGCGGCAATATTGGACAGAAGAACATCCCAGGCAACCGTTGTAGATTCAATACAGTGATATAGTACAGGAGGCGGTCATTCTAGACAGATACAAGCACCCGTCTACTGTTGTAGATTCAACACAGTGATATAGTACACGAGTCGGTCATTCTAGACAGATACAAACATCCGTATACCGTTGTAGATTCAACACAGTGATATAGTACAAGAGGCGGTCATTCTAGACAGATACAAACATCCGTATACCGTTGTAGATTCAACACAGTGATATAGTACACAAGAGGCGGTCATTCTAGACAGATACAAACATCCGTATACCGTTGTAGATTCAACACAGTGATATAGTACACGGGTGGCGGCAATGTTTGACAGATACAAACCTTCTTATACCGTTGTAGATTCATTACAGTGAAATGGTCTTACTTGTTATAGAGAACTATATCTGGAAGCCACAGTTTATCGCAGGGTATTCTCAACATGGTTATATTAGCGAAGTCAGGAGGGTTCCAGACCATAAACTCATCTATCCACTCCTGGAAATAACAAAATAATCTTGAGACTTTCCCTCACATTGAAGAGACGTCGTGTGCATGTATAGCAGGTGACCTCTGAGAAGATTGTCGGGGGAAAGAGAAATTGATTTAAGCGCGCGCAACTTCACTTTTGACTTCTATGTTTTCAACTATTTATCAAATGCTCGAAGCCATTTGTAAAACTATTTTATAATGAAACTCACTCGACGACATGTTATGTCTGTCTCCCTTCACCGGTAGATTATTACAAAGTAAAATGGATTTAGCTGCAGACGATTTAAAGAACATTTAATAACAAAATTGAAACTCTTTATAAATGCAAGTACTCTGTAAAACATCGTGTAAAAGGATAAATTGCTCATTATTTTACAATGTTGTATGGGTCATCTGTTGTGGATGCGTTTAAATGCGTCTTTAGAGTGGGCACGGGTTAATAACCTGTGGTAATAAATTGATTGATTGATTGAGGTTTAACGCCGTTTTTAACAATTTCTCAGTTATATCACGGCGGCCAGTTCACCTACTCATGCATTTCCTGGTTTTCTCACACCAGTACTCCACACATCAATCTTTCCAAGCAACTGGCGTGTTAATAAATAAAACTGTAATAATGATTATTTATGGCATATGATGATTTGAGTGTAACGTGCATAAGTTGAACATGAACAGACTCAGATCAGCATGTGTAATCGCACTTGTTTGAAGCTTCTGTGTAGATTCTGACGGAGCAAATGTTAAAGCTCTGACCTTTTCCCATGGACGGGCTTTAATCCTTCCCCTCATACGACAATTCTGCAGCAGACGACTTTGAACATATTTTGTAAAAAAAAAGAAAATCTCTATAATTGAATGGAAAACCTATGACTAAAAGTGGAAAACATTGTGACAAAAGAAGAAATTGCTCGTTTTGAGCAATTTCTTCTTTTGTCACTATGTTTTCAAAAAGCCGTCTGCTGCAGAGGCGTCAGAAAGCGTTTATATGAGGGGAAGGGTTAAATGTCGTCTGCCTTACAACGTCGTCTGCTTCAGAGAAATGGGTAAGTTGATTTGTTCATCCATAACGCCGTTCATCAAGATATAGGAAGTATAATATGAAAATAAATCTTGATATAGCTGATCGTTGCTCCAGGAAAACCAACCTTAATGTAATTATAACACATGTGAAGAAAAGTTCTTACTGCGCGCGCATTCATGCTAAAGTCCAAATGAATACTCTTTCATAGAAGTTTCTTGAAACCTTCTATGACTAATTGGGTAAATTCGCATAGTCAGAAAAGACTGCGCGAATACGCTGGTCGATCTTTATTTACCCCCGGGCGCAAATAACCCATGGTTGATATTCATAGAGCGCAGCTCATTTCTACACTCGAACAAAATATATGCACTATATATATACGTTTCTGTTTCAGTGGCTTTATCTAGGTATATGTATCATACATGTAGGTGAACATTTCCGACGAAGTCAGATCTGGACCGATGCGTTTCAAAACATGGCAATACTTACGAATCTGTTCGAAGATCAAACCAATTGGTAAAGCTATTGAACATCAAGTGATACATTCTGACCTCGTCCTTTCCTTAATTCATTATAAAAGGCTAATATCTAACCACGTATATATATACACACATATAATTAGTAGTGTTCACATTACCTGATCCAGCCAGACATTGGTGACAAGTACTTGGTCCTTTTCATCCTGAAAAGAGAGAAAGAGAGTTGCGTCAGGTATTGGGGTATTGTTGCACTTCCGTGAAGACATCACACACATACTTGAGCCGTTTCGAGAGAAAAAACCCATTGAGGACTCTGCGTAAAGTATTGACCCGGATCAGCCTTAGCATGCCGCGCAGGCTAATTCGGGTAAACCTTTTTCGCCTCCTGTGGATTTTCTGTTTCAGGAAACATTACTCTATAGCCTACCTCTAACCACGTAAAACGGAATGTGTCGGCCCGGATAAGCCTGGGCGGACTGCGCAGGCTGATAGTCCATACTGTTGGTTTTTCGTGGAACTGCTCATATGTGTATTGATTCGATTGATCGATTGACTGGAGTTTAACTCCGTATACAACAGTTGTTTCATTTGGTCAGAATTCACATGACCACATGTTTCCTGACTAACTACAGCCAATACTTCAAAACACGTTTCACTCCCAGGCAATTTGCTTCATTTATCACATAAATCCTCTCTGGGAGTGTCAAAATGCCATTACATAAAGATCATATGACACTACACACAAATCATTATGACACTACTAGTTTGGTTTCAAGTCTTACGCTCAAGTCTTTGTTACAACGCGGAAACCAAACTATGAAAATGACGTCACGTCAGCGGTTTGACGTCATAACGTTAGTCACTTTGGCGCCAAAACCGGTAAATTTCATGGAGAAATATGGTAAACTTTAGTACATTTTTTCGAAATTCGCCTAATAAATCACTTTATGTGATAAAAATCTCATGCGTGTTTATTTATTATCACTTTTAATAAACTCGTTAACTAAGCTGAATATGACGCTCGCCAAGGCTCGCGGGACCATTTCAGTAAACTCATTTAATATTAAACACAATACTTTTATAGCACGTTGTTGGAAGTCTTGACGAATATTGTCAATCATAGGCTATACTCAATGACCAAGCTGGGATTCGAACGTATGATCCCCGGATTGATGTCTTAGCTTTCGTCCTTACTTTCTAAGAGCTCTCGGAGCTCGAATTAAAGATGTATTGATATTAAACAACTTGGAATATACTTTTGTCATACTTTATAGTAAACCTTTTCCAACCTACAATACATCTGCAGCAGACGATTTTGAAAACACCTAGACAGAAAATATGGAAAACTTTATATAATAATATGTAACTATAGGATACAGTTGAAAAGTCGTCTGCTGCAGAGGCGTCAGCAATTACGCGTCTAAATGTGGGAAATGGTTAAACAGGGAAGACTGAGCCATAGACTGGTGAGATTGTACTTAAGCTCTCAAGGGACTTCGCTGCTCGTATTTACATCAAGCCTTCTAATCTCCTGATGTGGATAAAATAGCAAGTATTTACAAGACAGATTTAACTCTTTCAGTGCCGAGTTTTCCTATAGTAGACTCATTCGAATTCAAAATCGGGCGACTCCATGTAATAAGAGTTTTGGAGTGTTTTGATAACTAAAATGCAGACAAAGCTGATTTTAAGTGAGACAGCTCGATACGAACATATTCACATGAATCTGTATCTGTATTGATTGTAAAACCCCAACTATTGCTATCGACGCTCAGATGGTTTAATGATTGGTCGGTGTTTAACGCCGCTTTCAACATTTTTTCAGCTATATCACGGCGTTTCCTCAGCAATCCTGAGTGCCACAGAGGATAGCCATTACTCCCATTTTAAAGTCTTTGGTATGACCCGACCGGGGATCGAACCCGCGACCTCCCGCACCGAAGACGGACGCTGTTCCACTACATAACCGAGACGGTATAAAGAGATAGTTAATACAAACACAACACTGAAATATTTCTGTGAATACATAAAGAGTGAATACATGTATGAAAACGGCCGATGTGTAACACGATGCTTTTTATGCCACCATACACTTGAGCCTGTTCTTGGGAAAAGTTATTAGGTTTTTCTAACTGTGTATATCTAGATCAACCTGCACATTCGCAGAATCTGATCAATTCATACACTGTTCGCATATTACTAACTAAAGCTTATTAAAGGACTATGTCGAGGGCTTGGTGTGAAACTAAAACTTATTAATTTTTTACCAAGGTTAATCACCTCGCCATAAAGTCTTTATAAGCGTTAAATCATTCTTCTTGGTAAACAATGGACATTAAGGTAGGTGCCATTGCTCGTTCTGAGCAATGGCACCTAAATTTGCATTGTTTACAAAAGGGTCAAAATTGCCCCTAAACCAGGATTTCCAAAATAGGTTTTTAGTTACAACTGTTTCGAGCCAAGCTCTCGATGTCAACTCAGTGTAGATTCTGATACGACTGGGGAGAAGGACCTACACTGTTTAGAAATACCAACATGTACTTTTTATCATGGACGAGTTCAATTTACAGTCGGTTTATATATACACGGTAATGAACAATATTCTGATCTCGATCATGATCCTCATAGTCGAACCTTAACCCCTTTCCCACAAACAAAAAGTACGCAGCAGATCACTTTGAACACACACATCTAGGCAAAAATATGAAAGGTCTCTATATATGAAAGTACAATGATTGAATAAGGTTGAATAACTTGTGACAAAAGAAGGAATTGCTATGACTGTTTCACAAAGTCGTTTGCTATAAAGGTATCAGAAAGCGTCTGTATGTTGAAAAGGCTTAACACGTGTGCGAAATGTTCGCATTGTAGAAATGTAGACCCATATCAACCCGTGCAACGGCACAGTTATACCTATTTGAACGTCTGACCAGAATTAGGAATATCCTTGTCATTTACACTAGGAATGGTTTTCCTGTGGCACCCTCTCGGTAATGTTTTTGTTTTTTAAATCTGTGTTTACATTATAACCAGAGGCGTTCAACACGTATTTGAACAATACACCAATGATATCTCAAATTTCAAATCTAACATTTGTTGCGATAAAAGGTCAAACGTTGCATATAAATATATCAATATTTGTTTTTTGTTCAATTATAAACTGAAAATCTATCGTAAACACACATAAACACAATGTTTACAACAGAAAGGATATAAATCAATTCACAATTCAAATCATCAAAAAAGCACGTAATTAAAGCTTCTGGAGACTTTGAAATGATTTGATATAGCAACCAATTTGCATAAATGTAAATTTGTGATTTTATCATAGCTGGATGGCTTACTGACTAGAGGGTAAACACTGGAGACCCTGATTAGACTACGCAGGCACAGATTAACCTCTAGTCCCTAAACTGGCATCAGTCCTTAATGTTAATATAGTATTACAATATCATCGTTAAATTACTTCAATTTCTCCTTGTAAGTTTAAACTTTTTTATTTTACATTGATTGCGAACCAAGCTTTAAGCTTATATTAATCACGCTCGATGTTTGCTTCCTGGCGAGTTAACCAGTACTCGCACCGTTTGTGTGGAAACATCCCAAAGGCAGAGCCCGCTCATCACGGGATTCGAACCCGGGACCTTAGGAAAGACAGTTCTCTCTATATATTAACTACATATTCCATACCTGAATATTTTCATTCATTTCTGGTTTTGATGTGTTTAGATTATATAAAATGAGCCGTTCTACGAGAAAACCAACATTGTGGCTTCTGCGTAATGTATCGATCCAGATCAGCCTGCACGGTCTGCGAAGGCTAATCAGGGCCTACACATTCCGTATCAGGGGAAAAGGGGTATAGAGTAATGATTCCTGAAACAGAAAATACACAGGAGGCGAAAAGTGTCTGTCCGGGTTAGCCTGTGCCGCATGCTTAGCCTGATCCGGGTAGATACTGTACGTATAGTCCACAATGTAGTTTTTCTCGCGGGATGACTCAAATGTAAATGCAAATACTCACATCTGTGATTTTAAATGAATGGACTGTCCCCAGTCTACGTATTTCGAGTGCCGTTACATTAATATGAATATGAGAGCATTTCATTTCGTACGGTAATTGTTGATTTGGAGGTGTGTCGTGAAGTAGGACCCGCCATTATTATTAGGTTACTCCGAGTAATGGGGCTTTAATCGAGTTTCCGTACAGCCGTCCTTAACCCATTCCCACCTACAAAACATCTGCAGCAGACGGCTTTGAAGACATTGAATCATAAATATGGAAATTCCCTATAAATGAAATAATAATAACTGAATAAAGTTGAAAACATGTAGGCAAAAGAAGAAATGTACTCATTATGAACAATTCCTCCTTTAATCAAAATGTTTTCAACGGTTGCTCGCTGCAGAGGCATCAAAAAGGGTCTGTATGTGGGAAGAGATAACACTGGTTCTTTGTAATGTAAGATTATTTCACAAGTTTCCTTCTTTACTTAACTTTAGACATGATTTACGTTTCACATAACGCACGACCTTAAATAACAATCGCTAACAATATAGACCAAGATTACCCACACGTTCGTGCAGCAGTCTATTCTTGGACTACACTCTTCCCTAATGATGTATCACCAATCATTAGTAAAACGTGTCACAATTCAAGGATGACTATACAATTTGCTGGAATTCAGCGGTATAAGGGTTAATTTAAATGCGAAGATAATTTATCGTTTATAAAATGATAATCGCAATAATAATGACAATAAGCATAGTGTGAACACTAGGATCATTCTGCACAGAAGTGTTGGTTAATTTATATTCATAAACTGTGATCAGAGCTCTAAATAAGGAGCATTTTGAATGTTCTAAACTCATCATTTTACCCTATAACCCTATGTTGTGGCTACTCAAAAGAATTGTCTCAATGAGACGATTCTTTTGAGTACCAACATCATCATCAGGTTTTATTGGATAATGAGAGAGATATTGTTGGGAAAAGAGCTGAATACCCCTCCTCATTTTGAGATCTGTGTGGTAAAAATAGATATATTCGTCCGATGATAAAACGAAGCATACGGAACACTCAATATAATCCGACTCATTATATTCGTTTAAATTCTGTTATTGTAGAGTGAGGACGTCAAGGCCTGATTTCTAACGCGGTAACAAAGCATGAATGATAATGAGAACATAGGGTCGGTACGTAAATTGGATTATTTCACAAGATTTCCGGAGTCAGAAATGACTCTCTTCGGGATCCTATTCACCCATCCGGTCGCGAGGTCAAATTGTTAGTTCTGAGACACATTTAAGGATTGTGGGTTTTCTATTAACAACCATTTCCTTTCAATGACATATCCCTTAAAATGCATGGTAGATCTAGGTCAGTTTATACATTCCAGATGGCAGGTAGATCTGATTGACATGCCGTCAATACATCAGTGACATACCAGTTGGATTATGTTGTTCCAAGATCATCTAACCAAGTTCTATATACTTCTTGCCCAAACATTCTCACCCAAACATTCTGCTGATGTAAACTTCCAGTTACTTGATAGTAACAGGTTGCTTTGTGACCCCTGTGTATTGCAGAGGACTACGGATCTGAGTGTACTGCCGAGACCATTGTATAATTGAAGGAACTGTGGCCTGACCTTGTGATGTTCGACATAAAGCCTTGAATCCTATAAGTCAGGGTTCTGTAGAACGAGCCAACTGCGACATTAAAAACTTGTTTATAGCATGGCTAGTGGATAACAACACAACTGATTTCACTATTGAAATAACATTTGGTCAATTCCAGGAAAATGCCCGTCACCAAAGTGGTATTAATTAAGTGTTCTCCAATTACAGCACAATTTGGTGCAGCTGCTAGGATTGGTTTGATGTCATCAAGCCTGCCACATGACATTCTAACAAAACTGCAGAGGGAATAAAACCTTCTTGCCTTAGTGAAACAAATACAAACAGAGCGAACCAGCAACCTGTGCCATACTAGCAACTAGCGAAGTAACGCCAAACCCTTTGTAAATAACCTCGGTACCCAGTGCAATAGTTTCTACAACAAGCGAACAAGCTTCAACATAACTCGATATATATTAAAAACAAAACCGGCATCAACTGAAACATCCAAAACTGAGATTGTATCATGTTTTGAAGGCATACATGTCAGCAGAAAACATTCAAATGAAGCTCAGGTTTAGCAAGTCCAACGAATGGATAAGCGTTTGAAACATAAAATGTCTCCAGATCTTATTAGTGATAACATAATTGGATACAAATGTATTCACTCGCCAGAAATAAAGAATTTCAGGGAAAATGTTTGAAAAGCAGCTCATCAAATCAGGAAATGTTCATACTCCCTGCATCTTTTTCAGTTATTATGAATATTCCCTGAGTGATCAAACATTACACATTATCCGTTAAATCATCTGGGATTATACATATTCGCTGTAGCATATACACAATGAGGTCAATCAGGTAAATATGCATACCAATAATTTTGCTCAATCAACATAAATATATAGGTAATTGTGAAATACTGAAAGCGTAGGTAAAGCTATACGTAATGGACAATAATGAGATTTTGTGAATTATCAAATTATCACCGAGGGAAAAGGTAGAAAATATTGATTTTAGCATTACTGGAAAAATGAATAGGCTCAGTGCCTGAAACTTGGTATGCGCATAGATGGCAATATAAAGACTGCAAATAATCGACTGTTGTAAAAAATAAATAATTGAAAAGTGCAGCATGTTATGTTTATTTCATCTTTGCTTTTTCATACCTTTTAATGAAGGATGAATATGTGGGTACTAAAGTATCGAATAGTCCCTGCGAATCTTGACAGACATGAGGAAAATGTACTTTAAAACGCATGGACTGAAATAACCACCATCATTAGTGCGTAGTGAAATTTATGTTAATTCAGCATAACCCATGTTGTGTTGGGAGTTCTCAAACCAACTTATTGGCTCGGTTATAATAGGAACATCCCTAATATTTTTGAATGATGTGTTCTAATCAGCATGTTAAGTCCCAAACGTCAGACGAATCGCGCTAACGTGCAGATAAGTTTGACATGATTGAAGACATTGAAGAAATGGTTTATGACTTCGACAGCTAATTTTTGAGTTTTTCGAAATGATCTGTAATAAATCAGGTCTCAAGAGATCTTAATGCATATTCGAACAGTGACGATTGGCGAGCTCCTGCAGATGTGCAATCCGACCAAAAGCATTTCTGCATCTACATGTACTAGCAATCTTAATACAACTGTTGATAAAAGTCTAGAAGTGTAACCATGTACGACAATTAATATATATATATATGTGAAACTAAAAAGTTGTTGCAACAAGAACCCACCCACTCTTTACGCAGACCGTTGATATAAATGTATCTTTCAAAATTTAAATATATCAAACAAAATTGTACAGGCATATTTCGCCCTGATGCTCACACTAGTCCAATTAAATCTCACGCAATACGTGATTTCTCCCTGTTCCAACAATGTGTTTTCCGTCTCAACTTTTTTTTTATTTATTTGTCCATCATTTGGATACCATTCCTTATTTCACAATTAGTAAGTTTGTTAAAGAAATCCAGTAATGTCTTCACCAATGAATGGCAACCACATTCATGGTATGATAAGGAAGGAAACATGTGAAAGCATTTGAGCAGCGTCAAACAAACATTCGGTCCTGTTGCATCCATAGGTTTAAATTGTCTTGAGACAAAGGTATAACAGGTGGTTTACAATTTATTTTAGGTTGCCGTAATAACAAATGATATGGCTGATACAAGGTTATATAGAACAGTGATAACTTAAATTCGCAGACTCACTTAGACTCGTGTTCAAATGACACGCCGCGGCGCTTATTTCTTACATTTAGCTCCACCAGGCAATTTGGGGTCTTATTGACCCTCCTTAGCGGGATCAGACATTAATAGGTTAATCGGTATAAAATGAATACCGCTACAATTCTATTATTTCGCAAAATATACATCTAAGACTAATTTACAATTTTACTAATTTTATTCCTACAACTTTGTATTATATGACAACTATGTATAATTATTCATGCATGTATGTATATATCATATGATGTATTGCATTGTATTGTATTGTATTGGTATTGTGTTGATGCACAGGCTCGTCTATGCGCAAAGTATCGACCCGGATCAACCTAAGCATGCAACGCAGGCTTACCCGGACAGACACTCTTCGCCTCCTGTGGATTTTCAGTTTCATGAATAATTACTCTATACCTCTATCCCCCTGAGACGGAATGTGTCGGTCCGGATCAGTCTGTGCGGACTGCGCATGCTGATCTTTGTCGATACATTACGAGGAGGCCATAATGTTGGTTTTCTCGCGGACGGCTCATATGGTATTTTTCTCTGTCAGTTTAATTTATTCAACATTTATTGAAACATATTTCGGAAGTATAAAGTTTAAGTATTCTAACTATTGCATCGATACATGAATATATTCGTTTTTTGAATTACAAATGCATCAATCATAAAACGAACCCGTACACACAAAACAATCTAGTAGAAACTCCATGTCTTATTAATAACATCGCGTATTTGACAATACAACGCCTTTTCTCATTAGGTCGTGTCATTATTTGTAATCCCAATGGACACCATGATCACTACGTTAACCCTTTCCTTATGGAATAGACTTTTGACGTCATCGAAACAGATATATTTTCAGAATATATTTGGCAAATAAAATAGCACGTTTGATCAGTAACTCTTTTCACAATTGCATCGATTCTGTCTAGCATGTACATGGTTTTATTTCCTCTGATTCAACAGTTTCTCTAAGCTTTTGATTATTTTTTCACTCTGACCTTTTTTTTTCAAAGATAGCTAATATGGTTAAATTGTATTAAGAAAATAATGTTGGACAAGTAAGACCCCAATGGCAAGCTAACGTTATTGCTGTATTAACCCTTTTGCTGCCAAAGGCTATTAAATGCTTTCGCAATCGCGAGTCAATAGATGTCTCCCCTGAAATCTGCATTGTTTCCTACTTAGACATTACATTTTTCCATATTTCTTGTACGACGGTAACATTGAAGAGTAAATTTTGTGAAATTCGACAACGAAAGAATTAAACGCGTTATGGCATACATCCACGTTTATTTTGCCTGTAGTAAAATATACCATAAAACTAGCAGATCCAGGCTTCGTCAAGGGTGTATAGCCTGTGATTATTCCTCTAGAAATTACTTAAACCACTGAGCTGTTGAATTTAATAATAAGGTTTTTGCTTTCAATTGACGTCTATTTCTAAGCTCCGAATGGAATGGATTACGTAATTACTGACGACATTTTACAGTTTGAAAGTTAAAGTTAACGCAATGTAGATGACTAAGCCACCTTCTGCGTTAGCACTTTCCCATATGCAACAAATGCTGTTGAAAAGAAGTAAAAATCACATGGTAACTGTCGAAATAAAAGTGCATTTTCAAACGACTTGAAAAAGGTGTTGCAAATGAGGACATTTCTCATTATGAACGATTGCTTCTGCTGCAATAGATTTTTCCAATGTCGTCTGCTTCTGATAAGTTGACATGCGTCTGCAGCAAACATATGTTGGTCGTTGAAAAGGGAAAAACCGTTTACATAGTCAATCAAATAACCTGTAAGGTTCATCTACGCGAACGGTTCATTCAATGACGTTAATTAAGCCAATACATGTATATTTGTTAGTAATCGTTAGTTTTGTGCAGACAATTTATCTTCAAGAAGTTTGGTCACAAATTGCCATAAAGTATTACAGAATCATATCAGCATGGTGTAAGGGTTAATTAAATCCGGATATGAAATATCTCTATTTCATTTACGTTATCCCATAGTTCTCTGTGAAAGATTACTGGATTTCGTTTTGACATGTTGGTGACTTCCGATTGGCATGTTCCTGAATTAATTTGCTACACACTTCCTGTACACTCTGACATTTTGAATCATACCTTACCCTTTCTTCAGAAAGAAAAATACACACTTCATTAAAAAAAAAATGGCATTTTTCGATTTAGATTTATATTGGAAAGCCATCTAGAACATCAACTCTCAAAATAATTTTTTCAAAATATCTAAACAATTAACATCACATTATACATACATATTCGGTCCGTGAAAGGTTATGAAAGTTTGAAACGATTTTCACTAAAAAATGAATTTGGTTATACATAGTTTCAGAAATTATCTTAATTAAAGTAGATTCTCACAATTGTAGAACGTCTACGTTGGTTCATACCTAGTTATTTGCTGTAGTTGACAGAAGGTAAATCATCACCATTAAGATACTTGACAGCTTGACGTTTGTCACATTGTACTTTTCCGTTTCAGAAGATTTACATTTACAATGAAAACGAAGCGGAAATTTAATAAAGTTATTCACGAGCGTGACTAATGGACGAATGCGTTTCAGCATGTGTGCCTTTTTTTAATATGCATCTTTTTCTCCTAATACAGTATACATGTTTAATTACGAACATCATCATCGGTGGAGCAATTGCGTCCAGTGTAGATTCAGAGCAGCCTGCACTAGTCGCCAATCGGTCATTCGAGACTTCAAGAAAACTTGAGTCAACTATATGTTTTTTGTGGATTAGGTTGCACATGAAGATCTTTAACTACAATAGTAATACATACATTTTGATTGGATTTGCTCGAGCATGGCACATTATTTTATATGATATATCGGAATGTAAAAAAATATATCTGTAATTAGTAAAAAACGTCAGCAGATCTCGTGATTATATCGTGATTATATCGCCACTTATTTGATATACACGGAACAAACAAACGTGTTTATTTTCTGGTGTTTAACGCCCTTTTAAACATGATTCCATATAATGTAACTTTATTACTTTACATATTATTATTTGCACCGGATTACCTTCTGATAGATACGCTATAGCCGATTTCTTGAAAGACGCCTGACTCCAATTACACTGAACATTACTTATCACCGGACAGAGACTGATTGGCTGAGTTGTGAATCCAACTAATCACCATTGACAAAAAAGATGTCTTCGCGACCGACTAAGCTATCGTTGCTGAATCATTTCCATATAAGCAACGCAGTATGCTGAAAACTTATTTCGAACCGAACATAACGTCAAATGTTTTTATTTGTAAAAAAGTTTGAATAATCGTGTTGTTACATCGATATGTCTTGGAATTAAAAGCCAGTTAGTTGGATTTTCCTTCCGACAGAGCAATTGATATCAATTTGCCTCAGAGCCCTGCCACTTTCCTAATTGAATAAATAGTTTATGAAATGTTCAAGAAACAATTTATATTGAATCTTATGCCAACTTATGGGTTGTCTATGGTTTTCTTCGATTACTTCATTATTATGATTTAAGAAACGTATAAAACCTGTTACGTAGTTGACTAGCACTGCGATGCACTTTGATCGTCAGAAATATCTATATTCCAGGTCTCGATAACCTTCAAACTCCGATTACGCTCTCAATTATTTATTTCAACAATCAAAATAAAAGTATGTACTGTTGTTTTTAAAGCATTTTGATAGTTAATGTAAGAACCTGTTCATGCATTTAAAATCTTTGGTATATCTCGTACAGTTCCATTGGTTCTAAAAGGATAACATATCGAGGGCTTGGTGTGAAAGGGTTGTAACTAAATTGTAACCTATTTTGAAAACCCTGGTTTAGGGGCAATTTTAACCCCTTTGTAACCCCTTTGTAAACAATGCAAATTTAGGTGCCATTGCTCAGAACGAGCAATGGCACCTAAATTTCCACTTGTTTACCAAGAAAAATGATTTAACGCTTATAAAGACTTTATGGTGAGGTGATTAACCTTGGTAAAAATATACCAATTTTAGTTACAACTATTTCACGCCAAGCCCTCGATATGCTATGAATCATGACATGCACTAAATGATTAGTTAGTAGTTTGTTTGCATCGCCCGTCAATTTTGGGATATTTTATTCGAGTTTATCTTTATGATTGATCAACTGAACTTGAATCATGCACTCGATATAATCTACTTGAAGGCAAATTGCATATGTGGTGTAGTAACCGTAGCTATAGAACGTCGTTATTGACATCGAATGTTGTTGGATGGATCACCAGTCCGGTTTTTACCAAAGTGTTTATTCGGAGGTATTGGCGTTCCTCCTTGACCTGGATTGTTTAATGTTTAAATTAACTAGTCCATGCTGAAAATTTGACCAATGCAAATTTCAGGAGAGACAGTTCGTTTTGAGGTGTAACACCTGGATCTGCATTGTTTGAAGAAGCTGTTAATTGCCTTTTGCAGCGAAAGTGTTAAACCCTTGTTCTGGTTTCAACAATTCATACATGTATCACAAGTTGATCAGATCCTAAGAACCTGCAAACGGGCGGTCTGATCAGGTTCCACATTTTTCGTCATTTAGCTGTTCATGCGCCCTAGTCAGGAGCCCATGTAGAATATGACTATAGCGGAATATATAAGTTTCAACTTTAATAGCAATTGCAATCCATTTCAAAACGTCCGAATGTCTGTTTTAGAATAACGCGGTTAAATTTTAATTGTTGTGTTACTCATGTATGGAACAGATGAATGCAAGAAATGGTAAATAATTTTAAAAAATATCCCAATAACAACACATTTCCTTGACGCCAAGCGAACTCTCTTAATTTTAAAATCAGGAACCTAACATACTAACTCGTGAATAATATTCCATCATTGACACAATAATCGTTTTTTTTCTGTGCCTAAAGTAACATTAAAATACTTACTATGGCTTAAAGCTGTTTTGTAGAGAATCATTATTGTTTTTGAAACATATTATGGAAGCACTAAATGTTCCTGTGTCTTAGGCGCAATGGAAATATGAAACATGACATTCTTGTGACTCACAAAACGTGAACTGAAATGTTTTGTAAATTGTAAATGATTTTGATTAATTGGTTGCATCCGCCGTTTTTAAACAGTATATAAGGTGCAAGGTACATAACAAACACATAATTAATCTAGTTTATAAAGCCATTATTGTTAATCTGATTTGCAGTCTTTGGAAGTGTATATGTTACATTCATACTGTGTAAGTAGGAATTTCTCGAATTTACTTAAAGAATCAGGAAATTCGTCAAATGCAATTCATTGAGGGATTTCATGAAATTCTTAATTTACCCAGGACATTCATGAAATTACTGAACATGACGTATCTAATTCGTCAAGCTCTCAAGAAAACAGCTTCAGGTGAACAAAGACGAGTATCTCCCATGCAACTGTTGTGTATGCAAATATCTTTTTTAGCGGTCCTGAGTAACAAGCCGTCACATCTGGATTTATATTGTTTTCAAAAGTCTCAAAGAAAATGCTCATGGAACAAATAATTCAATCCCTGTAATACTGTCCAGAGAAGCTGCATAATTTTGAAATTTGTTCCGGATATTATGTTACACATGTATAAAGTTATGAATGAAGTAAATTTTGAAAAGAGTTGTAAATATTTTTATTCTAGTATTTTCAGTACCTTCGTGGAATTCCTGAACTATTTAGGCTTATCACCATTTCCCTTAGTGAATTACTCATTTCACGAATTTCCAGAAAATCCTAGTTACACAGTTTGACAATAACATATATATTTGCATTTTGTATAAAGCTTTGGCATATCTGGAGTATGTAAAACGAAACATCATCGTCACTTAAAACAAAAACAGGGATTTCGAAAATAGTAGAAATGCGGATGTACGATGAAATTGTAACTTAGTTACGGTCATGGGAAAATGACGCTTCAGTGATTTTTATTAAAATACAATGGAATCGTGGTAACTGAAACATATGATAATTCAAAAACATCGCTTAATTCCAATCATTCTCTTTTAACAAATTTGTCTTTGGACAGCAGTGTAGCAGGAGGTCTGATTTTTCACACGAGCACGTGTTTTTGTGTGTAGCATTTTAACACTGGTTTGTGTTTCAAAATAAACACTTTTGTATAAATGGAAATACGCAAATAAATTTTAACTTCAATTTCAGCAATGATCGGACCAAGTTGACAACTCTGAGTCCCTTTAGAACATTGTGAAACAAAACAGGTTTACGACCTTTGGAATGTATCAAGCAAAGTACATGTATTACTGTTTCTTGAAAATGACACCGGAAAACGGAAAATAGTGTATGATTAGACAATGATGGTGACGAAGGAATACATGATTGTCTCCTGATAATTGGGTGAACACTTATCATGCCGGGGTGTATTATTATGCACTGATTACCAGCATGATCAAAGTATCTTCCCATTGCTTTGATCTAAGATTTTTAACTGCACTGTCAATAATGTGTATAAACATTTTTATATCTCAAATCGCCAGGTTCTATTAAATTTAGATACATGCACATTATTCCTTTGTATCTAATATAATTAATCGTATGAAACTAATTATTAGTCATTTCACTTATAAGCTCACTTAATATACGCATGTTTAGAAAAATGTATAAATCTGCATGATTTCTTTTCTTATCTATTTGATCACTTTTGTGAACCTGAGTCACGAATCTTAAAGCGAGAAATGTTGGCTGTCCTACTCAACATTATTTTATTGATATTCATAGCATCGGCTGTAGACTGTTCCAAATGTAAAGCTGGACAAGTCCATTTTGAAAATTCAGCATAGAAAGGGTTTAAATCTTAATCAGTATTGACTTATCCGTCTCAGGTTTGTATGGTTGCTATGGTAACAGAGGGTATGTAAGTTTCTGTTCCCACTACCAATCATTGTGAAATGTTTACTTTATTTAGAAACAATAGGTAATGGCATCTGTATGGGAAATGTCATGTTGGACGAGTTCTTTAAACTAGTAGTGTATACTTTGATATTGTCTTTTGAAAATTTGTTATTTTTCTCTATTCATGGTATCTTGCTGTCGTCTGTTCTGTACATGAATCACGCAAGGAGAAACCATATAATTGAGAAATAAGTCTGATCAGATGCTTTTTTCAGATTAAAATCTTAAACAAACTCTTATTCTTGGCAAATTGATTTACGAAACACAATAGTACATGTTAAGCCGTCGAAAGTTTTGTTTCATAAAAGCTGATATTATATAGTCAAATAAACAGTATATGGAAACTGGTACATTTCTGAAAGTTATCGATGCAAGCATCACGAGAAATGAAGCATTTACGGTTATTAAAAAGTAGTTATACGTTTGTTAAAATATCGTAACATAACCACATACAATCATTTTCTTTGCCTCCGACTTGCGACTTTAGATTCAACAGTTTCAACCTCATTTTCCCAACAGCTTCCAACGGAACATGTTTGTTATAATTACTTAACAAGAAGGTCGTAATATTCTTAAAGTTAAACAACGTTATATTTCAGGCTTAAACATTTTGTAACCATGGCAACCAATCCATTCCAACAAACCAAAATAATTGGTTGAAACATTCCATTTAACATCTAGATACTATCTCTATCATGTTCAATTGGCACTTCTTCCCTTTGGAACCTCATTCCAAAAAGAAAGACAACATTCATCACCTAACACTTTCCAAAATAAAGATGCATTTTGACGCAGACGACTTTTGAACACATTGTGACAAAAGGAGAAATTGCTCATAATAGGCAATTCCTCCTTTTGTCAAAAGGTTTTCAAATAACATCAATAATGAGATATACTTATAATGTTCACTCTTTAGTCCAGATGTTTTCAAAGTCGTATGTTGCAGATTTGTCTTATTTTGGCAAATGCTTAAGTGTAGCGACCGGCATGAGATGATGAAGACAAACTGTTTGGATTTACATTTGAAACCAATCGATCTTAATATTAACTGAATAATTCAAAGCTTTGAAATTGCATTTTTGTTTCGATCAGACTAAAGCCGATTATTTTCATTTCCTTATGGGGATGGTCCAGACGAAAAATATACAGGACACGTAGTGTGGTTTTAACCTCCTGAAAAAAAAATAAAGTCGCCGTGTTATCTGTTTGTACGTTTGTGTGCTTACGTCCCGTAATCGTTTACGAGCTTTTGCTCAACAACTGCTGACTTGAATTCAGTGAAACAAGCGAAAATCAAAATCAGATGGCGCCTTCATAATCAACATGTTCACCATGTATTCATGTATGCTTATAATGTCATCCTGACAGTTAGCAATTGGACCCGGTTCATCATCTATATCTATTCCAAAATCTCCGAAACTCATGAATATATTATACGAATGGTCTTACATTGGCCACCAGAATGTAAAGGGAAAATAGGAAGGCAATACCAAATTGGCGCTGCTCTGTAAAGCCGGAAAAAGGAGTTAATTCCATTTGATGCTGCTCTACATGTTGTCTTGACATAATGAACAGTTAGTAAGTCCATATTTTTAATAGTGGAATAGGTACCATAAGAGGAAGGAATATAAAGGAGAAAATCCTATTTTTATATTGCAAGCTATATGGACTGACCTTGACATGAGCCCTTCAAACAGAGAATTAATACTTACCCTGCTAAACCCTGCTGTATCCTACATTATAAAATACTTTAAATGTCTTCTACACATAAATATGAGCATGCTCTGCGTACAATGGATAACAAGATAACTCTGCACATTCGTGCAGTCTAATCCTGGTCTGCAGTATTCGCAAGTGAATTGTTGATTTCTAGGATATAGTATTAATTTGATATACAGATAGTAGCTACTGAGTTGTTATGGTGAGTGCATTGTGAGTAGGGTGTATCAATACTTCACATCTTTTATAAAAATATGCGTGTTATTTGTTGATAAATTGTCGGAAACCAGTTGTAGTTGCGATCATGTAAAACATCAACCTACTTAAAGCATTCGGTGAATTGTATATATTGGTAAACAAGTCACTGACGAAGCACGGGTCCAATTAATACGTATTTTGCGAAAGTCCGAGTGACCTTGACTTTCAAACAGGTCATTTATCATTTATCAAATCAGTAAACTTACCATGTCAAATATTTGGGCCATGGTCAAGCCCATTCGGATTTCTACCGCAGTGGAAGCGTTCCTGACAGGTCGTACCGTCTTTTCATAATTCCTGAACAAGTATCTCATCAATCTCTGTTCATCCGGCATGTCCTCATGGCTTTCACTGTCACTGTATCCCATGAATCTTTCGTCTGTCCGGAGGTCCGGCCCCGGGTTCACGGTGTAATTGACATTTTCATCAGTCACTCCTTGACCGTCAATGGCATTGATCACATTTATCGTGTCGGTTTCAGCCACTGAAATAATACGAAATATTGCTTAATTATTTCAGTTAGACTTACAGCTGTTTGTAAGAATAAAATAAATCGTTCATTGAAATAACTTTATTACATCGAGACGCTACGGGGATTGGATACTTTGTTTTTTAATATAACGATGCTTCTGTAGCGTTTTTGTTTCACGTTTACTTACAGTTATTAAGTGCGTGTAGCGCACGTTCAAAACATCCCTTTCCCACATAAACAAATCTGCAGCAGCAGACTGTCAAATATTTAGACAAATATATGCACATCTCTAGAAATAAAAGTAAAAATATTTAGCCAAAGTGAACAGTTGCTGATAAGGATAATTTATCCGTGTGTTACAACGTTTGCAAAAGTCTGCTGCATTTTCGTCTGCACGCGATAAAATGTTAATGGACCTGTCCAAGATTTGAATAAGTATACCGCATGAGAATATTGACCGTCAACCATTTAATCCAATATTTGAGTATCACACAATACTTATAGTAAAAACGATAGACACTTCACATATATATTTCAGACTATATATATAATGAGTTTTGGTAAGGAAATGTGATCATCTTATACAATAATACAAATGTTTGATGATGGAAATTCTGCTACAGAATTATTGCTCCCTTTACATATTTAAAGAGAGCTTAATAATGTTGTAAAACAAACACGGTTTGATCTGAGGGTATCGAACATTTAAAACCATATTTTGCCCGAAGTATAATTTCAAACACTTACACTTACACTTAATTGTAAAGCTTACTTGTATGTTCATAATGATATCACTATATCAGTATTTAAGAATTTACAAAACTGTTTCTGTGATTTAACTCATTCCAATTGTGTAAATCTTATTTCTATTATTTGTAAATATTAATGTCTATGGGCCAGAGGCCTTAATACTTGAATAAAGAAATTGAGTTGAATTGAATTGAAAAAAGTTGATTCTGGAGTACCTTATATTCCTTGTCCATTGATCAGGACGAAAGACACTAATGGACCTGTCTAATTATCTACATGTGTAACTTACTGTATTTTTAACCATTTCCGTGATACTGCCGCATCAATAGTTTCCGTTCTCTCACTATTTCTTTAGAATGGAAGCATATATTATTTATACGCGACTTGAACACACAGTGAGCTCGGCCTCTCATTAATTTTTATAAAATTAACAAAATTTGAGACGAAAAACGCCATATGTCTTTCACACCAATTGGCTAAGAATAATCTCAGATACGAGTTTAATAGGTAAGAAGTTTCCTGGGAAGAATTTTCTGCAGATCACTATTAGAAAGTCACGAAATAACCACCAAGTTTTAATCGGAAAACTACTGAAGACAACATTGAACTCAAATCGATCAATTTAAAGACACAAAGGTAAAAGAAAAGAGTTACATAAGTCGAACAGAAACAGAAGACCAACGCATACAAGAGTCAAGTTTCAAGATACAAACTCTTTATTTTGTAACGTAAAAATACATGTTTCTTGTTACATAATAAGTGTATACATTTATGTTTTCATCGTGACTTAATAAAGCAGCATACAACTAATGCTTATGGATTACAACTACTACTGTTTCTTTTCACACGAGTTAAAGACAATATTGGTGCAAATTGGTGAGGAAAGGACACCACATCAGAATAAGAAATTCACTACACCTAATTGACAGAACAATTGCATCTGAGAAATAAATTGGCGTACCGTCACACATAGAATCAGTTGCAGCATCAAATTAGGGCAGAATTGTTCGACACTCTGAATACATTTACGTTTCACATTGAAAATAAATATGTTACACGTAAATCATGACGGTTTAAAACTAAAGAGCAAGTTCATTCCCCCTTTTTCGACTCTGTTGTTATCCTAATTGACCAGATATGTTTCTACGAGTAGTTATAAATTCAGCCAGTCTATTGGAAAGGTACTAGTCGAATTTTGTGATCAGTGTATATCCGAATTAGCATGTGCATTGTATGTATTCTGACAAGACGGAGAAGATATTCAGGCTCGTCTGAACCTACACCTTACATAAACACACATATACCTTCTTTTCACATGGACTTGCTAAATTTTAAAATCTACATTTACAACAATTAAACTTTCAATTAGATGAATAATTGTTTGGAATTTGCTTCCTCCTCACTTTAGAGAAGAATTGAACTACACTAGTTTTAAAAGCCTTATACATGCATGGAGCGGAGATGGTTGTCTTTATTCACTTTGCATGTAGGCTATTAAAGTGTTTTTTTCATTTCTTTCCATGAATGATCTTTGTATATTAGGTATTGCAAAGGAAAGAAAGTCTTTAAAACACTTTATATCATTGTTGATCTTTAATCATCACATTTAAGACCAATATCAAGATTTGAAAAAAAATAAAACGGCAATTTAAGTGCAGTCCATTCTTTTGTCAAACAATTAGGTCTTCAATTATCTTGTTAACATACACATTGACTTTTTGCCAAAGACAATGGTAAGTAATATAAATTAGTTTTAAAACAAAGTAGGTGTGTGTGTGTAAGCGAAAGAGTTTGTGTGTGTGTGTGTGTTTGTGTGTGTGCGTGCGTGAGAGAGACAGACAGAGACAGACAGTGATAGATAGGGACAATAATGAGAGAGACATAGGATGTAGAGGGGGAGTGGTAGAGAGAGAAACAGGGAGAGAAAGAGATAGAGAGAAAAGAGGAAGAGACAAAGAGAGTGAGAGACAGACAGACAGACAGACATACATACAGACCGACTGACTGACAGATACAGGGATACAGTGTTTATCATATATATTCATAAGTATCATACGGAAAATATTTATTCCATGATGAAAATAAATGTGATAAGTTGGTATTCGTGGAGCAGCACTCATCAATATAAATCGATCTCAATCATTATTTGAGGCCAGTTATTGAGCTTTTGATGAAATAGATGGATCACACCATATGGTATTTATTAATTATATAGATTCAATTCTGTTACGCCTCTGATCAGCATATTCCCTCTCTCTATCGCGGCACACAAGCAGCACAATGGAAGCCCCTGTAGAAACTGTTACAATAAGAATCGAATTCGAGTGTATCGTAACTGCCATGTATTACAATAAAAAACGAAGTCAAGTTTCCCAAAATCTTATTAATACTATTTCAAACCATGAATGTATCATTTGAGCTATAACGTGATAAAAAGTTTTCAAAAAGTAAAGATAGATGTATATTCAGAATGTTTTTATTTTCCTTCACCTTGTGTCATGTTTGGACCATAATTAAGGTTTGGTGGGTGACTCAAGTAATGCAATATATCTACCGACATTGGAGTGTTGATGCCGGCGATAGCCTTTATTAGGGGCAGAAACTTTGACAGTCTGCGTTAGTTAACTTGATAAATGACAGCCTGAGGAAATCAAGGGCATAGCCTAACTTGTTTTCATACTTTCCTAAAATAAAATTTGCCTGGAGAATTGCTATGTTTAATAAAGTTTTTTCTAAAGGATATGTTATGGTAGCCTGTGTTAGGGTAACACTCGTGTAAAATAGTGTTCGCAGACATTAAAGCTTTTATCGTTTGATTGGTTGTTTTACGTCATGAATTTCAATTTAAACAACCAGGGTTTAATGATGACATAAGCACAAAAGCACGTATTGTTTATATTATCTAATGACGATAACATTTACGTTAACAAACGACGACGAAACCACCAATCACATTATAACAACTGGTAAGTATATGCTTCATTAATTTGATCGGATGATTTGCTTCCAATGGCTAAACTAACACTTAAATGAACGCAGATCTGGTATCACAATACACTGATACAAAAAGGTATGGTTCGAAAGATTCCAATGGCGCTAATCACTGTGACTTGTATCAATCACCCGAAGGAACGTTGGCCGAAATGGGATGCGAAGTCATGACCCCCTGGATCGCCTGGTAGCGCAGACTGAGCAGACATATATCTATATGTTAAACTACCTTCGTTATTGGTTTTAGAACTGAAATTAACTGAACACAATCTTTATTCCATTAAGACCAATACGGTACACGTGAATAGAATACAAAATCAGATAACAACTAAAACAAAAAGCAAATTATCCTACCGGACATTTGGTTCCATATGAACATTTATTTGTATATGCTTAAAGTATAGTAAACACTTTTCATACACCTGAGTAGCGAACACTGTAGACACAGATTAGACAGATATTTGTCTACATTTTGAGCAAATTGTGTCTAACTCTTTCCCACGTACAATAAATCTGCAGCAGACGACTGTGAACATAGTTCGTAAAAACGAAATGGAAACCTTTTAAATGAAAGAGTAATTTTTCAATAGAGTTAAACCCATTTTGACAAAAGCGTAAATGCTCAAAATAAGTAATTTCTCATTTTTCACAATGTTTTTAAAAGTTGTCTCCTGTAGAGGCGTCGGAAAGCGTCTGTATTAAGGAAACGGCTAAAGTCACACAAGGCAGGAGCGCACTTCAGGATAATATTGAATATCGTGTGCAGTAATCGCCTTTCAGTTGGAAGTGACGAATGAAGCATATTTCCAGACGAACATTTTAATTTCGAGTTCTTTTATTTGTATGTTTCTGGTAACGTGCAAAAGACAATTTTAACAGAACTATGTGTAGATTCCAATCCGCTTTGAGAAAGTATGATGACTTAAACGTAGATCATCATATAACTATCTGTTTGAATGTTGTTTTGCTTGTAGTAAGTTATCTAATACACCAGCGCATCAGTCGTAATTCTGAACCCCAACCATGCGGGCCAAAGAGGGTGGCCTATACTACCATTAAGCCTATATAAATCAATTATATAAGAATAAATAACAATATATAAATAATATATAAGGTGAGAGGTATTCTGTCAATCAAATAACGAATGGATTTTGTATATGAGCCGTCTGGCGATAAAACCAACAGTGTGGACTCTGCGTAAAGTATCGACCCGGATCAGCCTTATCATGCCGCGCAGGCTTACCCGGATAGACATTATTCGCATCCTGTAGATTTTCTGTTTCAGAAATCATTACTCTATAACTCTATCCCCCTGAGACAAAATGTGTCGGCCCTAATAAGCATGCGCGGACTGCGCAAGCTGATCTGGGTCGATACATTACGTAGAGTACTGTTGGTTTTATCGCAATTACATATGCTGTTACCAGATATGTTGATATTGGATATTGAAACAGTAGACTGACATGAGTTGCTGCAAGATGCAGCAATTGGATGTTAGAGCGGGAATCAACATTTTATGGCTTAAGAAATACTGTTTTATTCGAAAAACACGAAACACGCTATAAAATATATGGTATAAATATATGATAACAATAGTATTTTAGTTAAATACGTAAAACGAAAACAAAAATACCTTTTCCCAACGTGTTGACCTCGATATCAACACATTATTGTAAACATTTGTTTGCGCATGCGCGTCCTTTTTTCCCCTTTATATATTCTTTAAATCTCAAAATTTAGCACGATAACTTCGCATTTATGAAAATATTCCCAGTTTCCTGTTATTAAAACTCCGGTGGTTCCCAGTGATGTTACCGTTCTGGTATACTGCTTGTGTTCAGTTGTGTGACTTCGGGTGGAAGTCAAGAGAAAAGAGGGAAAAATGTAACGGGAACGGTGTATAGGTATAAATATCACTTTTACAGCCTTGCTGTGGAAGCCGGCTTTTATAGCGACGTTGGTAGAGTGGTTGACCTTTTCGTAAAGTTTAAGCAACGTTTATCGCGGTTAGTGCCTGGATGGGTGACCCGCGATGGCTTACCGCCGGTACACGTTACACATGGTTTTAATTTACATTTTAATTATTAACGCGAACCACTCTAGTGACGAACTGCTACGGGAATATCCGAGAGCTGACGGTAAAATACGGCGCATGCGCGTTCAAGACGATTAACACGGCGCATGCGCAAGCCCATTGCACCAGTGGTATTTCTAAACACAACCAATATATGCTCTGGTGCTGATGCACTCGCGTAATAATACATTGATGCAATACATGTACACGTTCATTTATTTGATTGATACTCAACTTTATTTCCCCAATGAAATATCCCTCTAAGAAAAAGTCCGGGTGAAAGTAACAACTATTAATGTATTCATGTCTTCTCTATCGCCTTATCTTAACGTAGATTATAACGGTGTTTGCAAGTTTTGAAAAGGCCAGACATTTTGTCTGCATCTCTAGCGTTTCTAATGACTAAACTATAGCCTACATAGCTTGTGATATATGAATTCTAAATATTTTCCCGATTGGGTTTACTTTTGTTCAAACTTATTTCATTTTCATCGATTGCGAAACAATCCCTCTGCTTATATCAATCACGCTAGATATCTGCGTCCTTAAGATCTACGCAGTGCTCAGTGTGGACAATTGGAATCAATCAACGCTCAAACGATGCATTTTTGAAAACGGGTTCGATTTACTTAACACTTTTAAAGAAAGCGATCTTTTTTATAAATTTAAATGAAAGTGTTGTATTATATGAACATGTACTATACACGAGTTACAGATTAAAAACAAACCTCTTAACATCTTGCTAACAATAACCAAAGCCATTAATTGTCAATCGTCGACGAAGCAGGTCAAGTTCATCAAACTAAAATGAGTTGATGCAATTAGTATATATATATACAAGTTTAAAAACTATTAAAAATCGTTTTTAATCTTTCAGGGATCGAATCAAAGTGCATAGAACGCAATTCGTACTGATAGCTCTGTAAAACATTGTTCACATTGTGTACGCTTAAAAAAATTGATAATATCGTGTAGACCAAAGTGAGAAGCCATTCTACTTGGTGTATAACCTCTGTCTATGAGACAGCACAATAAGGTTATTGAAGTACACTGACAGAAAGCTGTACTGAAATCTCGGTTACCTAGAAAATTGATATCATCAGGGACATAGATAGTTATCTACGTCCCTGATATCATCTAGAAAATCAAAGATCCAAGCCACGCTCTTTGATACATAAACTCTGTCTGCGAGACAGCTTTATGTTTGTCCAAAAATATGCTTGACCTTACGAAATCGTATCATAGTGAGGACAAGTTCTTTCTGGAAATGTCTAAAAATGAGCCATGTTCTGGAAAAAAGCCACGATAGCAAATTTGAGACCAGTTAAATCCATCTTAAGAGGTTTGCCTGACGCTCAACTGTTCGCTTGTAAGACACATATGATAACATGACTCTTATGGACATATGTTGCATATAGATCAGCTGGCAATACTGAGGATATTCCCTTCTCCTGTCATAAATACATTTACCGTAAGCCACTATAAAGTAAGTACACTATGGTAATGAATACAATACGCAATTATTCTAGCAACATGCTGTATTTTTTATACCCCTTCCGCTGCCATAGGCAATTAAAGGCCTTTTCAAACAATGAAGATTCAGGTGAGATAGCCCATACCGAGCTGTTTCTCCTAAAATCTGCATTGTTTGCCACATAGATATTAATTTTATCCAAATTTCATGTAGGAAGAGATATGGAGTGTTCTAATTTTCAACATGGCGTAGTCAACCTTGTGATTATCCTCTCGAGTTACTGCATATGGAAGATAAATTAGCACCCTTTTTACAACGAATGTTCGTATTTATCTTTATCTACGTCGCAAAGTCCGATTAACTCTTTCAGCGTCAAAGGCAATTTTGAGGTTTTTGCAAATAATGCAGATTCAGGCGAGTCAGCTCGTAACGAGCTGTCTCACCTGAAATCAGCATTGTTTGCCGTTTAGTTATACAAATAATCCAAAAGTCTTATGACAAGAGAAATAGAAAGGCCCGATTTTGAACATGGAAGAGTCTACTTTAAACAATGAGTTAAATCGCGATAAAAAAAAATCGTTCCTTTAAGTTGCGTATGGTTGGATAATGGTTGACATGGCGTGACTATATTTTCTCAATGCGTACGCAGATTGTGAAACAGTTAGCACTGCGACACTGGTCGGATAATCTTCGAACTTATTTCCGATTTAGATTGCCAAGCGTGCTTGTTTCCGATATATGCTTCATTAAGCTTTTGTTCTTACGACATTGACTTAAGAGGTGGCGGCTGTAGGGTATATAAACTATATATGCCATTTTACACCATTTTTGTCATGGGTCGAATTGCGAAATTTCTTTGACGAATTCTGTGTGCTCAAAACAAATGTTTCTATACCATTATATTTCTAACACGTTTAGATGAAACCTGAATATATATTATAACACATGTTTAAAGAGAATTACAAATACATATTTAGATAGAGAGAAAGGTAAAAAAAAAACCCAGCGTTATACCTATTCCTACTGCGAAATAATTGTATTTGTAGATGAATTATTAGTATAAACACATATTTATCGGGCAACCTATTTCTTATCTATGGGGATCTTCTCATATACACTTTGTGAAATCAATGACTTAGATAGTCATTGTCTTTCAACAATACCACACATCACGTTAAATCATCTCGAGATACAATATATCATTTGAATGATTTGGGATATCCCAACATTTGTGTGTCCATTCCCTTCTCTAGTGCATATGGTTTCAGTCTTTGACAATTTATATGTTTCACAATTTAGAAAAGAAATGATCCTATATTTGTT
This sequence comes from Serripes groenlandicus, assembly GCA_031761405.1. Lineage (NCBI taxonomy): Eukaryota > Metazoa > Mollusca > Bivalvia > Cardiida > Cardiidae > Serripes > Serripes groenlandicus. The sequence goes on from JASEVX010000002.1 coordinate 96,297,471, forward strand.
AGATCGTCATCAGAGAAAATAAAACAGAAACATAAATAGGACGGACATTTCTTGTCGATGATTGACAAATGTTATTGCGACCCATGTGTTGCGTGGGAAAACGAACCGGAAGTCTACGGTAAGATCCAGTCAGATCAATGGACTCCATTGTTCCTTAAAATATGGGACAGTGGGTATTGTTTTTATCTTAGTAGAAAAACATGTGCAGTATTGGGTAAGAGCAAGTCAGGAATCTCATGGATTGGGAAACTGTCCTTCTTGATATAACATGAATAATATTGAATATATATTCAAAGAATGATGTAATGTATTTGCACTCACCGAAACATTTACATACATGAATCACATTAAACCGTGCAGCATAATCTGGATCTGAACTGTTCGTTCAATTAGTTACAGATGCTTTCAAGACACCTCTGACAAACATGTTACCTTTGTTACATGTTACATGTATGGTTGATTGCTTGAGGATTTTCACACATTCAAAAATTGTTCAGTTATATCACGGCGTTTCCTGTGTAAGTTACCAGTACTACTGGTCCATTTAGTCTAACATAAGCCAGTCAGTCGTAATGCTAGTCCCGCAACCCCGAGCGCCAAGGCGGTTAGCCATTTCTACCATTTATAAAGTATTTAGTATGACCCGATCGGGGATAGAACCCCCCGAACCCAAGGCGGACTCTCTAACAGTACACCACAGAGCGTGGAGAAATGGAAACACAGCCAAACCGTTATCAACATCTGTTACAGATGAGCGGTGTTCTGTGCAAACCATCCTTAACCCTTCCCCTCATATAGACGCTTTCTGACACCTCTGCAGCAGACGGCTTTTTGAAAACATAGTGACAAAAGTAGAAATTGCACAAAACGTGCAATTTCTCCTTTTGCCACAATATTTTCCACTTTTTGTCATAGGTTATCCATTCAATTATAGAGATTTTCTATGTTTTGACAAAATACGTTCAAAGTCGACGCAGCAGAATTGTCGTATGAGGGAAAGGGTTAAGGCAATTGACACAAATCTAATCTGATTCTGCACAGCATGCCTATTAATCACAACAGCCTGCTTCATTCAGTATTCGCTGAATAAAGATAAAATGCATGAGCAGGCATTTTAGTCTACACTTATAACAAGTACGCAAAGGATAGTCTTCCTGGAGCGGCACTCAAATAAACGATTAAAGGATAGTCTTCCTGGAGCGGCACTCAAATAAACAATCAAATGGTAGTATTCCTGTAGCGACACATACATATACAATGCATTTGCGACACTTTTGGCTCCGAAACTTTCAAACTCTGAAAACGGTGTCTGTGCTCAGAAATGAACTCTATACTCTAAATGAGACTTGTGATTCGTCTTCAACTTCTAAATTTTGAGCACGGAGTAAACTTTGATAGTTATGGAGCCAGATAGTCGGTCATAGTATCGTTGGATTGAAGTTCTGTCATTTAAAACCAGGCATGAATTCAATATATAACTGTTATATCTTGGAAAATACCATTAAAATTGATTGACGTATCACTGAGATATTTCGTTTAAACTAAAGACTTGTCTGTCAAACACGCATGGAAAGTAGATCTTATTCCCTTAGTTTCATAAAAGATGTTTTTATTACATATTTGAAATATGTGTGTACTTACAATCTTCACCAGGAGCATGCGTAGCCGTATACATTTAACCACAGAGAGAGATCGCGGATGTGAAATCAAGTTGGTAATGTGGTAGAGAGCTTTTCTTTTCTTCTTGAATTTACACACTATCTTTTATACTTTTTGCATTTTGCATATCAGCCTTTAATGTCTTTGTTTTGACATCGTATAAGGTTGAATTTGCAAAAAGTAGTGGGGCTACGCTTCAAGTTGTTCATGAAAATATACATTAAGGACGAACTTACATCCAGACAGACAGTGAAGATTGTCCGAGTCAGTGCGAAGCCAGGCTCGTCTACTGCATTAAGAAAGCAAATCGCGACTCATATTAATTGTGTATACGTGACTAAATTATAATACATATGGACTGTAATGTTGCAGAAGCGATATTGGGTTTATTACTGTACTACGCTGGGCGTGAACATTTGATATCTCGCAAAGACCGAAGGTCGAGATAGATGTCAATTTGACCACGCCTTGAGTCGACAATTTAAAAAAAGCTATCTCCCGCTACTGCAGCATAATTGTCCGTGTAGTATATACCTAGTATAACTTTTAAGACAGAATAAAGAAACATTATACAAATATTGATATTTTCAAAAGCGAAATAACAAAATTAATAAATAAATTAAAAGTTATCATTGACATGTGAAGCATTTTGAATGACGTCACATCATACTTCTGTGACGTCCTACAACTATATTTGGTACCGTATTTGGCCTAGTCAAATACGGAATTTTAATCCGTCGTGTTTGATTTGCGCATGACAATCTGTTTGTATTTGCACCGGAAAATGTGCAGGTATAAATCAACGTATATGGAATTATCTGCAGAGGAGATAAACTGGATCGGAGTGGATAAAGGTTAAAAAATGTACATGTGTCCTCTTTCAGCGTCAATGGTGGTATTGAGATTTAAATAAAGTATTTAAAAAATCTTACTACATGAGAAATGCATTCGCCCGAATTTGCTCATGGAATAGTCTACTCTTGGACATTCGGCGCTAAAAGTTAGAGACACTCGGCTTTGCCACACCATTCAAGATCATTTAAAATGCAATTACTTGGGCTACATTTCTAGTTTTTTTGCACTGGCCTAAGAGTGTCATCCTAACCTTTTGCCTCGTATAGACGTTGTTTAACGCCCAAAACGAGCAGTCTTACCTTTATCCATAATGATAATTCTTCAATAAGTACACAACAGACGATAGCACCATTTACCGAATATCGATCTGGCTCTATATTCAAATCGATATTCAAATCGGTATTTGCTCTACTGCATGGTTAGAAAAAAGATAGAACCATTTTCCGAATATAGACCTGGCTCGACATTCAGATCTATATTCATATCGATATTCGTCATACTAAACAATGACGGTAAGGTATATTTCAATACGTAACAGAGTTCACGAATCTGGTGCTGGCTTTATATTCGTTTCAGCTCTCCATTCATATCGGTATTGAATATCGATTATCGAATATCGAACTTCGTGCCAACTTCACATACCTCACTTTCATTTATAAAGATTTTCCATATCTATGCCTAGATGTTTTCAAAGCTGTCTATTGTAGATTTGCTGTATGTGGGAAATGGTTAAGGAAGAAAATGATGGTTATCGTCATGGATCTTCATGTATACTTATCCTGTTTTATCTCCAATAAGGTAGCCGGTAGAAATAAAGTGTTCTTTACAAACCCGGTGTTTCGTTTGAGGCAATTTATTGTGGTTTATTGCAACGCTGTCTGGACAACTACATGTACTTACATACTACACCCGTCCATGGAAAAGGGGAGACGTTGGTATTTCTTAACAGTGTAGGTATAGGCAAACCTGTACACCTGCTTTGTATTATCAAAATATATACAACTGGAAGATGCTTACAAGCTCATATAAGTAAAATGTGAACACTGTTGATTATTGTCAGACTGTGCGGATTCAAACGCTCATCTGGATCTACACTGTTTATTACATTTAAACGTGTACTTTTACCCATATAAGGGCTCGTATTGACATTACCAATGCATAGAAAAAAATACGTGTTTATAGATCAAAATGCATGCTAAACTGTATATGCTAATACTTTCATAAGATTAAATTAAAACGTCAAATTAATTTAACAGTGTTATTTTTAATTGGTGTACTCATCTATTTTCCGTCTAACTGTTTGCATACGGACAGAGATAAATTTATTGTCGTTTTGTACTTTATTTAAGATACAAACTACATTTGTTAATACAGGGAAACATGTAACAATATTCAATCACACGTATACTTACAATTGGGGGCTTGGCAATATAATGGCACGAGGGATGTCGCACAAGCGACACATACATGTATACAGCAAACACTTTTGAAAATATGTGGGGTATAATTATTGAACAGAGTTGAAGGCATTGCGGCAAAAGGAGAACTTGCTCATTCTAACGAATTTCTCCTTTTGGTAAAATGTTTTCAAAAGTCGTTTGCTACAGGGGAATGGAACATTTAAGTGACTATTGCATATTTCTGACGTCCTAAAATCACATCGATGGTCTCTCTAACTGTTTACTTACTATTTACAAGTTAGTTTGAACGAAGGAGAATTTTCTCATTGTGACACATTTCTCCCTTGGCCACAATGTTTTTCAAGATTCATTGATACAGATGCGTCAAAATGCTTCTTCGTTTGGGAAATGGTAAACTTCGAGGTCCCTATAACTACATGTACGATGTGATCGGTGCTCTCGGTAAAACCAACCTTATGGGATGTTCGACAAGTTTAGAACCATAGTATCCGCTCAATTTGCTCAGACTCTACAATTTCCGACATTTATCATAGAATTGTTCTAGAAACTCGCAGAAAAAACAGCGCTCATGTGGATCCAATGGAAAGGTGTCCCACACAATCTTTATCTTCAATACTTGTCACTAATATGTTAAGGATTTTGTCCTTGGAGCATAGCCCATATATGAGCCGTCCCGCGAGAAAATCCACAATTGTGGACTTTGCGTAAAGCATCGACTCGGATTAGCCTAAGCATGCAGCGCTGGCTTACGCGGATATACACTTTTCGCCTCCTGTGGTTTTTCTGTTTCAGGAATCATTACTCTCTACCTCTATCCCCATGAGACGGAATGTGTCGGCTCGGATCAGCCTGCGCAGACTGCGCTGGCTGATTTGGGTTAATACATTACGCAGGGGTCATAATGTTGGTTTTCTCGCGGGACGGCTCATATTAATATGATGAATGAACATGCGATAATGTTTATCGTTTGCACGAGTTCAACGAAGCAATCACATATTTAAATAATTTTACGAAAACCAAGACAATAATTGAGCCGTTCCAGGAGAAAAATCAACATTATGGCCACTGCGTAATGTATCGACACAGATCAGCTTGCGCAATCCGCGCAGGTTATTCCGGGCCGACACATTCCGTCTATGGGAGATAGAGGTACAGAGTAATGATTCCTGAAACATAAAATTCACAGAAAGCGAAAAGTGTCTGTCCGGGTTAATCTGCGAGTCCACAATGTCGGTTTTCTTGCGGGACGGCTCAATTGAAATGTTAACATCCGAAACTAATTTTTTTCGAACATGTCAGTGATGTGCTGTTCAAACACACAGGGTTAGAAATTGAAATTGATTTTTATCTAATTGGCAGAAGGAATACATTTGCAAAAGTAATTGACAGAACCGTTGCATTAGGAATGATCGCCAGCACCAGATTAGCTCAGACTGTTATTGAAACGGTTCGAAACACGATTAATCTTCACTACGGAGAGAAATATCATATAGCCAGGCTCTGAGAAGACAAAGTTATGCTCGTATTAGAGATTCTACGAAATCCAAGTTTACACCAAATATATTCCTTCTTTGTTTCCATGTAAATCGATCAGTTTCAGTCCTCAATTGTCACACTTCCGTAGCGTTTCTAAGGTACACCATATATCACTGGAAAGAATTGCCTCTACGCTTTAAAATAATCCATAGAAAACGGGGGTCATGCTTATGCAAGAAAGAATTCCCCAGGCGAAAATTGTTACCGTCATTTTGGACCAAATCGGGCCTGGACAAAACAGTTGTTTTATACATTCTTACTTTCACTTTCAAACAAGGTCAAAGATAAAATCAATCAAATCCAGTATACACATTTACAATTATTTAAACTCAATGTCATATATTCAATGCATTCTGGTGATGGTATATACTCATTTCTACGTAAACAAAGTTTTTTTAGGGACTAATTGGCTTAATTTGACCTATAGGCGGTAGTAAAATACTGAACCAAAATATAATTGGATGGTCGTACAACTAACAAAACATATTGATTTGGAGAATATTCTACTGAAACCTTTCATAAACTTTCTGCTTATTTTCCCCCCATACAGAAACACACTCAATATCAACTTTAAAGGTCTCAACAAGTGTTGTAGGATATTCAACAAAATATCATTGATGCCAAGCATGTTTTACTATGCCAACACTCTTAATAATGCCAAATCAGATATATTGATAGGCAATTTATAGTCATTTTTTGGCAAAACTTATGCCGGAAAGCATAATTTCTGATGACGATATAATATGATATGATATACTTGTTCCTGAAAATTGAAGTTATTGAAACGGAATATGCTTTTCTCAAAAATGAATGTTAGAACCCATTAATCATTTGTTTATTTTGAAAGCATGTGTTATGCTTATTTAGTGTATCCCATTTAGATTACTGTTGTAACTACACCAGTCAATTATTTCAACAGGCTGACAAATGAAGAAATTAGAAGAGAACGTCCAAACGTCATGTGATTGTAAGATTATAATTTAAAAATTGATCCAATGCAAACGTATCGGCATCTACGTCACTTTAAGCAGTGATCTAATTTTTGACCTCATATGTCCCAGTTTCTTACTTGGCCAAGATTTGATGGAGAGGAATGATCTGATACACTTTCATGAAGATCAGATGCGGAATGTAGCCTGTAGAGTGTTAACAAGGCAAATGTTGACGAAGGACGACGAACAAAAGGCGATCACAAAACCTGGTGCACTGGTGAGCTAAAAACAGAAATGCCTGCCTTGATCGGGAATCGAACCCTGGTCTCCCGCGTGCCAAGCGCATATGTTAACTTCTGCACCAGTCTGACTATTTCATTGATATAAGTAAATAAATATAATTAAATATCTACTTATGATTTGTTAATAAAAATAGCTCAACCCTTTCATAACTCTCTTTTAAAAGTGAATATAAGGAACGGCAACTCTGCGAAGTATTCATCAAAAATTTGCAGACACTTTTGATGCAATTATGTTGTAATAAAATCGCAGACAGATAGAGGACTATTATCCGCAGTTATTAACGTCCTTCTTTACCTTTGTAGTCAGCAGTTTTCAATGTTCTTCTTTACCTATGTCGTCAGCAGTTTTCAATGTTCTTCTTTACCTTTGTCGTCAGCAGTTTTCAATGTTCTTCTTTACTTATGTCGTCAGCAGTTTTCAATGTTCTTCTTTACCTTTGTCGTCAGCAGTTTTCAATGTCCTTCTTTACCTTTGTCGTCAGCAGTTTTCAATGTCCTTCTTTACCTATGTCGCCAGCAGTTTTCAAAGTTCTTCTTTACCTATGTCGTCAGCAGTTTTCAATGTCCTTCTTTACCTATGTCTATAGCAGTTTTCAATGTTCTTCTTTACCTATGTCGCCAGCAGTTTTCAATGTTCTTCTTTACCTATGTTGTCAGCAGTTTTCAATGTTCTGTTTTACCTATGTCGTCAGCAGTTTTCAATGTCCTTCTTTACCTATGTCGTCAGTAGTTTTCAATGTCCTTCTTTACCTATGTCGTCAGCAGTTTTCAATGTTCTTCTTTACCTTTGTAGTCAGCAGTTTTCAATGTTCTTCTTTACCTATGTCGTCAGCAGTTTTCAATGTTCTTCTTTACCTTTGTCGTCAACAGTTTTCAATGTCCTTCTTTACCTTTGTCGTCAGCAGTTTTCAATGTCCTTCTTTACCTATGTCGCCAGCAGTTTTCAAAGTTCTTCTTTACCTATGTCGTCAGCAGTTTTCAATGTCCTTCTTTACCTATGTCGTCAGCAGTTTTCGATGTCCTTCTTTACCTATGTCGTCAGCAGTTTTCAATGTTCTTCTTTACCTATGTTGTCAGCAGTTTTCAATGTTCTTCTTTACCTATGTCGTCAGCAGTTTTCAATGTCCTTCTTTACCTATGTCGTCATAGTTTTCAATGTCCTTCTTTACCTATGTCGTCAGCAGTTTTCAATGTTCTTCTTTACCTATGTCGTCAGCAGTTTTCAATGTTCTTCTTTACCTATGTCGTCAGCAGTTTTCAATGTTCTTCTTTACCTATGTCGTCAGCAGTTTTCAATGTTCTTCTTTACCTATGTCGTCAGCAGTTTTCAATGTCCTTCTTTACCTATGTCGTCAGCAGTTTTCAATGTTCTTCTTTACCTTTGTCGTCAGCAGTTTTTCAATGTCCTTCTTTATCTATTTCGTCAGCAGTTTTCAATGTCCTTCTTTACCGTGGCGTCAGGTGTTTTCAATGTCCTTCTTTACCGATTTCATCGTCCTTCTTTACCTATGTCGTCAACAGTGTTCAAAGTGCTTATTTCCCTTTGTGATCAGCAGTTTTCAGCACATTCCAAAACGGAATAAGTATCAGAACCGAAATGAAACATAATGTACTTATTTCTTTGACAAATAACCTACATTTAAGAATACAAATAACAGATATTCCATATTTTGAAAGATATAGTTATAATAAAGTATAATTATTCTGTCTACTAGATGTGTCTTTCGTATATATAGGTTTATGTCGGTTTATTTCCTTAATTTCGTTTGTGAAGCTGCTACTCACTCATGTACAGTATATGTTATATTTTCTCGACTATTTATTTTATTATCATTTCAAATATTTGATTCTCTTTTAGTATATTTGTTATCATTAGGACTCGATTATCTGAATTTGTTTTTGAGTCCGAATCGTAAAGCTGTTTTTACTCCACTCGATTTTCAATATTTAGCAATCACCCATGAACACTACGCTTGATCAAGTCATGTTGAAAGCGTAGAAATACATTTGAACTTTTAATTGTGTAATCCACATATTTTAAAAGTAAATGTCTTTGTGGAGATCTTTCTATTGCTTAAGTTATATCAAATCAATCCCTTTTCCGGTTGATATTCCTCCAAGGTACATTTTGTTTTAGTGACGGACTATTTGGCGGTTCGATGCTGTAGACATGGATACTTTGGAACCAGAACATTATTTTTTTAGCAAATATTCCACAGGTGCATGTGCTTTCACTATTACACATTGTACGAATATTAAGACATCACTCTGAACCCAAAAGGGTGTTCAGTAATGGAGAACTACTTAAAAAGAGATATTTGAAGTAATTCATAGCTCATAATGTAATTAGACTTCAACAATAGGGACTGATTCCAGCCTAGATTGCGATGAGTGTCTTCGGAATTCGTCTTCTATAGCAATTGGCTCTAACGATCCCTTTGCTAAAAATGACATATCGGATTATTCAACAAGCGTATTTCGTTCCAATTTTCTATCAAATGATTTTTTATAAAGGTCTACTTCTTACAAACATGAATACTGCTCGAAAAAAGGTAACATGTTACTTAACTTTACATAAAACATTTAAATTTGATATTATTATTTTGTGTGTTCAAAGTAGCACAGACAGAGGTATTAGCAGTAATACGCTAAACCATGAATACTTTTATTCAGCTCCTATTGCTTTAAGCAAAACAAAGTATTGATTACCTTACTGGGTAGTAATACATTTGCCAAGAATAGTGATATATCACATCTGTCGTTGAGACAGTTATATGTGTGTCTGCAAATAAACTTGGCGTAAAGAAGTCGACATATTTATATCAACTTGCCTTGAGTATCATTGCTTGACAATTTACAAGATAAGCCCTGATGCACACAACTGGAATGAAAGGAAGATTTAAGACAATGGGTGACAGAGAGATTGCAACGACATTATTGCATTTTAGCATAGTTTATACAACAGAAAATGTGCGCTTCTTTTCATATTTATAGACATTTACATTGATTTCTGAGGTTCATTTAAATGAGAATCATTCATTTTCGTGAAATTTATTATTGTCTTACACACTTTTCTTTTTTGAAGGAATTCACTTTTCATGGCTTGCTGAATATAGCACCAAACCCCAAACTGCACATCTGTCCTTAAAAACATAATTCGTGTACACTTTTTGTATTCCAGATTCAAGATAAACCATTGCTATATATGTGCATTATTGTTGCATGATTAATGTACACTTTTAGAGCGAAGGTAAGCTTCTTAATTAATAGCATGTGTACTTCATTATGAATGCATTATCATAGCAATGGTAAGCATCTGTTATGCATTATACATGCACATTAATGCCAATGATTACAAATAGTTTTGCATTTTTAATGCATCCTTATAGCATTGGTAAGCATTTGTTGTGCATTATTAATGCATGTTCATAGCAATGGTAAACATATATTGTGCATTATGAATGCACATTAATGGTACTGATTACAAATAGTTGTGTATTATTAATGCATGCTCATATCAACGGTAAGAATTTGTTGTACATTATTAATAATAAACACTCATAGCAATGGTAAGCACTGTTGTGCATTATTAATAGACACTCATAACAGTGATATGCATTTATCTTGTTATAGTAATGCCTGGTAAGCATCTGTTGTTCATGTTAAATACACACTCATATCATTAGTAAGCATCTGTTGTGCATTCGTAATGTTTACATATGAAATGGTACCCATGCATTTGTTGTGTATTATAAATGCCTGCTCGTAGCAATGGTAAGCATCTGGTTACATCAGACACACAGAGATGCACGTTGTAAATAATATTGTTCCCTTCTGAAATTCAATTGAAAATAGTTTACAATTCTACTCAGACGGCAAGAACAAGAAAACGTCTTTCGAGGAGGGATGATTTCCTGGTAATTTATATCGGGTTATCGCTATAAAACACATAACGAAAGGCAACACGTTACGCCAGCCCGCTTCTTAAATCTAATACGGATACCGCATTGCAATCTATCTCTTTATCGGAATTGCAACAGTAAATGTGTTTTCAATATGAAGGTGACTTGCGATAACTCGTACTCGGAGGGGACCATGCAATTACCCCGAATTAACTATTATTCCAATCGATGAATTGATCCTATATTCATTCATGAATTGTCAGCGTTGTTATCCATTTATACTCAAGTGTGCATTATGAAAACCAAATGATATTATACTATATAAAGAAAACTTTGCAGTAGTAGTTTTGATGGCCCTCGTGAGCTGATATTGGTGCAGACATCATAAAAGGGGAGCACTGCTAAAACCTATCGTTAGGTATTTGAGACCAGCATAAACCCAGACGAGCCAGCTCATTCGCGCCATCTGATCTGAATCTGCAGTATCCTACAATAAGTCACATGTGGTTTCAAAGATTGCAAAGAAGTAACCATTTGGATCCTCAGCGCGAATACCCATGCAAGTGTTTTTTCCGCACGTGTAATAATTACGCTATGTTTGGTTTTCACAGAACACCGTCCATAGTTTTATGACGGACACGTATTTAATTAAAGGAAACTTAATATTATGCTGTCGTTTGCCCAAACATATTTATTTCACACGCAACAAAACACAAAAAAGGAGGAAACTATACGTTCGTCATCATAATCTACTGCATGTTTGAACTAATGTCATGGTGAGGTCAGTATTGTCGGGTAATACATTATGTCTAAATAAGAGTATCTATAATACACTTTGATATTGTTCCTTCTATTTTCCAAATGAAAAGGGTGCAGTAATCGTCCATATTGCCCATAGTTAAATTGCACGCATCTATATTGCACTAAGATCAGAATCACGTGTTTAGTTGCTAAGGACGGGAATATTTCCATACAGTTACATTACAAAGTGCTCCCATCCAAACTTTTATGAATTAAACAGCCGTCTATGTTTACATCGATTGTAGATTAACATGTAACAACACGTTGTGAAATTCAATCCAAATCTGATATATTTATATTCATAGCTGTGTGTGTATACCAACGTAATAATGTGACGCGCAGATCAATGACATCGCTATTTGTTATTGACATACGCCATATGAGTGTTATAGAGGTTTTAAATAGTTTTATCTGAGTTATATATTGCAAACAAAATCAAGAGGGAGTCGCACACTTATAGGATGAATAATTAGATTATTGTTTTAAAGACAGGTCTTCTGATTAGTTTTTCCTTCTCCGAGGTGATAATTATTTCGACTAAAAGCGCGTTGAAAGTTTGCAATACTGAACAAACAGTGAGGCCCAAATGTGCCTGTTAGTCGTTATTTAGAACAAGACTGTGGACGATAAAATGCCAGAATAAGAAAAAATACATTTGTGAATGCAATTCAATGTTAGAACAAAAAATCTTAAGGTACCTTTTTTCCCACGATTTAAAATTCTCTTCGATACAAATGAGTTTTAGTATTCTTGGAAACAACACACCAATAATTAAGTTCATATAAAAAAAAAAAAAAAAAAAAAAAAAAGCATATTCCTGAATTAGGGTTTAATTCAAATTTTCCCAATGTTAGTTGTTTCCCCCATATTACCAAACGTCAAACTTGGTTAAAATCACAGCCAACTATTTAGATATAAGTTCATAACAAAAGGGTCAGGGTGGTACTGCATCAAGTTATGCAATGTGATTCGTCATGTCAACCACAATAACTCATTTTGCGGTCAGGTTAGCTAATGCAAGAGGCTGAGGAGGACCAGTTTAGCGTCACTTCCTCAAAGCGAAAAAGCCCACACCCAATTTTGTCTATCGGTTGTCAAATAAAAATGACTTAGAAGATCACCATAGAAAACTTTATCTACCAGTAAGTATTTCAAGATCAATCATTTTGTAAAGGTTACACTCTGTGTATAAATGGTAAAACAGTTCCGGCCCCTGATGGCCATGTCGTTTCACCAATCAACACGACTTTAGATAATTACGTAGAGGGTTACCATTAGAACATTTCTACAACATTATTTGGAAATCGGCAAGATACTTTCGGAGGAGAAGAACTTTAAAAGACATATAAGGAAACACAGCCCCGATCCCTGGCGGCCATGATTTATAAACATGGCTTCAAAAGGTATGACAGAGGATCACCCAATAATCATTTCTACACAATTATTTGAAAATCGACCAACCGGTTTACGAGGAAAATATATTTAAGTATCTTTGTTTATGTTACAATGGAAACCAGAATTATACACATATATATATATATTTTATACTTATATTGATTAATTTTTAGTGACTCATAAGCCATTAGTATGGCTGGGTAGTACCTTTGATAAGTACAATTATTGACTACAAATGTGAAAGTAAAACTGTTGTATTAATCTATACTTAATACTTGTATTACGTGTCACTTAAATAAAATAAAATTTCTCATGTCTTTGAAAGAAAAACGATTTTGTAAAGTAAGGCATTGGTGACTTTGGTCGGATTTTAAACATGTTTGTTAGGATGATGATCGAAATTGAATTACATGGTCTGTTCTTAAAACTGGTCAAAACAACCAACTTTGTAAACCATTTCCTGTTATGCATTTGATTATAATAGCACAACTATCTTGCATGCATACGGTGCTGAATTCTTTAATATGCCGCTGACTTACTGTTTTCATATCGGATCTTTATGAGAAGAAATATTATTAATTGATAGATTCATTAAATTGGACAAGTAAGTAGAAACCAGTTAAATCTAAATACATCTTCATAACCGTCTTTTCGTCTGATACTAGCATGTAGAAAAGAATGGACCAAACCCATTTTAAACCCAATCAGATATATAAACGCAAAATAGAAACAAGCTGTTTGTCAGCTAAAATACAAACACTTCCACCATACAACTTAACCCTATCTATGAAACGGTTTCGACATATTTAAATTCAATTGTTCGGCAGAAATCCCCCTTTGGAAGTATATACGATAAAAAAAACTGATGGTCATATCAGTTTTCGGTAGGTTGCCAATGGGCTTGAACGACGAGAGGACGGAAACTGGTCTGGATCTTCCCTGGTCGCGAAACCCCAAATGTCGGTTTTCGTACGTCGTGGCCCCTTTTTTAATATACGTTCATATTACCACTGAAGTACCCAGAGGGAATGGTAGGAACTAAATGTGAAAACAATCTCAGACAATTTTCCTTTTATAATAATATAGCCGTAACATGAAAAAATAAGTACTGGGTGAGATTGAAGCAGTATGGACCAAGACTGGAACATCGCATATACTTAATGTCCCTCGGTCGGATTACACATATTTAATAGCTTAAACATTACAGTTTTGGATCAGACACGTTGTTAGAAAAGGCTACTAACTTTATATCGCTAACACAGCCTTTTTTCGCCATGCAAATTCGTACATAACTTTCCTAAACCCAGCAGATAATGGTTATATCACATACAGAAGAACGCTAATCGACCATATAAAAATCGAAAAATGTCCAGCAGGCAGAACTGTCTACAAACACTGTAAAGTATCTATTGATATAAAATATGATAACAATAACATTACAGATTTATTTGTTTATTCGTTTTCCCAATAGGCTATGTTCGTAGCTGCCTGCCATGAAAACACGTAACAAGCGTTAGAAAGAAAGGAAACTATACAAACCATTAGAAAGCATGATTTCGATAATATGTTAAGTTGTAAGTACAACAATTAAACTAGTTCTTATTTTGTCACAATAATTTTTACCTCTATTCAAAAGTCAAACTTTCCTTTATAGAGGTTTTCTGTAGTAATATCTGTTTGGGTTCGAAGTCGTCTGCTGCAGATTTTTTAAATATTGGATAGGATTAAAAAATGTGATTTTAAGTATCTGTGTTCTGAATTACAAGGTAACACTAATTATTAATAAGTAATGACATTAAATCGTAATCGTAGTAATGCAATTCGTTAATTAAAGAGTTACTTTTTACAGTTGCCTTATTGTCACGATAAATTTCCTCTGTATGAAATTGTGTGATAAATAAAAGAACACATTTGTTACATTTGCCCAAATTCTAGAATCATGAATCAAACTTGACAGGTAATCGAGTTTGATTGACTTGATACTGTTTGCATTGATCGGGAGAGTCGGATTGGCGGCATGATTGATCAAGGTTCTTTAAATGCATGAGAAAATAAATAATGATCACGTGGTATTGACAGTGTTTATGTCCGTATTAAATATTGTACAAGCCATATGTTGTCCGGTATAACTTTGGTACCAAAGTTTCGGATGAATTGGCATAATTCATACTTTTAAATTGTCTGTGCAGGATAATTCAGAAATATATCATAATATTTAATAATCTAACCTAATAAGTTATGTTATCAATAATGAAAAATGCGCAAACAAAGCAAGTATCCAGCTTGCAAATTTAAATTTAAATTTAAATACGAACATGTTTCATTTGTTTAAGATTGTACAACTCTATGTCTGATCAGTTTCCCAAAGTTAATGACAAAGCGACGTCTTAAGGAGTACCCTAGGGCCGATTTTAAAATGTTTAGACTGTGAACTGGGTTTCTGATTGAACTGTTAAATCTGTTTAAAGATATCAACAATGTCAATGTCGTCTCGTTTACTAAGAAAAACATAAAATCGACGTCAACTATCAAATCATCATAAACAGTATGAAGTTCATTTAGTGATTCTAGTAGTTTACTGCCATTCGTTTGATTTTTGGTCAATAGGATCGCATTTGTCATCAACTGACACTGGAGTTATTGTTACTGCTTCTACTATATTGTCTCGTGGAAACCTTTTATATGATAATATTCAAGGGAATTTCGTACGTAAATACGTGACTCCATGAGTGCACTGTAGATGTATATATTTGACCTTTGTATTTTGAAGGTCATATTGTATGATTGAGTACAGTGTAAGACTACCAGAGCTGAAATGTACACCGGTGTGATCTCCGTTTTTCTTTTTAACATATGACTTTGCCGAAAGTATTTGACTGTTTCTTTATATTCATAAATATATTTGAATTGGAAAACAGTCCAACACGGAAATAGTATGCTACGTTGTATTTCATGTTCTGGACGATTTTGTCAAAGAACAATTAACAGTTCCATTTATTTGAAAAGCTACAAACAAAAGAACGACACTCATGCCAGCACATGACGCCTTTACGTCTGTCTTGAATAAAACTATCATGTGTTAAGGTAAGAAAGACGCCCATTGAAGAAATAATTATTACTAGATGCGGCTCATTGATCACCAGGCACATCGAACCTTTACCATAGTTGAGTATGAGAGTACGATAAACCAAATGTAAATGCTTTGGTCAAAATACAGTTAGAATTGATTGTAAACAAACTTAATAATAGTTCATATGAATGAAAAATATATATTTCCAATATTCCTAGCATCTCAGAATTGCGAGGATATTATAAACACCTACTGGTCTCGGAGCAACTCAGCCGACTACATCTAAGATGTAGGGTAACGAAATCGACGGAGGATTATGGACTTTCCAATATATTTATAAATATGTTAATCGCTTGACCAATGTGTATTGTTTCATTCTATAAATAAATATTTTCAACTAGATAAGCAATGAGAAAAACATGTGAAAAGGCTTAATTAGAAGCTGTATTGGTTTGCAAAAAATGATAATGTTATTTTAAATAAATGTGTTGAAGGCTTTTAGATGTTATTTTATGTTTAAGTCTTGTAGTGTTACGATATATAATAATTCTACCCCTCTTTCCCACATGGAGACGCATTGCAGCAGACGAGTATTGAACACATTGAGGCAAAAGAAGAAAGGATTCTTAATGAGCAATGTCTCCAATTTACATAATGATTTGAAGTCTATAATGAAAATTTACTTTCAGTACTTATAAACTGTTCATGATGTGTTCACGTGCTACAGAGTAGGTCTATATTTCAAATCACCTGAACGGAAGGTTCAGTGTGATCTATTCTATTAATTATGTCCGTCTACTATTGAAGAACATTCACAACTTCGTAGAAAATAGTTAAGATTTTGTTTACTTGACTCCCGATTTTCTTAAATGCATCGCAGTTGTTTACTAGCTCATCAGTCAATAATTTAATTTTTTGTTTGTTTTGTTGGGGTTTTACGGCATTTTCAACATTATTTAAAAACTACACGTATTCATTAACTCGATAACAGGCGGCTTTGGAAACATCTATGCAAATATATATAAATTGAATTTTCTATAAATGATAGTATAAATGACAGGGCCCGCGCTGTCGTTCGCCACTTTCGCCAAATGAGAAGATTATTTTAAAGTGGCGAAGTTATTTCATGAGTGGCGAATGTAAGTGGCGAAAGGTTTTTATCATCAACATTTACCTGTTTTGGGTATCAGTTTACGACATACAATGACTGGTTCCGTCAATCTAAGATAATGCACTGCCATTTGATTCAATGTCGGGAACCAGTGACCACTTAACGACATTTTTACGACACCCATTTTTATCATTTTGACAGCTTGTGTATTTCACACTTGTGTTATTGTTGTGAAGTGTTAATTCAACCTTTTAATCCGACTGACCAACAACTCTGAGCGATATTGATACATTTAAGGCCGTACATATGATAATTGGCAATTATAGATGCATTAAATATATCGGCACGCTTTTTGAAGCAGGTTTAGACGATCGACGTAGGCCTTTCATGATTTTTAATGACAATGTAAGTTTGTCATTTTTGATTGGGAAAAATCTATTTAATTATGGACGAGTACACACAATTAGTGGACCAATTGATGAGATTTCATATAAATATTTCCTCTCTTGAAATTAAAGAAAAGTGGCGAACAAATGGCTAAAATATTTGTCAAAAGTGGCGGAAATGAATGGCTCCTTTAAATTAAAAGTGGCTCCCAAAACTTAAAAGTGGCGACCTTTATTTCAATGTGGCGAAAGTGGTGGCGAAAGAAAGATTCAACCCAGAGCAGGCCCTGTAACCAAGTAGAGTTTAAACCAATTGCAGCAAAAGAAGAAATTGCTCATTATGAGAAATGTCTCCTTTTGCCACAATTTTTTAAAAAGTCGTCTACTGCACACGTGTCAATATGCGTCCGTATATGGAATAAGCAAATCTAAGATTATTTCGTATAAAGACGGTTATTTCCACCGCGCAACCTTTATTGTTGCATTGTGCAGCAATTGTTGTTCGTGTATGTATATTCATATTTCACGTATGTAAAAGTTGATGAATCGTTGTCTATGAAATGAAACCTTGACATCTTAATGAACTAGCCTGAAAATACACAGGACGGGGTTACAACATGCTTACAGCTACAAACTTATCTAATAAATATCTCTATCTCTGCTATTAAAAGTAACACTATTTAATTTTAACCCTTTCCTTCATATAGACGCTTTCTGATGCCGTTGCAGCAGACGGATTTTGAAAACATAGTGACAAAAGAAGAAATTGCACAAAACGTGCAATTTCTTCTTTGGTCACAATGTTTTTCCACTTTTTGTCATAGATTTTCCATTTTTAGACAAAATATGTCCAAGTCGTCTGCTGCAGAATTGTCGTATGAGGGAAAGGGTTAACGTTTTTCGAACCTTGTTAATTCTTGACTGGTCGAAAAAACTCATCTTTATTAACCCGTTTCCACATGAGATAAATATGCAGCAGATTTTGTAAAAACTATGGAGACTCTGTACAAATGAAAGAAAAACTATTGAATAAAGTTAAATAAAATTGAAAACATTATGGCAAAATGCGAAATTGTTCATTAATCATTATGAACAATATTTTATTTTGCAACGATGTTTTCAAAAGCCATCTGATATGAAGGCGCCAGAAAGTGTCTGTATGTTGGAAAGGGTTAATTGAGCTGTAAAACATACTGTATGTGTCCATCAAACGCATATATGCTCATCCAACTGACATGCCTGTCATTAAACTAGGCCAAGGACGGATCTTCTGATGGATTATTAAACTAAATACGCATTTATAAACTATCAATGACATTTGTTAATGCCTTCTCCCCCTTTCCGACATGCAGTAAATAAACAACAGACGACTATTATGGCAATAATATAATAACCTTCTATAGTAAATACCATTTAATTTAATTAAATTAGTTGAAAATATTGTGGAATATTCAAATAGCCTCTTTATGAGCAACCTATCCTAATCTTCGCTTGCTCGTATATACATATGTTGAAAGGTCATTGCCGTCATTGTTTCCGATAGTTTTGTCCAACATGTTCTTAAAGGTTACAGCTCCTTCAAACTAGTAGGTTGTACTTTTGACAATAATGAAGGAAAATGTGCGTAAATTAAGGCAAATACTTCGAATACAGAATGTGATCCTCCTCCTTCACAATAATGCTCCCCCAGACCATACCGCCACAGAAACTAAGGACTCGTTGAAGACCTCCAAGTGGACATATCTTCAACATCCACCCTAGTCCTGACATTGATCCTAGTTACTTTTATCTGTTTCCAGAATTGAAGAAAATGCTTGATGGACAAAGAAAATTGCCAACAGTGATTGGGGCTGTTAATCAGTACGTTTTAATAGGTCTATGGTTCAATGAGTGAATTATGAAACTACCTAACCATTGGCAAAAGTATATAATGATAGAAGGAGAATATACTAGAAAGGAGTAAAAAAGACAAATTGAAACATAATGCCGCACATCTATGCAATGGGAATGGCCACAAAGTTAATGACCATCTTTAAGTTATAAATTTAAAACTGGAAACAATATATCTCTACGGACGAATGTTTCCAAACAAATCAAATAGATAACGTAATCAATGGCCATTTAGAGCTATTAAATTCCAAATGTCTGTATGCACACTTATCCATGCTTATAAGGCGCGTCAGGCAACTAAGGGTCATGTTTGCTTCTGCATACGCCTACATATCATATGGACAGAGATGCAATTACTTACAAGACATATAAATGTAGCCCTTTAGTAACGCATCCACTTTGAAAACAACTAGGCAAAACATTTGGAAAGTTTTTTTTTTTTTAATTGAATAGAGTTGAAAACATTGTTTCATTTTGTCGCTATATTGAATGATCCTACTTTCTTTTCCCTATTTTTTCCACATTATTGGCTGGATATTTCCTAAGTTATTTGCTTCAGATATCATATAGAGCATTTTCTCCTTTTCTCAAAATGTTTTCAACTCCATCTAATGATCCTACATTGACGTTTTGAAATTAACCATATTTTTGCCACACTGTTTTCAACTCTATCTACTGATCATACTTTCATTTGTGTAGAATTTTCTCATTTTTGCTTGAATGTATTCGAAGACGTCTGCTTGATACTTTATAATGAACACTTATTTCTTTTGAGACAAAGTCTTCAACTATATCCAAAGATCATACATTCATTTGTGTAGATTTTCCGTATTTTCCCCTATGTGTTTTCAAAGATGCCTGCTACAGATTTGTTTTAAGTGAGAAATCGTTAACCCATGTAACAATTACTTCTCATGTAAATAAGTCCGGATAGAGCGCTGCTATTATCATAAAACTGTTTAGTATCACATTTGCACGACGCAAGATTCAAAATCTAATCATGAGATATTTAAGACTAATGAATGATCAGATCAGACAGCGCATCCGTGCAGTGTCATCTTGCTCTGCAATGTTTGCAAGTTATTCACAGAAGGTTTTGACCATTTGCGTCAAAAATCTTTGAAGCGCTGGTATATCTATTACAAGGATGTGTACAAATTACGCTAACGTTGGGTTTCACAGAGCACCGGCCATGTCTTCCTTACCATCTTATTACGGAGTGTAGACCTGTCAGTACCGGACACTCGTCAGATAATCTTCTGAGTTATTTCCGATGCAGATTGGCAAGCGTGTTTCTTCCTATCCATGCTTCATTAAGCTTATAGCCTCGTGAAATTGATGCGAGAAGTGACTGCTGTTTGTTAGACGTTGACAATTATGTCCAGGATAAAACGTTACTTGTTCTTTAAAGGAATCTGGGTTTTGTTAGATTAGCAACAATTCAGACAGAAGTAACTTTAATCACTTTAAATCATACCAGTTAAGGTCCAATTCAATATTTATGTCACGTTGTAACTATGACAATGGTTCGCTCTGGAGATTGATCTGGACCTGCACTGGTCGGTCGTGAATATGTTTAGGTTGTTAATGTTTCAAGAACACCGATTAATAAAAGAACTAGTCATTTACATTTGCTTCCTTTAAACCTTATAGTTTGCAGTGATCGAGTCGCTTTGTTAGCACATTTTTAAAATTCAGTAAATAATGTGTGTGTGTGTGTGTGTGTTTGTTTGTCCTAAACAAAATTTGGTGGGGGGGGGGGGGGGGGGTGGGGGTGGGGGTGCGAAGGCATTTATTATATTTGACAGCCAATGGCTAGGCTTTCGGATATAAATTTATAATTGTTTATCTCTATTTAGAATGATTTGTTCAAACATAATTTGTAAATCCCCGTGCACAAATGTGGCATCGTATTTATATGCAATGAATCAATGCGTCTACTGATAAGGTGTTTGCTATTAAGAGTAAGGCAGCTTCAGAGAAGATATCGTTTCCAAGATATAATTTCTCAGCCTATCTCTATAAAACAGTAGGACAGTGTAATACGCTATACAAGCCGTGTGCTTCCGTTCGAGACAAATTATTGTAATAAATACCACGCTGTCCGGATGAGATAGCTATGGATACCCTTTATTTCTAATCATCTTTCTGAAATAATTATACTGAACTTGTTAATGCAACGCAATAAACACATTGTTAATCATTTCCCACATATGAAACTTCTGCATCATTTAACTTCAAAAACATCTAAACAAAAGAATGGATAATTACGAAACCGTGTAGAAATATCGCATATAGTTGAAAGCAATTGTTTTAAAAAGAGATACTTCTCATAAGGATCAATTTATCCTTTATCAAAATGTTTTTCAAAAACATGTCTGCTGTTTATGCGTAAAAATGCGTCTGCATATGCGAAAGGGTTAATATTAAAATACACATTACTCAGTAACATAGCATCCCAAGACAGTAAGTATACTGACAGTGAACATTGCTAGTAGTGTGCTTGTACATTGAACAAAGGCAACATTGGCTTACGATAACGATTTAGATCGAGATCATCCTGTGATTCTACTCAGTCTCATCAAGATATACGTTTTTCATATTTAACTTAAATAAGCTCGGTATCAACTTATATCTACTTGCGTTGATTACATTAATTATGCACGGGGGAGTTAATCTGATCTGACCCTATGCTCTACAGAAATGCCAACTAGTACCCTTTCTAATGTACAGGTTTAAACATTCAGTGCTGTATTACATGAATCAAAATAGAAATAAACATATTTTTCTGAAATGAGAATTTATATTAGTAACCATGCTGCAATTCCCACGAATCGCCTGAGTTGGTTGATTAGGGTCTGACGTCGTTTTAAACAATTGTTTAGTTATATCACGGCGGCCAGTTCACATACCCATGTGTTTCCTGGCTTTTTCACACCAGTAATCCAACAACAGTCATTCCACACAGTTGCCTGCTTTTCCAAATAGATAGTTAGCCCATTGGTAGAGACGAATGACTCTTGTCAGCATAGACTTTTGTAAAACGGAGGTAAGTGTTGACCGAGCTGGGGTACAAACTCACAAGCCTGCATTATGGCAACTCTAACATCCCTTTTTGGCTTTAACTGCATGTATGAAGTATACAAATTTGCATATATATATATATATATATATATATATATATATATTGAGAATGTAAAATATAAACATAAAACAGCAACGTATGAATTTTGATTTCTACTTCTAACTTTAATTTAATATGAAGTTAAACTGATGGGAATGAATAAAAACTCATCTACAAGTTATTATGTCTGACATTACGTTCTTCATTGACATTATTTCCATATTTTGCATTCCTAGTAGTCTGGATAATGAGAAAGGATTACTTAGCCTGAACACCGACCTTACTTAACACTTCTATAAATCATCGTCGTCCTAGTTCAGGGCTCTTTCAGTAATTAAACCACCAGGATCTTTAATGATTATGATATCTTGCTCATCAAATTGATCTATTGGTATTGTTGAAGTATTTTAACATCCATCATAAGATCGTTCGGGTATAGCTTCATAAGGGGTGCTTTTAAGTATGACCAAATAGGTCGTGCTTGTCGGCGATTTAAATGCCCGAATTGAATGATGATTTTATCAATCTTGATAAAAAGGTCGGAAATTTAGACTGTTGTGATTATAGCAATGATGAATCCTCGAAAAGGGCCTTCTTAGATTGTACATGTAATGTGAGAGGTAAAACACTTTTGGATTTGTGTAAGTCAAAATCTCTCAGTGTAGCTAACGGTAGACTCGGGGCCGAAAAATATACAGGCTCGTTTACATATTTCTCTAAGCAGTCAAGTAGTACAATTGATTACCTTCTATTGAAAAAGCGTGATTTTAATAGTATCCATGAGTTCATTATAGGCGATTTCACAATGTTCAGTGATCACGCACCGTTATCATTCACTCTCAACTGTCTAAACATACCACATCACAAAACAACCGCAGTTAATTCAGTTAACTATTATAAATGGAATCATCAGAAAATAGAATATTTCAGGCGTAGTATTATTTCAGAGTTGTGCAATTTTAACCACAAACTATATGATAGCGACCATGATGATGTAAACAGTGTAGGAAAAATGATAACTGATTTTTCAGAATGTATACAAAACGTTGCACAACCCCTTTTCCAATGCACTTACCATACCAGTACTCAAGAAACCAAGCATAAACAATGGTTTGACAGTGAGTGCATTGAGGCTCGACGAAATTACCAGAATGACTTGAATTTATTTAACAATAATAAATCAACGGAGAATAGGGTATTATTGTGCAGCAGTGGATTAGAATATAAGAAAGTAATTCGTTTGAAAAAAACGGAAATTTAAAATTAACCAATCGAAAGAGATCGAGAACTTAAGGAAAAAATAACCAAAGGATTTCTGGAAGTTCTTTAAAAGTAAATCAAAATCTGTAGATACCGAAATACCTATGAATGAGTTAAAAATCATTTTTAGTTATTTGATTCTATCAAAAAAGGTGCACATACAGGAAGTAGAAAACTTTGCTGAAAACCACGTCTTTGAAGCAAGCGAAAACACATTTCAAGAACTCAATCAAACAATTACAGTGTCGGAAGTGGAATCGGCTATAAAGCGTTTAAATAAAAAATGGCTTGACATACAATGTCATCTACTGACCCTGAGTAAGTGTGTGAAGTTTCAAAGCAACAGCATACACAGTGTCTGAGAAAAGGCCTTGCACGCAAATGTTTGACATTTGACAAAGCTGGCAACGCGTACGCCAACGCCGACACCAATGCCAACGCGGACGCCGGGGTGATTACATAAGCTCCCCAATATCTTCGAATAGGCGAGCTAAAAAGGCGTTCGATTCAGTAAATAGAAATGCCTTGTAGTATAAGTTATTTAATATGGGGATGGATGGAAAGATTCTTCAGGTCTATGTATGCCTCAGTAAAATCCTGCGTGAAACTAAGCAATTCATTTTCTGACTTTTTCGATATTTCGATTGGACTCATCCAAGGCCAAACGAGCACTTTTCGCTCTCTTCCTAGAGGACCTCGAACTTTTTTTACAAGATTCCGATAAATGCGATTTAACAATAAATGAAATTTGTTTGATTATAATAATGTTTGCAGATGATATGGTAATTATTGGTAACTCTCAAGAAGACCTACAACATAGGTTAAATTTGTTATATGAATATTGTAAAACATGGAGACTCGAGGTAAACATTGACAACACTAAAATCATGGTCTTTAGAAAAAGGGGTAAATTACTACCAAATGAAAAATGGTTTATTTAACAACAATGAAGTTGAAATAGTCGATAACTTTAACTATTTAGGAGTGTTTTTTAATTATACAGGTACTTTTGCACTAAATAATCAATATATGGTAGGTAAATCACTTAACGCTATGCATGTTTTAGTAAGCAATATAATTAAACTGCAGTGCTTTTAATATATATATGAGAAAATCCTAACTTAGTTAACCACAAGCATTTTGTTCACATATTTAAACAAAGTAATGAGAGAGTGTGTATTCACTGTAATTTACAAACTATCGACGACGAATACCACTTTATTATCGAATGCCTTTGTCACCAGAATCTTCAAGAAATATACATTAAACGTTACTAACATTCTATAGAATCCTATTGTGCTTAACTAGTATATACGTCACGATATGAAATTTAAATTGAATTTGTATATGAAATTGAATTTGTATTTGTATTTGTAACAATGGTGTACTTATTTTGTACAAGTTGCAAATAAAGTATCTATCTATCTATCTATCATAACCCTGCTGTACATAGTATATACCACACACGAGTTCGCTGACGATGAAGATATGTGAAAAGTAAAACACATGGTATTAGACTGTGTATAAGATCCTCCGAATTTTGCAAACTTAACCTCCTCCTTTCCTTTAGAAAAATGTTATGTCATCATTCTGACCATACATAGTTTCACATGTTCTTTCTTTAAGTTTAATCTAGTCACCATTAATTGTTTTTAGTTTGGTGGACATGTCATTTCAATGTTTATGTCATATCATACTTACATTTGATACATACATATACAATACATTGGTTTTAGCTGAAGCAAGCACAGCTTATGTTAGAGCAGTGTTCGAAACAGAATTTTCCAAAAGATCCCCAACGCTAATCCATACGGCACTATGCAGACCACCAAACACAATGCTGACAAAATGACCAGGAAACATGTTTGACCAGTGCATAAGGAACATTTTGCTAAAACAATAAAACTGATGACCAATAACAATAACAGTATCTGGATAACACATCGCGGTTATGTTTAAATATTGCAATGAAATGAAATGAATTTATTGTAATATAAGGCCTCCAGCCCAGAATATAAATAGTTGTTACTTTGACTATCATGTTTAAGAATATAATAACATTTACAATATATATTCATATTTACATATACATGTACATGTTCAATATTAACAATTCCCTCAATAATCGTGAATATCATGGTATTGTTTCCGGTATACTGTTATTATGAAACGACTTAAATAAGTAGGCTATACAACACCATTTAAGTTAAGATATAGTCCCCTCTTGTCGAATGCCCTAATCAAAAAGTTTGCTACAGCCAAATTACTGCTCCGAATTTTGCAAACTTAACCTCCTCCTTTCCTTTAGAAAAATGTTATTTCATCATTCTGACCATACATAGTTTCACATGTTCTTTCTTTAAGTTTAATCTAGTCACCATTAATTGTTTTTAGTTTGGTGGACATGTCATTTCAATGTTTATGTCATATCATACTTACATTTGATACATACATATACAATACATTGGTTTTAGCTGAAGCAAGCACAGCTTATGTTAGAGCTGTGTTCGAAACAGAGTTTTCCAAAAGATCCCCAACGCTAATCCATACTGCACTATGCAGACCACCAAACACAATGCTGACAAAATGACCAGGAAACATGTTTGACCAGTGCATCAGGAACATTTTGCTAAAACAATAAAACTGATGACCAATAACAATAACAGTATCTGGATAACACATCGCGGTTATGTTTAAATATTGCAATGAAATGAAATGAATTTATCGTAATATAAGGCCTCCAGCCCAGAATATAAATAGTTGTTACTTTGACTATCATGTTTAAGAATATAATAACTTTTACAATATATATTCTTATTTACATATACATGTTCAATATTAACAATTACCTCAATAATTGTGAATATCATGGTATTGTTTCCGGTATACTGTTATTATGAAACGACTTAAATAAGTAGGCTATACAACACCATTTAAGTTAAGATATAGTCCCCTCTTGTCGAATGCCCTAATCAAAAAGTTTGCTAAAGCCAAATTACTGCTAACATTGCTGTCAGTCATTATTTTATAGAAAGTGTGTAGGCGTGTTGTTTTACTTAACCAACAGGCCTTGAGACATTCTAATATTAAGTTTACAATCTTGAAAAAAGTGGAATTCATATTCCACGGCAAAAATATTTACGACAATAGAACAGTTTCTCAATATTCGATCAATATTAATCGAATAATTGAAGCTGCCCTTTTCAAATGTAACATACTTGAATACCAGATTACACAGCACCTCGGTTTGGCTAGCTGCATGATAAACTCTCATTCATCATTTACAAGATTATCATTTTCAGGTTTAATAAATTCTGGTTTTAAACCAGTAAACCTCCTCTTTAATAGCTTCTTGTAAGTCTTAGGGCTTGAACAGTTATTCAATCCCTTCTAAACCGGGGTTATGGTAGATAACAAACTATACGATGCTGATAATTGTGCCCCGAACTGACCAATGGAATGACAATTGAGCTGTAGTCGTTTGGTCGATACTATCAAGCTCACTTAAAGTATATAAATCATATCTTATATTACCTGAACAAACCAAATCTACAATAAATAAAGTGCCGTTGTCAGAAAGTATTTAACCCGACACCGACTCGTAACTTATACTTAAGCATTGCTTGTGCTCTTTAGACACTATCACTTTACTTAAGGCAAGTGTAGCCTGTGGGAATCAAGACAAGTATAAAGGGGTAGAGGATCTTCATAATGTTATACATGCTTTGGATGAAACACAGTCCCTGTTAAACATGATGATAAACTTACATAATAGTCACGAATGAGCGCTTATACTATGGGAGAAAGAATGTTAGTTGACCCGGGCATTCGTGAATATTAAGTTTCTCTCCATACCAATTCTGCAATTTGTATAATCATGTGTGTGTCTTCATCGACACAGTCTTAAAAACAAACATTCAACAAATACATTAGAATCAACCATATATTCAGCCTACGAATTATAAGTATGAGTCTGTTAACTTTTAAGACAAGTATTAAGGTGCATTGAGTATATAGATACTAAGTGCCTAAAAGCTGAATGTGTCAATATCTCGCAGCTCTATGGCTATCTCTCTAACATATTTGTCGCAGCTCTATGGCCATCTCTCTAACATATTTTTCGCAGCTCTATGGCCATCTCTCTAACATATTTGTCGCAGCTCTATGGCCATCTCTCTAACATATTTTTCGCAGCTCTATGGCCATCTCTCTAACATATTTGTCGCAGCTCTATGACCATCTCTCTAACATATTTGTCGCAGCTCTATGGCCATCTGTCTAACATATTTGTCGCAGCTCTATGGCCATCTGTCTAACATATTTGTCGCAGCTCTATGGCCATCTCTCTAACATATTTTTCGCAGCTCTATGGCCATCTCTCTAACATATTTGTCGCAGCTCTATGGCCATCTCTCTAACATATTTGTCGCAGCTCTATGGCCATCTATCTAACATATTTGTCGCAGCTCTATGGCCATCTGTCTAACATATTTGCCAATGGTTAACATAGAGCATTAATGAAAATTTCCACCTACATGTAACTTTGTAACCAATTTTCCTTTGCCCAAAATTACTGAACACGAACGATACGAAAACCATTTGTGTCATGAGCGTGTTCTCTTTAATTTTATAAAACAAATCCAAATTACTCGGCATAAGCTTAAAGTCAAAAGATATATCCTTGAGCTTTTTAATATTTTTTAAATTACCACCATTTTAACCTTGAATAAGACGATTTCCCCCACTATAACTGCCTACTAAATTACAAGACGGTACATGATTCAATGATGCACTACAGCATAAACACATTAAACTCAGTGGAAATCAGATGTACAATATTTGCTCGCTGAAATCAAGCAAACTATGTTTGCAGATGACGCGACTTTTATTACAGATGGCACTGAGCAATCTTTTAATGCTTTAATAGAAACAATAGATAATTTTGGCACAATCTCTGGATTAAAACTAAATGCAAACAAAACCACAGTACTAAGAGTAGGTTCACTAAAGTATACGGATATTGTTTACAAAAAAAGAAAAAAAATGATTTGGACATCTGAATCTGCAAAGGCCCTTGGGATGTTATTCACAAATTCAACAAAAGATAATATACATCTGAACTATTTAAATAAAATAAAAGAATTTTACACTTGTTTAAATAACTGGAAAAAAAGGAAATTATCAATAATGGGTAAAATAACAGTAATTAAAACTTTTGCATTGCCTAAACTTGTTTATCCATTTACAGTCCTACCTAATCCTTCTAACGAAATTTTAAAGGAAATTGAATCCGAAATGTATAAATTTATTTGGAACAATAAACCGGATAAAATAAAAAGAAATAAACTTAAACAAAGCTATATCAATGGTGGATTAAAGATGGTTGATTTGACATTATTCCTAAGATCTATTAAAGCAAGTTGGGTCAAACGACTGCTTTTGAATAACAACATCAGTTGGAAAAGTTTTATAGGAATGCAACTAAAACCATATGGAGGTAATCTGGTGTTTCAATGTACGCCGAATAAAAAAGATGTTGAATATATATGTCAAACAAACCTATTTCTATTAGATGTCATGCAGGCATGGTTCGATATTAAACAGATATCAGACAAAGAATACTTTGGAAAATCAATTATATGGAATAACCAGAATATTAAAATAGACAAAAGAATAGTATACTATAAAGAATGGCACAACAAAGGAGTCACATTTCTAGAACACTTATTTGATTATAGAACGAACAGATTTTATACATTCGAAGAATTTAAACAATTATACAATATCAGCCACCAAGACTTCTTTAAATACTTTCAACTAATCTCACAAATATCAAAAACTTATAAACAGTCAATTATCGATGAAGGTATCATATACAATAGAGACACGTGTCTATATGATATTATCTTAAAATCAAATTATGTGAATAAATTCTTGTATAATATACAACTTAACACAAATATACATAAAACCCAAATTCATTCGTCTCAAAATAAATGGGAATTGATATTTCAAAAACAACTTAACTGGAAAACATTAAACATAATCCCATTTCAAACAACATGTGACAACTACCTACGAAGTTTCCAATATAAAATAATTACAAGAATTATACCAACAAATACGCTTCTCTATAAACAGAAACTAACAAACTCAAACCTATGCGATTTCTGCAGCATGCATTATGAAACTATAGAACACTAATTCTGGGAATGCCCCCATGTTACAAAACTATGGTATGAAGTTGCAAATTACATGAAACAAAAACAATTACCAATACAATTTACGTTGCAAATTATTCTGTTTGGTCTACCACTAAACAATAACCAAGGCGTCTGCATAAACTACATCATTATTCTAGTGAAGTATTTTATATTTAGTATGAAATATAAACAAAAACAACCAATATTTAATCATTTCATCCGTTATTTTGAACACAGACTAGTTCTGGAAAAACAAATTGCTCTTAATAACGATAAAATCCAAACTGTTATAGATACCTGGATCATTTTTTTGGAATACTAAAATATTCTACATAATTAACGTATGTGAATTGGCAAGAGTGTTCGCGTTTCTTATTTCGTTTCCATCTTTATCCCCTATTTTCTTGGTTTCTTTATTAAGTCTTTTATTTTAAATAATTTAAATTACCTATAAAACACATGGGAAAAAACCCAACAAAAACAATGGTATTTATCAACATGAAAGTATGAATTTATGTATGTTTTTGCATTATATGCATATATGAAAGTTTAACCATGTAAATATCATGAAGAAATAAATGATAAAAAAATGTTTGCTCGCCAAATGACAAAAATGCCGAGCGCGAGGGTAAACAACGTCATAAATCATCATCATGTACAATATTTAAACCAACACTAGGCTGATTTGTATTTTTTTCATGCGAAAATAAAAATGAAATGTAAGTGAAGCATTATTTGAATTTGACTTAATTAAAAAAAGTGATGACCTTGCTGTGCTTGAAATCTTCAAATGGCGTTATCTTGGGTTAACGCGCATTCCATCAAGTAATCCAAATTAACTGGTAAGTTGCGCACCAGCCATCTTTCATTCCAAAAGTTAAAGAAGCTTTTAAAATCAGAAAATTGTGTATTGAACAAAATGAAGTAGAATACTTTATTAATGATTGACGATAGTTTGGCTGTTATTACATGTGAATTGATATGTATTGACTACTATTTTGTATTGTACATGTATGTATGTACATATATGTTGCTGTGTGTCTTTGCCATATTTCATTTTAAGTTGTTTGTAAATGTCAAAAGGCATGTTTTAAGCCTATTGCTGATACAGTTGGGTTAATTTAGTTGAGTTGCTGTTTTATGTGTATATAAAGTCATCGTTAGTGACAGTTCTAGCTGTATGATACGAACAAAAGGGAACCAATAGGTCCCAATATCGCCTGACGAGGCTCGTTTGATGAAAGTACACTGTATTACGGACATCTTGCATCTCCATATACTACTATAATTAGAGCGTTCGTGATGTGGCACAACGTGTTTGGATTAGCATGGCAACCAGTATATGCAAATATACAGTTCAGCAGGAAAAGTGTAAGTAAACATGTTATTTGTCGGACCGAAGCTAAATCCGTCCATCACACAAACTGCGTCATACTTATTTTCCGATCAGTGAAAATCCAGATTATCCAGGGAATTGGTACATTCTTATCAGGGTCCTGCCTGTTCGCCATCTAGTCGTAAATGCATCTCGGATGATTTACTGAGAACGGTTTGGCTAATAACTTATGATGGAAGAGTGCCCTATGACTAATATACGGCAAGAACGTTTACGATAACAAGTACGTCTTCTATATTACCAAGTGACCATTGTGGGGGACTTGAATAATAACCCGGTGCCATGAGGAAACATACTTTAGCGTAAGTAAATAACGTGTTAAAATATATTTGGATTCTGCGTTACAGAAGTTTCTTTAAACTTACTATGACTAATTGGCGAACAGTGCATAGCAATGTAAATATGCGCGGATGCGCAGGCTGTTATGGAACCACACTGCTCGCAAATGCGTTACGATTACTTTTTGCCGGAGCAAATCGCCGCTGTTGTACCAATAATAAATACGGTAAGGATAATTACGTTTAATAAAACGAATATTTCTTTTAAACTCTCATGAATTACATCAGATATAATAATATTGTATTACATTTAGATTCCATTCAATTTACTAGAACCAAATCACATTGGAGACCATCGCAATAAAGTTATCCATTGATATGAAAGTTAGCCCTTACCCATGTACAACACATATGCAAACGACGACAATGAAAACGTCAAGACAGTGCAAAATATAAATAAAAATGCTTTTTATTAGACTTGAAACCACTATAGTGGCATAACGGGAAACTGGTAATATTGGACAATTGCTTATTTGGCACTGTATGTTTAATAGTAGTCTGCTATAGAAGCATCTACACAGGAAAGGAGTTGACCTAAATTATTGAACCATGTGTAGTAGATGGTCGCCAAAAGTTTCCTAATTAAAACTAAATATAAGAAAAAGGCTTCTACATCATAACACATTTAAACAAGAGATGTGTCCTTCGTATGGAGATAAACTGCAGTACGAAGCATGTACGAAGAGACCATATTTAAAAAACTAAATGGATATAACGGATTATTTATCTGAAATCATGCAAAGATCTGTTCCAAATGAAAGCTACAAATGCAAGTGCATTGTGAAAGGAGATTCTAGAAACAAAAATGTCGTTTCCCTAAAGGATATTACAAATATCAATAATCCGCAATATATTGCCTAATTCGATTTGAAGATATCATATTTTATTTACCCAAATAGAGCTCATACACAAACCCGTTTCAAACTCGTGAAAACAACATTTCCATTAACATGGATTTTTGTATTGCACTTTTACTGTGAACATTCCTAAACTGCGGTCAATTAATAAAAAAAAACCTTCCTTTAAATTGCATGCATGTGGTAGTCAATGCTGACAATAGGAAAACAGATTTTTTTTATTTAGTATTGTCCCTTGTTTTTGATTCAGTGATGTTGTCCATGTTTCATTAATCTGAACCAAAATATAAATCATTTCTGGAATGAGTATAAAGACAAACGTATCCTTTTAAAACAGTCTAGTGTTATATTCTTTATTTAAATAATAACAGCCAATAGTAGCCATTAAACGAGACATAGTAATATAAATTACTATAATAATAAATTTGTGGTCTTATTTTCTTTCTTTTTTTACTTTTATTTATTTTTTATATTTTTACCTAATGTTCTCGACCTTTACATATTGGTAAACATGTTTTACATGACACGCATATATCTTCTACTGCTGTGGTATCCATTCGGCAGTAAACTCGCAATGTTAACTGAATAAAATATATCCGTTACAGCAGGTGATATGGGTATCGATGCTGTGATAGAGCAAGTGGCGAGAGCACGATATTATCGAATGAAGGGACATATTTGTGGGTTTGAATCAAATGCTTGGTCAGTACTCGTTTTCATCTCGGAACTAGACTGTACCTAACTTACATTTGATCTTGTTTTCAGTTGTTATTGGGGAACATTGTTTTGCAGTAGCGATACTGGGTTTGGTGCTGTCTACGAGGAGCGTGACAATTTGATATCTCGCGAGACCGAATGACCAGAGAGATGTTAATTTGACCACGCCCCGGGCAAACAATACAAAGCAATATCTCCTTATTGCAACATAATTTTCCTTTTATTATATTAGTATATACCATGTATTACTTTAAAGACAAGAATAAAGAAAAACACACTACCGCATTTTAAATGACGTAAAGTATATTTCAATGACGTCAATTCATATTTCAGTGACGTACCATTACCATATTTGGTACCATATTTAAACTAGTCAAATACGGAATTTAATTCTTTGTGTTTGCAATGCACGTGACAATATGCATGTATTTGAGCCTGAAAATGTGCAGTTATATAATAAAGCAATTTATTATATTCCCCCCCCCCCCCCTCTATTTGTTCAAGTCTACAAGTATTTCAGGTTTATTTTCTGAACATCTGAACATTTACAATGAGTATATTGTGCAAAGATACATCTAATACATTTTGTAACCTGTATTTAGACGCATACAAAACAGAAAGTATTTTAATATGATTGCCGTAAACCCCTCGCATCGCTATGGTATAGAATACAGAATACAGAATACAGAATAGTTTATTAGACTTTAGCATAACATAGCTAATCGTCATACAAATAATATTATCATGTGTGAGCATGCAAATACAGAGTTGTGATTAATAACAAAAATGTAAAATAATGCAGAAATATCATATACGCTCGCACGCACTCACGCACTCACGCACACACGCACTTACGAACACAGATATTAATTATAGAAAGATAATAACTATGAAAAGCTATGAAAAGCTATGAAAAGCTAATTAAGGCAAAACATATTCCTTATCCAAGGTGCGAACCCGTAATAGCTGCATTAGTAACAATGTACGCTTGCGTTACATGTACCTGTGAACTATCCATTTTAAATTAAATACCTTTTTTTAAATCTCTGGGTATTTGATCGTCATCTCAAACAACTTTTAAAACACAACGTTACGAATATTAATTTGTGTCAAGTTACATTTGTTTCCTAATAGCATTGTTTGTCCATTTGAAGACAATACAAAAATTAGGCTTCCAATAATGGGTCGTAATAGAATTATATCTTATACTCCTTTTATAACTGTATGGCCGTGCAAGGTCACTCTCGTCATATTTACGAATTAACACTCTCATCTTTTTTTTTACTAATACTTTCTTGAAAGATTAATTTTAAGGCATAAGCAGAAAACTACTTATGTAATGATCATGAGAAATGCTAACAATTCTCCAAACGATCAATGTCTCATTTTACATCACTGTTACAATACTTTATAAGACCGGTAACACGAACAATCACGAAGGTTTCTAGTATATATGTTGTTTTTGTGCAGCTGGCCGAATTATGGAATCCTAGTACGCGGTCAATTACTTTCCACAAATTGATGGAAATATAATCGAGTGACACTCTGGTATAGTCAACATTATGGTAATTAAGACGACACCTGCGCATGCGCAGCAACTTGATCTTGTTCTGCATTTTCCGCTGAGTAAGTCTAAAAAGTCTCATCCGGCTGCATGGAGGCGCTGACAAAGGGCCTAAATGTTTACCTCACTTGTTATAATAACAATACAGTTGTTTTTTCCTGGAGGATTGCTCACATGTAACAATAAAGATAATGGCACAAAGATCAGATCACTTCAATATTTAAGAAACTTCATAATAAAATTTAAATTTGGAATCTTTTTTTTTTTATGAGGTTCATGACAGATTTCCTCAATTCTATACTTGATAACAAGATGTAATAATAAAGCAATTCACGAAATAAAGCCAATGACACACACCAGTTCATTTCATGACAATTGACGTTTTCATTTTTGATGTTATTTGGGGGTGGGGTGGGGGGGGGGGGGGGGGGGGGGGGGGGGGTTGCGGTTTGTGGGGATAGGGGAATTAATTGTTTCATCATTGTATGTTTCTTTATGATAGCTTTTAAGATGGACTCATTGTAAAATAGCCAATGGCTAAATGAGTCACCATCTATAAATAAAGTATTATTAAATGAATGATCCTCGGAGGTTTAGAATTCAATAGTAATAGTTAACAGTGCAATGGCCTTTTTGTGTAATCGTCTTTTTGAGATAATATCTTTATAGAGACTTCAATAATGTATGCAACGAACAGGTACGATCATGACCTGCGTTCAATGACATTGTATTTTAGCAAACGGTCGCCCATCTACCAATCGAATTACAGCTTGTTCTCTTCTGACGCGTATCGTTACAAACCACGCACCACACATATGATACACCGAACGCAATGCTGATCAGACTGTGCAGTGTTTAATTCCCGATCTTGATGTGTTTTTTGTCTCAATTATCAACACTCGTTGCTTTCATGTGCCGTGGCCCATTCCATTGATCAACACGGTTTCAAAGAATTCAGTAACATATAGCCTAACGGTAGACAATTCTCTCGGGCAAACTGTCTTTAATTTTCTCGACAAACAACGCAGTGGGCGACGGGAGAGTTTTAATACAGGCCATTACATTAATAACGTACCTACTAGACCGTGGATAAAAGGCAATGCTATTAACAGGACAACGTTTCAAATTACACGATGTTCTGCAGACATCGTTTCCAATTTCTTGAAAGGATCCATTGAAGCGCTTTTATGTATTTGTTTGTTTAGATAAGATTCTTGCTGATTTCGTATTCAGAATACTTGTTAATAGATAAATAGATACGACGAAGAAAACTATGTGTATCATTGTGTTTTTATCATAAAAGCCGAACGAAACGATGCAGCAAGTAATTATACTATATTTGTATTTATAAAGCTCTGTTCTATGTTTATTTCTGGCAATCATTGACAATTTTCAGGGCTTTTAACATTGCACTTGGTACAGAATGATGTAAGAGCAAGTGAGCGTTTACATTACAGCATTTGAGCCACGCCACCTGAAAGCCGATCTTCGGAGGTGAAAGACAATAATAGTATTAACATACTTGTACAGTCAGTGTAGTGTCTTGTCATATTAAATTGTTCTCGGGAGATTACACGAGGAGTGTACGACTAGGTGGCGAACAGGGATCATGCTAATATGACTAGCGCAGACTGATCTGTATATTTCCTGGTAGCAAAACCCCACAAGGTCGGTTTTCCTGTGACGTGGCCTATATTTTTGTCCATACCACACTATTTTGGCCGATCTGAAAACATCTTTGTAAACATGATCAACCGATAATGTAAAACTGGAAAAGGAGTTTGATGAAATATATATGTATATAAGATTAAATTAACCAATTGCTTTTGTATATATGTTAATTAAAATTTGACACAGATGTAATATTTTCCATATTAGATTGCCTATTATTATCTTGCTGCAAATGATACATATTTATGGCTAATCAACTGTCACTTAAGTGTTATTGAAAACATATGTAGATGAGGTTCCCATAACAAAGCATGTAGTTTACCAGGAGTTGTTCTCAAATATTTACAGACATGCTTCCAGAATCAACTATTAGGACACCTAGCTAGTTTAGACCACGCCACTTTGTTTGTTCATTACCATTATGGGTAGGATTGGGGGAAGATTCTAGAGGACTAAGAGTCCGGAACTTTAAAAATAAACCCCTGTTACTGCTCATAATACTGCAACAACTGTGGTCGAGATCAGATTGTATGATGGTAAAGTCTGATCCACTGGATACGAATACCAATTTGACATGTGTACAACTACCCTTACGTATTACTGATTCTTCGTGCTTCGCCGTGTTGTGTAATTTAAAAGAAAATAAACTGGATACTTGCTTGTACAATTTTAGACTAGTATTAATATGATAAAGTTCAGTTACAATCAATCTATAACTCTTAACTTCAAGTTGACAAACCAGCCCCGAAAATTTAGAATGGTCAGCTCTTTAAATCAAAGTGTGATTTAAACTAGCTCGAATGCCAGACTGTCAACTATCAAAACTGGCCTGCTATGTTTACAACGCTTTCAATACATAGCATCAGCATTTGTTTTATAAGACGAACTCGTGTGGACCTTAAGTAACGTGACCAGGTCAATCAAGGTTCTAATGAATGGGCCAATTCATAACACCATTCATTTAGAAGGCTCACCGGACATGTCTTATCAAGTTCTGACCGTGTCAGGAAAACATGTTGTTACACAACCAATAAGTTACGGAAGACATTTCTGGCAATCCTTGTTTATTTGGATCAGAAAGCATTGGTGTACAGGCAGATCTTCAGAAGGTTGTTTTTGAAGGTAGGACTATGAATGAGCTGGTAGATTATAATCTACACTTATAAGATACATGTTTATATATTATCCTGGTATATAACTGTACAAACTATATCAACAATACATATTGCATGCATACAAGTGCATATGGGTTGTAAAGCTTGTTTAAGTCATCACCAATGAAAAGGGAAGTGACAATTATATGTGTATATATTGAAAAAATGTGATTAAAAAAGAATGAATACATCTATCATCATAATAAAGGTTGACTCAATTAAACATTGCTCTAAATGATTTGATTAGGAAATATATCTCATTTTGAGTGATATACCGGCTCGTATATCACGATCTGGATTTCAGGTGTGTAGTAATTAATCACGAAGGCCGAATGGCCTGAGTGATTCATTTATACACACCTGAACGACACATCGTGATATAAGAGCCAGTACATCACTCAAAATGAGATCTATTTCAATTCTAGCACTTTTTTTTATAACTTAAAGGGATACAAATTAAGGGTGTATGTTTTGAGATGACGTTGTTTTCCTTGATAACATCACGTGTAGGCTATTCTATCTTTACTCCCCATTGTATTTGTTTTGGAAATATTCGATTTTTCAACTAACAAAACATTTTGAAATCGGTTATATTAACAGTCTATGAACATTTTATCTGTATTATAACTTTTTCAATTGTTCTTAAACTCATCATGGGCAATTTGTTATTTTCTCATTCTAATACAAGGTTTTCGACCGCGCCAAAAATGTCGGTAAAACACGTGAATGTCGTCATTTAAAACAAAACGTCACCGTTATTCAAACGGCATTTACAACAGAAGTTCGTGACTTCAGTCATAAAATGTCAAGCCCAACGTAGTAACACATGCGCACTTAGAAACGGTGTATGACAAATACGCAGGAGGAAATTTCAACAGCCAAAAATAGTTCCGGAAATTTAGAATGATATACTGCATTTAGATCACGCTCAAATCCTTCTTTGTGTATAGAAGAGAAATTGTCAATAGTGTTAGAATTGTTCATATTGAATATTGTTTTTATGAATTTATTGTTGATTCGAAATATTGACTATATGTTTAAAATGAAAACATATGTTATATATTATATGTCATCTTGAACATGTTTCCGTTTGGCAAAATGTTGTTTTAAGTATGTATGAGAGAAAACACAATTTTGCTGAGTGAAGAGCCCAATACCAAATTAGGTTATCTACCTTAAGCAGTGGAATATATTGTGTTAATACCTTAAACCTGTAGCAATGGCTTTACACATTCGGCGCGCAGGCTTGTGGGGTTAGCATTGCGACTGACTAGCTGGTGTCAGGATAATTGAATCACTATTACTGGTAACTTACCCAAGAAACGCCGTTATATAACTGAACAAATATTTCAGACTCAGCTCTGAAATTCCTCATTTATCTTTTTAACACATCTAGAACGCTTTTCCGTCTGTTATAAGATCGAAGACGAATACCATTTTATAATTTAATGCAATTTCTATTCTGATTTCCGTAAATATATATTTCTAAGGTTTCTAAGTATTATTTGTCCAATCATAGAATATATAAACAAAAACAACTTTTCGAATGCACTCATGTGTCTAAGCTTAGAAATTTAAATACATATGTAATGAAAGCATTTCAATTAAGATATGGTTTGTAATGCTTTCATTACATATGTATTTAAATTTCTGAGTTTAGAAACATGTACATGTACATGTACTCACAGATATAATTTTCATTTAGTGATGGGTATGTGTCATACCAGTGTCAATATGCCCGTTGCCTATATTGGACATATTATATTATATCATGTTATGTTATGTTGTATTATAGTATATCATATTGTATTATATTGTATTATATCATATTATGTTGTGTTACATTAAATTGTAGTGCATGGTAAGCGTGTATATATACAGAGATGATGAGGATATGATATTACGTTTGAACAACACCTTCTCCGTCAGTGACATTTGATCTCTTTCGAATAATGTTCTTGTAAATTTGTAAATATGCTCCATTTGCTATGTCATTTGTAATATTTATTTGTGTATTTTGTTTTTCTCACGGGTCATGTGTCCTATTGAACTTATATTTGAAAGAAACTTCTTCATTTATATTCTGTTAAAGCCAATGCTTTATATTCTGTATTGCTTCTAAATTCAAATATGTTAGTTTTAAAAAGAAGGGAAACAAATATTTTAGCGTCAGCCAGTTAGGCAAATATATTTGAACCACAGTTTTGACCATTGCATTAAAACGAGTAGAACTTGTTCTGCACTGTTTGCCTTTAAATGGCTATCGTGTCAGCATTATCATTATGTAGCGTATCACATAAAGACTGTTATATTCATATGGCATATCTACTAACGTTGTTATACTATGAAATAGTTCGAATGTGTGTAACTATTTAATTGGAATACAGTCACCAAGTGTAAAATGCGTGCCTGTTTTGCTTTATTATAAAGGAAATCATCATAATTACAATATTATATCACTCGGCAGGGCACTTTCACGTCTAGCAGATTTTCTCTGGGGACCAAGGTGTATTGTTGACGATTACAAGTTATGTCCAGTCACCAGCCGATCGACATTCGTAGGTCTTGAAGCGAATGAATTTTACGATCAAATTGTAAAGGTGAATAATAGGTATTGGTCACATCTGTTCCCTACAGGCTTCAACGATGCTTGTACCACTCGATTACGAACACTCAATATTTGTGTAACTTGACAATTGTTTATTCCGGTCACATGAAAACAATCTTGGGTTAAGTCAGACAGAGATTAGCATATTTTGAGAGAAAGAGAGATATAGAGAAAGGAAAGAAAAAGAGTGAGACAGACAGACAGACAGACAGACTGATAGGCAGAAAGACAGAGATAGAGAGAGAGAGAGAGAAAACAAAAAAGAGAGAGAGAGAGAGAGAGAGAGAGAGAGAGAGATAGAGAGAGAGAGAGAGAGAGAGAGAGAGAGAGAGAGAGAGGGAGAGAGAGGGAGTCAAGGAAGAGACCGGAATATGACTAAGTGACAGTATCTATTTACACGGTACAGAAATAGTAAATAAGACGTTTTAGACGGAATAGACAAATACAGACCGACATACATACAGAGACATACTGACAAACAGATAAATACACATTTTGAGAGAAAGAGATAGATACATAAATAGATAGAGATATAGAAAGAGAGAGCGGTACAGCGAGGGCGAGAGAAAGAAAAAGAAGAGAGAGAGAGAGAGAGAGAGAGAGAGAGAGAGAGAGAGAGAGAGAGAGAGAGAAGAGAGAGAGAGAGAGAGAGAGAGAGAGAGAGAGAGAGAGAGAGGAAGAAAGAGAGAGAGAGAGATAGAGAGAGAGAGAGAGAGAAAAAGAAGAGAGAGAGATAGAGAGAGAGACACACATAGTGAGAGACAGAGCTAGAGAGGGGTGTATAAAGAGAGAAAGAGAGAGAGGAAGAGAGAGAGAGAGAGGGAGAGAAAACAAAAAAGAGGAGAGAGAGAGAGAGAGAGAGAGAGAGAGAGAGAGAGAGAGAGAGAGAGAGAGAGAGAGAGAGAGAGGAGAGAGAGAGAGAGGGAGTCAAGGAAGAGACCGGAATATGACTAAGTGACAGTATCTATTTACACGGTACAGAAAGAGTAAATAAGACGTTTTAGACGGAATAGACAAATACAGACTGCAGGCCAAACACGATACAGACGAACCAAGACAATCTCGGTAAACCAGTCTATATGTCTATAAACATTTATCGTTGTCGATATTATATGGTTGTAGATCACTGCCGTTCTCATTCCATGATATTTGCATTGTAAAACAGATACAGAGTCTTAAAGGTGGATTACTAGTGAGAGAATATGTTCAAAGAATATCAACCCACGGTTAGACAAATACAAATGTGTTTATAATGTAGGAAAGGAGAACACATACATGAATACGGTGTTTCTGTGGACGCATATAACATGTAACCAAGTCTGCCAAAAAACTCCTCTCAGCTTGACGTGATCAACTTTTGAATGTATTCAACCTTTTCATGCAGAAAATCACTAATATAGCGGTTCTCTGTGAAAACCAACCTTAGCGCAATTAGTACGCTTGTGGTAACAGAAATGCTTTAGCCACCAGGCTAAAGTATCTAAATAAACTGAAGTTTCCTGAAAACGTATTGGCTCTTGGGAAATGCCTAGCCTTGGTTTGTTTAACCAGGGATGATGAATACGTGAACTGTCTCCGTGATACAACTTAAATAATGAAATATGCGTAAAACACAAATAAAACAGAACATACAAACTTATTGGTCGCAAAAGGCTTACGGTTGGTTTGCGGTTTTGATTATTGTGAACAATATTTCACCACGAACATGTGAATATGTCTGTTAGTACACTACATGTTAAAATAGGTAGATACGGTACCTTCAAGACTGGGTTATAAGAGTATTTATGTCACCCACTGAACTAAAGGTCAAGTACTGGTCCTTTCCAGGAAAAAGTGCCTCGCGTGTATCGATGCCATACACTGAGCACATTTAAGAACCAAGAGGACTTTTCGGAAAGAGCCAGGGTACTGCACCGGACTACCTTGTATCTAACTCTGCACCTGTCAGATACGTGTACATGGTATAGTGAACACTTTCAAATTGGCCTATAAAAGAAGCTTAAAAGCGTAAGCTCAATCAGAGCAACTGGTCTCTATAATTACATTACATTACAAAACCGATACTAAAATAGACACACTTTAGTGCATCCCCGACAATATCGGACCGAAATACATGTGTAACTACCAACATACACCCTGACTCTAACTATAACCTGTTCAGCATGGTGGTCGATATTCTTAATTGTTATGTCAAAGAATGATTACCATAATTATTACGAATTGAATTTAAGTATTTATTATGAGCTGCATATATATGCTGCTAGACGTTTTTCGATGAAATAGAAAACAGTATCGTTATCGCGCCATTTGACAGAGAGAGCGTTATATATTGTGACCTTGCATGTCTAAATAAAACGTTCATTTTTAATCCGTGTACTTTTGCCGCTGAAGCAGCATTTTCTTACTTGTCGAATATTATTGATTGGTATAACAAGAAGTAACTTTACATTTTTTG
Organism: Serripes groenlandicus; assembly: GCA_031761405.1. Classification (NCBI taxonomy): domain Eukaryota; kingdom Metazoa; phylum Mollusca; class Bivalvia; order Cardiida; family Cardiidae; genus Serripes; species Serripes groenlandicus. Next base: position 96,340,078 of record JASEVX010000002.1, read on the forward strand.
TCGGCGATAGCTGTTTAACCTCAGTTTTGACCTAGATGTTAAACAAATGATATAGATTGCAGACCAATCAAATGTTGTATTTAATGAACAATGTCGAAGAAATAAAGGATATGAAACGTTTTGATTGGTTCATAGTTAAGTTGGCGATCCTACGAGAGGCACTAATAAGATGAACCTTACTAACCTTTAATTGTTTTCCCTAAGAACAAAATCAGTGAAAACGTATGAAATATAATATTTAAGAGCAAAACATTAATTATTTTTAAAACATGATAAGTTTCTAGTTATTTATCGTCAATTGAAACTTATACAACTCTTGGGAGCCTCGCGTAATCTCCAGTCATGTGACGTTTTCTCGGCCTTGATAATCTATTTATAGAAACTAAAGCTGGATGGAGATGGTCGATTAGCCTTTTGGTAAACACATAAGACTTTTGTTATGATTTAGTAGTTGATACTGGGATAAAGATATAAACAAGTTGATCCATCGTTTCCGTTTACTATTTAATAATTTCTGAGAGTTTACATACTTTTGGCTGACACGTGGTTCTAAAAAGAAAAAGAGATAAACAAAAAACGCGCAGGCTACACTCGATTACCGATTCTATATATTTTAAAGAACAATGGTTTAATCGAACACTGTTCCAAATGGTTCACGATTATAATGCATTACCAATTCAAGGAGCTGTCGAATTCTTAGATATACAACATCCCGCCCAAAAAGAAAATTTGTCCCCAAATTAACAAAAGATGTCTCCTTGAAAGATAACCAGTTGGAATTGGAACAAGAAATATACAACATAATGACATGTTGGCCTAATCAGATTTTCACAGAGAAGCATAACTGTCCGAGGTTGACCAAACCAAGGACGACAGACAAACACACAGATAAGCAGGCCAGCATTTCAGCAGTAATATATTTCTTTAAGTAAACCATTAATATCCAATATCTCAAATGATTGCTATGAACCGATTCTATATCTTTTAAAGAACAATGTTCTAATCGAACAATTTTCCAACTGGTTCACGATTATAATTCATTACCAATTCAAGGAGCTGTCGAATTCGTAGATATACACAACATTATTGCGAAAATTTTATATTTCATTATTGCGAAAATTTTATATTTCATGGAAAATTACTGATTGTTTTGATTATTAACAAAACCTTTCTGATATTCAAGGCAAATTATATGCGAATGTTCAATTTCTTAGTGTTTTCTCATATTGATCGCCGTTTATCTTTTTTAAAGATTTTTAGAATGCTTAGTGTCTCAACTATTTGTATAGATAGAGGATTTCAGTTTTGTATTTGTGAACACTGTTAAAATGACATTTATATATCTTTATTCGTGTTGTATAGAACGAATACAGTTACATGCACCATTAAAACAAATCATCAGGCAATCGGAACTTCACGTCCAGAGAAGACTAGGATCAGCCATTCGTCAAGCAATATGGCACTCGTTAAATAATCTTTCAGACAATGTATTCCTCAGCTGGCATAAAACAATTTAAAAACCAATCTGTGAGGCTTTTCGCGTCCAGGCCAATAAGGTTTTGCACCATTCAAAAATAATTAAGAAATTATTTCAAGAAACATCTGGCAAATATGCACACATTTGAATACTATTAGCGTGGATTCTCAGATAGATCTTAATCCGCGCATGCCATGAAGACATGGTAAATATTGTTGCTATTTACCACGTGTTTAAACAGATAATAGTTATTTAATTTCAAAAGTAAACGTCACCACTATTAAAACTGTCTGCATAGTGCTTTGCACCGTATTCAATAGCATTTCAGTTATTGCATGACATTTACTTGTAAAAGTACGAGTATAATGGTAAATTGCCGACAATGATGCATCAATCGAAACGCGATCTGTGGCAATATGGTTGCAAAGGGGGGCGATCACAGCTACCGGTTGCAATCAGACCTGGTAATGATCCGGGTCTCTCGCTTACATTTGGTGTAAGTCAAATATATTAAACATTTGAAGATCGACATTCTCGTGGAGAGGCTCCTATGACGTTTTGGTTGATAAATGAGATTTCCGAAAAAGAGTTTTTAATAATACAATTCACGATTGATTAACCAATTCAAATTCAAGAGGACTGAATTATGTAAATTTTGCAAAGGGCAGATGAAAAAAAAAGTAACATGAATATCTGTGCTTTTCGAAATAAGCCTGTTGTAAAAGTACTTTATAGCCAACTTGATAAATAACGAATGTATCTACTGGACCTGAATATTCTCATAGTATGGTTTGGTATTACTCTGGTATAACTCAACGAAAAGCATATACAACAATAAAATGAACTTGGGGGAAAATTGATTTGACTGTTCACATTGAGAATACGACACGACAAATCGGCCTTGTAAACGTTGCGATCAACGCCAATTCAGATCAGCTTGCGTCAGTGCGCAATCAACATAATATAGTATAAATATCACGGAAGACCTTTGGGAACGTCACTTACCAAAGACCGACTCTACAAATATACAATTCTATTCCGGCGTTATATATAGAATTATCCTTTTAATCGACAGTCGGTTTTCGCAGGGTATGGTTCACAAAAAAGTCAGCAAAGCCAAATACATGTATATACAGTCGTCCGCGAACCATCCATTCGTGATTTCCTTTCGGCGGCTAATGGGTACCCCGGAGACAGTAGTAAAAGGTCTCCAGGGATAAAGTTATGAGTTTGTACTCATAATACAGATACCAAAATAACCCTACTGTTATCAACACTTACAGATACATGTACAGCCCAGAGTTAGACTATTGATTCGTTAATGACTTGTAAAGACCAGATAAACTCTAATCAATATATAAGTACGCTACATACATGTCGAAAATGTTCTTGCTTAGACCGAGATAAGGGGTAAATACGTATTTCTGCTGCAATATCTCCACTATTACTTCAATAATCCTAGTTCGTGGGTCCGCATAAGTATTTGTATAAGTTCGATAACACTACAGATTACCCACAAAATAAGCCTTGGTGATCAAATAAGTTTTTGTTTATATTTCTGAGCTCAATCACTGGTAGGGCAATACCAAAGTCTTTGGAAATGGTACATATGGCGCCGACCTTGCCGTTCAGAAAAGCGATTATACCATGAGGACTGATCTTTTTTTGTGTCGTGTTAAGCATTGAAACAACTTATGTAGTAATTCATCCAGGAAGCTACTTGAATTATGTTAACAATGGCGAACAACAATATTTTTACACACACATATATAGGTGTCTGAAATATGATGGATGTTTAGGTATTATTGCTATCCAAAAGTTTCCATATTCGTTTTTTTTTTAGATAAATTTATGACAAAGCCGCCAGCTAATAAATCTTTATTTTAAGGACCAATGGAACAATATACTATAACTGTGTCTTTACCCTTTCAATGCTGACTTTTTAAAATGGATCAGTTCAGCTTTTCACCCATAGTCAATTCTAGGAATATCTAGATAATCATGTTGAGTTGAGCAGTCAACAGTATAGAGCCTGATCTATGCTGGCAAAGGGGATTAACCCTTTCACTCATACGACAATTCTGCAGCAGACGACTTTGAACATGTTTTGCCAAACAATAGAAAATCTCTATAATTGAATGGATAACCTATGACTAAAAGTGGAAAACATTGTGGCAAAAGGAGAAATTGCACGTTTTGTGCAATTTCTTCTTTTGTCACTATGTTTTCAAATAGCCGTCTGCTGCAGAGGCATCAGCGAGCGTTTATATGAGGGAAAGGGTTAAAACAATCTTTGAATTGTCAAACTATTGTTATCTACAGAAAATGGGGAGTTAGTTGATAGAACCTGATTTGTCAACTGCTGCATTAGCCAACAATTAAAACTACTATTGTTGTAGGGATATATGAAATGGCGTGTTCCTCTTTGTCCTAGAATTAAACTGTCATTTTTCTGAAGAAGTTCTCATTTAGATTTGTCTGTTTATGTAACTGTCATTTAAGAGATTGAAACAGAAACATAATATAATTGGTATGGTGAAAAGAAAATCCCAAGTTTATTTTGGCTTGAATTATGTTACACTCGTTACTGTATTCGCACAAAGGGACGTTTGTGTCATAACATTTCAATGTCCGGGCTAGTTTTTTGGGAAAATATATTAACCTTTTATAATGTTATGTGAATGTTATTTCAATTTGATTAAATTCAGCAAATATGATCATGTCCGTGCCCAGAGGTACAAGTTTGCCTTTTGGTACGTAGTAGGGTGAGATCCCCCTGTTCATCTGCTTAGGGACATCACAATCTATTTAAGTAGACAAAGCTGTGTTAAGAGTGTTATACTATTTTATTAACACAATTTATAAGAGTGTGCGGATGTTCATGCTGGTCTGGATCTGCACAGTTCACTAAAACCAACTTGCACAATTCCACTTCTACGGGCTCATAGGAAAGACAATGAACATATGACAGGTAGGGTTAGTCTACTCTTTTTTATATGGAATTGCAGAGTAGCATAAGGTTCATTTAACCTATCTGATAAACAAATACTGCTTGTCAGAAGTTGCTAGAAACATTCTGTCGATAAACGGCGACCGTACCAGAACTAATCAATCTGGATCTATACTGTTCTGAAATGCCTCAAATCTGGTGTTCGTAGAGCACGGCTATTGTATATCCTTTGGACGGAACTCGTTACACAACTATTTAACCCTTTCAATGCTGTTTCGCAATGGATTCTTTACAAGCGTTTCATTCGTTAGAGTTAATAGCCAATTTTCGAACTATCAAGATGTTTATATTCAGATAAGCAGTCAACGGTATAGCGCCAAGTCCGACAGCGCGGATTCGCCTGCTAGTCGATTCTGCTTGCACATTCGGTTCCATGAGCTTAAGGGAAGAGCTATTCTGTTTTTTCTCAAATAAATGCCTCAGAGGTCAAACGTCCTAATTAGGAGAATGTCCAACATTTGATCTTTCAATAACGTCTGGATTGAGACAGATGTTGACTCTAATCTTATTATAAAACGAATGTATTACTGGTCTACATTCCTGTTTTATTTAGACAAAATTGGCATTTTTGGCACTTAATTTGTCCCTCAGATCGCAAAAGAAAAGTTAATGCTGATGAAAAACGTTGTCTTCATGCCATACAAGCGGAAGAACATTCCGTAACAAGTTATATTTGCGTTATAAAATACAGAATACCAATGCATGTTAGTGGACAAAATAATACTTTGCGAAAACGATGACTCACTAGAAATCAACAAAATATTTACAAATAAGCGCAAGAACAGCCGATACGCTTGCGCCCTAAAGAGTGACGACGCACTTAGCGGTTTCAAAAAACAACAATTTTAGAAACTATTGTATGGCGATTTTAACTTGATCCTGCCATGTGTGCTTATATATAATATAGCCGTTCCACAAGAAAACCAACATTATGCCTAATCCGGGACGACACATTCCGTCTCAGAGGGAAGGTATAGAGTAATGATTCCTGAAACAGAAAATCTACAGGAGGCGCAAAAGTGTCTGCCCAGGTTAGCCTGCGCGGCATGCGTAGGCTGATGAGGGTCTATATTTTACGCAGAGTCCACAATGTTCGTTTTCTCGTAATTCGGCTCATATTTATGAACCGCGTCTAACGTTGTTGGATCGTAATTCATAAGCGTACAGAGAAGATGCAGCAATGCCAGTGCTGTGCATCCACTCAGACTCGATTCAGCAGTCTTCATCGACCGCGTGTATATGCGATATCAACCAAAACGTCTTTTATGACCAAACACTGAAAATGTAGCCCCATTTGTTCGATGCAGACATCATTTAAAATGATTTCAAAGCGGAGTTTACATTATTAAGGTTCATGCAAACAATACAGATTCAGTTGAGTTAGCTCGTAACGAGCTGTCTCACCTCGAATCAGCATTGTGTGCCTTTCAGTTATTGAAATATTCTGAAACCTTTATTACATAAAGAATGGAGTTGCCTGATTGTGAACAAAGAAGAGTCTAGTTTAAGAAATTCGGCGCTGAAATAGATAATCAATGTATCCAAATGCTAGATGCAATCATATTATATCATTATAACACATTTCTTCCCTTTGTTTATAAAAAGAAATGTGTGTCTCATATATCTAGTTATATAGCGCTGTCTTATACAGATACATGTACGACGAATTTAAATCAAGTCATGGTGTCGTTTCTCTCTAAAAACAAATCGAAACGGTACAAACTAAATGATCGGTCTACTATGCATACAAAGCACAGATGAGCAGTCCTATCCTCATCTCAAGTGTCTTACTATTTATAAAAGTCATCCGACTATTTACTGAAATTATCTAGATTAAGATAGAGAGAGAAGAAAGCCACAAACCAACGTCTTAGCCGGGTTAAGGGGTTAATATAGTAATAGAAGATATCACACGCCTCTCAATGAAACTGACCTAGTGGTAATATAGGATGGATTCCCAGAGCATTATTGCTACTTTCTGGTTGATTAAACATGGGACATGTAATACAGCTTATGCCGACGTGTCCTAAATCTGTTCTGGATTTAGCATGAGCCGCGTCTAGCGATTTGGGGTCCTAATGGTATATATTGATGTTGCGTATAACCTTCCAGTTTTTCTTCAGAATATTTAGTTCGGCCTATATAACATAACGACGGACGGTGACGACTCTGACGAGACTCTGCGTATACACACTCCTTCGATCGTTTTAATCTAAACTCAAGTGGCCAAGGTTTTTTAAATGACGATATGTATTACGTGTTCAACAATTAAATTGACAAGTTTGTGATATAAATTCAAAAACAGAAAGTAAGTAAGAAAGTAAGTAAAGTACTGATACATGTGACTGATCTAAAATAGTAGTGTATCACTGAATATTTTTAAATATTGGAGTAATGGCGTCCCTCCTTGGCACCTAGGATTGTTTAAACTTATTTATTTTACATCGATTGCGAAACAAGCTTTAAGCTTATAATAATTACGCGCGATGTCTGCTTCCTGGAAACTTAACCAGTACTCGCGCCGTTTGTGTGGAAAAATCCCAAAGGCAAAACCCAATCATCACGGGATTCGAACCCGGGACCTTTGGTACAAGAGGTCGACGGTCTACCTATGTACCATTGTCTTCCATTATACCACTGTCTTCCACGGTCTTTACCTATGGTTGTTGGAATAGCATTACGACTGATGCATAGGCACAGTCTCGTCAGCGTCTTCACCGTCCGTATATATATTTTATATAGACCTAAATGTATAGCTGGGTAGGTCCATTTTTAAATTAAGCATATCACTGGTTTATAAACACCAGCAAAGGTTCGGCTCATCTCCCAGGACAATTATAGTCATGGTTTACCATTCTCTCGGCTGATTCTTCAAATAAAACCCCATTTTGAACAGACATTTATCCTCACAATGAACTCAGTTGTTTACAATAATGAATGACGGTCACATATTTGATCTACTTGTATGACGTCACGGGAAGTAACTTAGATTGATTCTATGATCCCGATGTTTTTTTTACATTTCTGTATATAGATGATGTTTTAATGCACCAGTCAATTGTAACCACGGCACCCCCAGGTCCGGGGAATAGCGGGGACTTTGACTTTCGGTCCAGCAAATCCCAGGTAAAATCCCTGTCCTGCGGGGACAAACTGCTGGTAAAATCCCCGCCAAATGCCCCCGCACCCGAGGGACATCCTAGGATTGGGAGAGAATCAGGATGAAGCGCCATCTTTTTTAAATATCTCGTAAGCGTAAACCAGTCATTCAGAGTTAAATATAGTCCAAATAATTTAGACTTTCGGTTTCTCGTTTATTGGTCAACCGAAGTCTAAATCCATAGCATGTTTCAGACGGACTCGATTCACGTTATTATGCCGTTTATATCCTTGACAGCTATCGCAACAATGGAAACAAATCTGTAACAAGTTTGTTTTCGGTTAAATAAATTAGACGAAATGGGAAAAAAACAAAAAAAAACGAAATATTGCCAAAACTTGTTTGAATAAGATATATAACTATTTCGTTAAATATCTCACAATACCGTATTCGGTTATCCTCAGTTCAAATCGACCACATTGTGAGTTATTAAACGTCAGGCCTCTAAGAGGTGGATTAAAAAGAGATTAAAACACATACAAACGTGAGTAAGACCGTTTGTGTTAACTTTATACGATAGATACATGGTCAAATGTTGTTCCATATGTGTATTTTGGTGTGACAAATATTACGTACGCCGGATTCGACCCTGGAAGCGGCGGATTTTTTGTTCGCATGTTTTGGTGCAGGATAAGGACTATTAAGTTAAATATAGATTTTTGGAAAACCGAGGTTATAGAAAAATCATCCTCGGTACCCAGGATATTCATAAACTATATGATACCCTTTGGCAAATCGGCTAACAGAACTTCGTAAAGCATGCACCACGATTTTCTCCGTAACTACACATGTAATTTTCGTATCGCATGAGGTTTGTGTCATGCGGCCAATCAAGCAGCTGCATCATATAGTTTATGAATAGCTTGGGTACCGAGGATGAGAAAAATAGAATGGACTTTGATTTACCGACATTGCGTCCATAGGGACGCACAGATGTTATCTTTGGGGGTCATTTGGGTTGAAAATGCTTCATGGAAAGACCTGTGGCAGCCACGGCCCATTCCACGCTATTTTCGGCGCGAAAACAAAACCACCGCATTCACTCGGCACTGCGGGGCCACCTTGAAGGTAAAACACGGCCCATTTCCCCCGTTATCCCCGGTATACCCCCGGACCTGGGGGGGGGGGGGGGAGGGGGGGGGGGGGGGGTACAATTGACTGGTGCATAACGACAACAATCTAATAGTACTAATAGTACTGGGACTGATTGGACGATTGAATCTTGGACAATAACATCATAAGAAAGATGGATTAATATGAATACATTTAGACAATTTACGATAGTGTGGGTACTAAGACTAGTTATGGTTTTTCAACAATGTTTATAAATACAATATGTTATATCAGGAGCGAGGTTATGAGATGCATAACATTCTGTAACAACAACTGTTCGCCGATATGACATGTTTTGGTCAGAAAGTTGATCTTGACAAATGCCCCAAATACGTCAAAGATATTATCAAAAGTACATTCACGTTGATGTATTAGATCTATGTTGTATATATTATGGATGATTCACAAAACCATCAAACGCTTGATCAACCTCAGGTCAAGTTACGATAAAGGATGGCGTTTTTTCTTGATTATAACGATGCTGTCTATCGAATTCTTGTCAACATGTGGATGGAAACACAAGAATATGTCAGGCTCTATGGCCGCCGGCACTATATTAGTGTCAACTGAACGGTCTCGGAGTACGGACTGTAAATTCTTTGTACAGACTTTATGTGAGCTGTTCCGCGAGAAAACCAACATTGTGGACTCTGCGTAAAGTATCGACCCGGATCAGCCTAAGCATGCCTCGCAGGCTAGCCCGGCCTGACACTTTTCGCCACCTGTGGATTTTCTGTTTCAGGAATCATTACTCTCTACCTCTATCCCCCTGAGACGGAATGTGTCGGCCCGGATTAGCCTGCGTGGACTGCGCACATGACATGGTCCGAAAATATGAGCGTTGCTCCAATAAGACCAACCTTAGCGTAATTATTACACCAGTGAACACCACATGTGAACACATATCTGCCTGCATTCACTTTTAATCTGTCGAACCCAAATGGAAACTGTTTGTCAGACGTTTCTTGACATTTTCTATGACCTATTGGTGAATCGTGCAAAGCCGGATATGACTGCGCAGTATGATCTGAATCAAGACAGGTCGCAAAAGCCTTAATGCTATTTATCGCAGAGCACTGCTTATATAAGTGTTCTTCCCTTTTACCAAAAGAACAACCGGGGCATGGAACAGAAGCGAAATAGAAATAGAGACGTTTTGTTATATATAAAGTGCTTTCTCTTTAAGTGTACAGTGGGGACAAATTCTTGTCATAACGAACATATAATGATAGCATTAAAAGGAAAACAAAACACACACAAATAAAACGGAGGAAAAATATGTATTCTGCATGCTTCGATATTACAATTGTTTCGCTTCACCTTTTAACCATTTCCCACCTATATACGCATTTTGACGCATCTGCAGCAGACGACTTTTGAAAACATCGTGACAAAAGGAGAAATTGCTCAAAACGAGCAATTTCTCCTTTTGCCACAATGTTTTTCAACTTTTTTCAGTAATCATACTTTCATTGATAGAGAATTCCCTTGTTTTTGCTTGATTGTTTTCAAAGTCGGCTGCTGCAGATTTGTTGTATGTGGGAAAGGGTTAAACAATATGCGTACTTTAAAGATGAGGATGTGGTCATTTGTTTTATAATACTAAAGAAGAATATAATAAACTATACAGATCAGTACTATACGTATAAATCGTCTGGTGGTGTAACGTTAGACTGTCCGCCTCTTCAGTAGGAGACCAGAGTTCGATACCATGTCAGGTCATATCACATATTTTAAAATTTGAAATAATGGATTCCCTCCATTATGCTCAGGATTATTGGTATCACATCTAATGCGCTGGTGTCAAGATAATACGTACAATTAGTACTAGTAGTTTACACAGGAAATGCTGTGATATATAGAAGTGAAATACAACTGAAAGCCTCGTAAACCGTTATACAAACAACCAAAACAGTCATTGAAATCTCAGAACGCTACTCATCCTCCGAACATCCCGTAAACCAGAATGAATGTCTAAGTGTATTGAATCATCTGTTATTATTAAATCACCATATCAGAGAATTGTCATGCGGAAGCGCAATTTTCAATTTATAATCAATCAGGCACTTTTTTTCGTTAACTCTTTTAGCGCCGAAATAACAAAAGTAGACTCTTCCATTGTTCAAAACCGAGCGAATCAATTTCTTCAAGCAACAACAGATTGGAATATTTTGATAACTAAAAGAAAAACAACTATGATTTCAGGTAAGACAGCTCATGTATTGTTTACAAAACCTCAATATTGCCATTGATTCAAAAAGTAATGTGATGTTTCGTGAATATACTGAGGATGTAAGGCGTGTGTTCTGCGAATCTTGATGAATGATCTCCTAATGTCTGTTTTTATCTGGCTTTGTTGCACCGTGGACTACGAAAACTAACCATGCTGCATATGCGCCGCCCAATGCATATCCAAAATCAGCCATCACATCTGTGATGTGAAATATAACTATGCATTTTATTCATTGGAAACTGTCAAAAACCATATCACTGTATAAGCGCTAGATCTAGATCGCTGAATATTAAGATGGTTTTTGCCAAAATGTCCAAAACATATAATGTTTCTTACAACATGTTTGGAAGAGTTCAAGTGTTGTTATTAAAAAATTTTTTTTTTTTACCGTCAATATAGAATCAAGAGGAAGAATCTGCATACAAGCAGTTTCAAGAATCCTTCCAAAATGAAAAATACTTAACGAAAGTGACATTTCGACAAGCCTACATGTATCTCCTTTTCGAACCATGTTTGTAAGATTCGTCTATTTGAGAGGAATTACGAAATTATTTCCCTGTATTTGGGAGGTCAATTCTAAACACTGGAAGTGTCATAAATTCATGCAAGACAAATAATTGAGGCGTCCCGCGAGAAAACCAACATATGCGCATATGGCATCTGCGTTATGTATCGACCAAGATCAGCCTGCGCAGTCCGGGCAGACTGATCCGGGCCGACACATTTCGTCTCAGGGGGAAAGAGGTATAGAGTAATGATTTCTGAAACAGAACATCCACAGATTCCAGAACCTCCATGATTCCTAAAACAGAGAATTCACAGGAGGCGAACAGTGTCTATCCGGGTAAGCCTGCGCGGCATGCTTATGCTGATCCGGGTCGATACTTTACGCAGAGTCTACAGTGTTGGTTTTCTCGCGGGACGGCTCATATGTTGTGCGGGTATATATACGGTTGTACAGTGTATGTTGAACACACTTTCACTTCAATTTGATACCTTTCTCGTAATTCTATAAGGTGAAATACAACTGTTATAAATACAGTACGGGAACCTTTTGACTGTGCCTTGTATTGATATCAAAAAAATTAAAATCGATTTGACAAAAAGAAATAATAGAATAAGCGGCGCACTGAAAAAACCAACCGAAAGGTTGTGAAGAGTGCAGACCTTTATCAGCAAGCGCATCCAATCAGTCTGATATGTGTCGACACTGGTTGATAATTAGTCAAAGAAGGTTTCATGAACATACTGAAAATGAAGATCCTTTTGATGAAAGCAGATACAAATCTACAGGTGTACTTAATACGCTAAGTTTGATTTTCACAGAGCACCCATCTAATATGTGTTAAACATTAAGTGTTAAGCATGTGTCATTGGGGAACATTGAATAAACGATAAACAACCAATCTTAGATAAAAGTAAAACAATCGTTCGTCCAAGTATGCATGTATGTATTCTTAAGTATACCTTTTTAAAATTCAAAGTGGTTGCTAAAGAAGAATCAGCAATCTAGAAAAACAAACAATCTTACCTGGTAATAAGAACGTAGATATATATAAATAAATCTTGAGTGATAGTTTCGTATCCATCGAGCTGTTCAATATTATTTCCAAAAATAACAGATTAGTCAGAAAATTAATAATTTAATATCACAATTCTTTAATACTAATTGCCATGATTGTCATTATTAATGTCACAAAAGCGAACAAGATACAAGGAAATACATCGCGTAAATGTCCAGCATTCAGCGCCGCATCCTAGTGTAGCACTAACATTAAAGCACAACTAACAATATAACATTCACAGAGACGCGTGTTGTCCACTTTGATGACTATATTTCCACCATACAACGAACCTGCTGCAGACGACATGGAAATCAAATAGGCACACAGTATTTAAATAATCTCTCTCTCTCTCTCTCTATATATATATGTCTTATTACCGAAGAGTGTTAATATTATTATGCCAAATTAAAAATGCTTATTATGAGCAATTTTTCTTTTTGTTATAATCATTTTCAAATGTCGGCTGCTGCAGATGCGTACAAATGCGTCTACATTTCCAAGTTGATAAAACACATGTTATGCTGCCGTAATACAAATGCATATGTCAAAACTAGTTATAGAATCATTTATATAGTAATGCAGTGTCTCGACCAAGCCAATAACCCCTACAATTGTAAAGACTGGAAAAGAGAGTCCTTGGTATGTTTTATTCAATCGATCTGGGATTAGGAGCGGGGATTATGTCTCTATTATAGATGTTGGTTACAATTACGGAATAAAGGACAAACGAAACTACTTAGGTACTACAACCCTGTACAGACAGTTAAAGAGATTGGCTCACGATTATGTGATCAACAGTTTAAACACTAAAATACTTACCCTTAGTAAAAATTAAAATCTAAATAAAAAAAATGGATTTTGATCTCACTTAATCCCACCTTGATCCTTGATTCCCACCTGCAGACGGATTTTTTAAATATTGTGTCAAACGGAGAAATGGCTAATTTGAGAAATATATCCCTTTGCCTCATTGTGTTCAACTCTATTAAATAATAACACTTTTCAGTAATAGAGATTTTCTCCAAATACTTTTAAATTATCTGCTGTAGATATCTGTGTTGGTAAAAAGTTTGAATAGCTATGTTTATTGATATTCCATCTTACAGAGCTAAACTAAACAAAACTAATCTAAATGGGGAAGTGTGCCGGGTACGTTTAACCACGAATCAGGGATAATGGGAGGTGTGCCCGGGTAACGTAATAGCCATGAATCACGGGATTATTCCTTTTCCCACATACAAAACACTATGCAGCAGACTCTGAAAACATGCAGGGAAAACTGTGTATGTATACATGCAAGTATAACGATTAATAAAGTTGATAACATTTTTTTTTTCAAAACGAGAAATGCTCATTGCAATCTCCTTTTACTACGATGTTTAAAAAAATAAACGCCTCCAATAATCGCATGGGTGCAAAAGCGTCATAATGCGTCGATTTTAAAACCATTAGATGAACGCAGGCTGTATTACCAGTTTAAAAACACGATGTTTCGTGTTTGTTATAACAATTTAACCTCTTTCAGCGCCGAATTGTTTAAAGTAGACTCTTCCATTTAAACATCGGTCGTCTCCATTTCTCATGCAATAAGAGTTTTGGAATATTTTGTAGCTAAAAGCAAACATTGCTGATTTCAGGTCAAACAGCTCGTTACGAGCTGGCTCTCCTAAATTTGTAATGCTTGCAAAAAACTCATTTTGCCAAGCCAATTTAAGTACCAATAGGATATTTAGTTTCAGACCAATCGTCTGAGAGACCTATATAACCACTAGGAATTATCAGTGTCTGTACAGACTGTACTAACCTACACATACAGGAAGCTATCTGACAGTGTGTTTACCCACCTTGATCTTATGCATTTTTATAACCCCTTTCCCACATGCAGACACATTTTCAACTAGTTTCTGGAGACGACTTTTGAAAGCATCGTGGGAAAGGAAATTTCCCCATATTGAGCAGTGCAAGCAATATTTTTCAGCTTATTCAATAATTATGATTCCAATTATTGATGTTCTCAATATTGGAAAAGATTTGTTGTATCTATGATAGGTGTTAATGTCGATCTAAATAGACTGAGAGGTTAGATAAAAAAAGGGAAAATGAACGGTAGGGGCAGTCGAGGAAATAAGGGGGTAAACTTTTCAATTAATTAAGGGAAACCAGTGAGGGGTTCCAACTTGTCTTTTTAAATGGAGAGGATTTGTTGACCCCAATCACGAAACAAGAAAGTATAGTCGGAAAATAAATTCGGCGGGAATGTAATACGTTTTTTTACCCTGAAAAGTTAAATTGATTTTTTCACATGAAGTAAAAAGAGATCAGCCGCACCAAGAGAAAATATGACAGTTCGACTTTTAGATAGATTAGTGAATTCTCTATCCGCATTAAAAAAAATACAGCATAAGCCTCTGTCCAACATCGATAATTAATACATGTGTAGCAAACAATATTTTGAAAACCATTGTAGCAAAAGAGGAAATTGCCAATGAACATTTCTCCTTTACTTGAATTTGCTTTCATCTCTTTTCATGTTTTTATTTTCCGCAATTTGCAGATTAGTTGTCCGTGGTGAACTGGACTTTTTATGCGAAATTGATTTAGATATCTGAAAGTACCATTCACCTGCTCAGGTTTATTCTCGATTACTAAAAAGTCTCGATTTTCAGCCGTTCCGCGAGGAAAACCAACATTGTGGACTCCATGCGTAAAGTATCGACCCGGATCCAGCCCTACGCATGCCACACAGACACTTTTCGCCTCCTGTGGATTTTCTGTTACAGGAATCACTACTCTATATATTTATCCCCCTAAGAGGAATGTGTCGGCCGGATCAGTCTGCGCGGGATGATCTGGTCGATACATTACGCAGATGTGTACGCCCGCAGCTGCATCAGATAAGAGGATTTAATTTGAGCCCGTTCCACGAGAAAACCAACATTGTGGCTCTGCTAAAGGTATAGACCTCGGATCAGCACTACTCATGCCGGCAGACTAACCCCGGGACATACACTTTTCGCCTCTGTCTATTTTTCTGTTCAGAATCATTACTCTTTATAGCCATTTCTCCCTGAAACGAAATATGTCGGCCCGGATTAGCCTGCCCGGAGCTGCGCGGGCTGATCTGGGGTCGATACATTACGCAGATACACAATGTTTGTTTTCTCCTGGAACGGGCTCATATACTAAACTAAGTCTTTGCTTGTATTGCAGCGTCTTAATAAACTTGACTTTCATTTCATTAACCAGTGTCACTTTTAGGACAATCCAGTTAGGGTTTGATGTCGCAGCGAATGTTAGAGTGAAATACAAAACTCAAATTAACTTCAAATTAGTGTTAACTATTTAATGTACCTGATAGTGTATTAACACCCTTTCCTCCCATATAAAGCATCTAACACCGACTCTTATTGCTTTCCAGAATAAGAAGCTTTTCTGACTCCCATGCAGCAAAAAGACTTATCTTTTTTTATATCTGATAGTTTAATATTTGAATAGAGTTGAAAACATTTTGGGATAAAAGAGAAAATGTCAGAAAGCTTTTACATTCGGTAAAGCATTAAGAGTCGCATGTTTTGCAAACGGTTGTAGACGAAAAATTCGAGCTACATTGTAACAGTTCAACTCTGAAATGAAACTATATTTTGAGAAGAAGAAATTAATCGTTTTGCGCGATTCCCGTTCTTCCATAATGTTTTCAAAAATCGTCAGAACAAATAGCGTCAAACGGTTGTTTTTGCAGCTTAGGCTGTACTAACGTGGTTTCTGATTCAAAGAGCCATGGATTCGAATCCTGGATCATCCAACATCCAAAACGTTTTGTAAAGCGCGATTGATTTGGTCCCAATGCGAACTTACCAATTCACTTAGTGGAATAACGGTTGCTATAGAATATAACATGTGACGAATTTTACAACGTTAACATCCCGTTACTTAAGCAATTTAACCACTGTGTTCCTATTTATTAGAATTATTATGTCCATCAATGTCCATCGAATGTTGTATACATATTCTAACATGGTGTGTTTTCCAAACCTCGACCGCAACATATTTACAAAACACGTCTATGTGGCTAGGTATGTGTGACTTGTTATCAACTAGAGTGATTTATTGATGGATTGTTTGGTCTTCTGCGCAACTTTCAACAATTGTTTAGTTTCCTGGGTAGGTTACCAGTACTGGTCCATTTATCCTGACACCAGCCAGTCAGTCGTAATGTTTACCCTGCAACTCTAAGCGCCAAGGAGGGTAGACATTACTACCATTTTTAAAGTATTTGGTATGACCCGGCCGGTGATCGAAACCGCCACCTCCCGCACCCGAGACGAACACATGAAGGTGGATATAAGCAGCATACAGGTGAAATTGATCATTATGTGCAATTTCTGCTTTTGGCACAATGTTTTCAAAAGTAACCTGCTGCAGAGACGTCAAAAAGCGTCTGTATGTGTGAACTAATTAAATTCCATTCACTGCTAACCTATACCACAGGCGTCCTAGTTTCCATTTGAGAACAAATGGGGGAAACACAATACCTCATTAAGATATACAATTATGGCCCGATCACATTCGGCCGAATGCCATTCCGTTTGTTGTTTCGAATAGGAATTTGGGTGTTCGGGGAGCGAACGGATCATATTCGGGAAGCATTCGGTGTGTTCTAGAAGCATACTGGCTGTTCGGCTCTGTACGGATGCATACGGAACGGCATTCGGTAACTCCAAAAATGTGTTGGGCATGTTCAAAGTAATTTTTAAAGACCATCCGAATCCGGTGTCCATGTGTATTCGGGAAGTACGTAAAACGTTCGGGAAGCATTGTGTCTTGTTCTTGTTGCATTCGGAATAAATATTTGGAGGTGCTGGGTTCCGTATGCTTTCTGAACACGTCGAATTGACCTAGAACTTGACGAATGCTTTCTGAACGTTTTCAGTATCCTTTCCGGATTTTCTTTTCATTTATGCCGCCGAACGTATAACGAATAGCCAGAACCCTTCTAGTATTATTTCAGAACATTTTCCGAACTGCTCGTAAACTTCCAGAATGCACAATATGTTCCGTATGCTTTCCGAACACCCCGAATGGACATAGGACATGACGAACCCTTACCGAACGCTTTCAGAATTCCGGTGAAGTCTTACTAAATGCCGGTAAAGACCGCACGCGGAAAGAGTTCGGTCCATTCTAGGTCGATTCGCTGTATTCTAAAAGCATTCGGAAAGCATACGGAAGCGTTTGGAAAGGAAACCTTTCGAAGTTAACATGTTTTTAGTTATCGGTCTATTCTGAAAGCATTCTGAAACCATACTGAAAACATTCGGAAAGCAAACGGAAAGCATTCGGTGATACATTGGGGAAAACATTCGGCCAGTTTAAAAAATCACACCGCTTTCGTATACGGAAAGCAAACGGAAGCTCATTCGGGCCAGTGTGATCGCCCCATTAGTCTCTTTATATTTTCCATATGCTACTATATTTATGATCGTAATGTTAATTTGGGGAATCCATCCCGTGTTACTTTAAATAGCCTCTCTATACGCTTCATATATATAGTATAATAATATTGACTTTTTATATAATATATTTGGTGTAATGGGCCCGTGGCTTCTAATCAAATAAAACTTTGTATATTGTATCTTGTATCTAACACCATATGGAGAGTATATTTATAGTAACACGTTCTTGTTTGGGATTTCCCGAGTTTTCTCATACGATAACATTACGATCGTCATTGTTATAGCATATGGACAATATAAAGAGAATAATTGAGTATCTTAATGAGGTATTGCGTGGTTTTCGCCATTTTTACTAGTATTAGTTTAACCATGTATTGTGTGTGTTTAATTTAATTTTCTCAAAATAAAACTGGGACGCCTGTGCCTATACATCGAAACATCACAGCGGAGAACAATTGGCATTCTGAGAGGCTGACAGTGGTGATAGTTAAACTGACATACTAAAAACAATAACTATATCATGTTACTATATAATCGATACATGAACACGGTCATTAATCCTTTCCACCATAATGAAAATCTGCACAAGACGACTATTGAAAATGTAGCAAATGTCTTTGAAAATCTTAATAAGTGTAAGTTTAGTTATTGAATACAATTGAAATCATTTTGGCAAGAGGACCAATTTTTATTTTTTATGACCAATTTCTGCTTGTGCTACAATATCTTCAAAAACCTCCTCCTGAAGAGGCCCTGGAAAGCGTTTTCTGTGGGAAAGGGTTAATCCTTTACTTCCTATAACGTTCTTACGTCATCCGCTTTTAAAACATCTTTTGAAACAAAACACAACTTTTTGCGTAAATTTTTAATTAAAGGTATGTTATAAAATTGAAAACCTTGTAGAAAAGCGAGCAATTTGGTACAGGCGTTTCTGCATCTTGTAAAAAACTTAGTTAATTTCGTTTGGAGTATGCCATTATTGCTCAGTCATATTCAATTTAAGCTTGGTTGCTTAGAATTAAAAATCGTAAATACAAATTATTAATGAAAAGGAAGAATCAAGCAATCGATTCGTTTCCTAAATCATCTTTCGCCTAGAAATAAAATAGAGGGCTCGGTATATCTGCGTTTATAGATTCCGGGCAGATGTAACAAATATTTCGTTGAAACAATATAGTCCACAGTGTATAGCGTTACTATATATACAGTACATTTTAGATTAATAAAATCTGTCAACTGGCCTTTTAAGACCCCATTATTTATGAATCGATGATTAGCATTTTTCTCAAATCGTCAATACATGGATCGTATAACATGGACCTCGTCAAACGAAAAACGACCTTCAGGACTTGAGACCCGACCAAGATCAAAATCAGATCGAATCCTTGTGCAGTCTGATCCGTAATCTTCTCCGATCGCTTACTAGTCGATCAAGGTTCCTGGTAGCCTATGATTACGAACGAACAAAATGACAATTGCAAACAATTCAATATTAATCTCTTGTAAATATCTGAAGGTCAGTTAGCTGGATTCATATCTCTGATACAGGGTAAACACCTATGGATTCACATCTCTGATACAGGGTAAACACCTATGGATTCATATCTCTGATACAGGGTAAACACCTATGGATTCATATCTCTGATACAGGTTAAACACCTATGGATTCTCTACTTTTGTTTTGAGCTAACCCTTATCCTGCCTTACGCGACTTTAAACTTAATGTATGTATCCGTTTTGAATACATTTACACCGCAATTGCATGCAAAGTACATCATGATGATCCAGCATTTTTGATGCAATCTAATCTTGGACAACATTGTTCGTTACATATTCACTAATGCTTAGCACGGAAAACTGTTTAACTGTACAACGACGTGGAAAGACGTCAGATATAGAGATTCAGCAGGATAAGGGTTAATGAGTGCTTGTTTAATCACGTGTACATGTAACTTCTTGTCTGCTTAATGTCTGGAGTTGTCAAATGTCAGAATATATTGAGCTGGTTCTGTGTGGCATTCTTTACTGATATACTAGTTTGGGATAAAACCATATATGAATGCTGTGTTTTGAGGCGATGAAAAATCGTAAATATTGTGTTAATGACTTTATTCTTGTTGGCACATTGAGCCTATTCACGTGGGCATTGACATGTACAAATTGAATTGTGTAGGTTCAGATAAGCATAGGAATTACTGTGGTCTTCTCATATGTAGCATAATTATCTATATGCTTTATACAAGCTTGTGGTTTGTTATGCCGAAAGTGTAGATATATTTTAGAATGCGCAGATGCGTGTTATGTTCTGAATCTGCACTTTTACCGTATGCTATGATGTACCTGTTCACGTGGACATGCTCATTTAAGATAGAGAGGTACATCTCTACACAACAACACATTTATTATTATAAAACTAAAACATATTTGAAATTAATCTAACACACATACACTCAATGTATCGAAGAACTGTGGAAGTCAGTGGTGCAAAGGTAGAGCGTCGGCCTCTCGTATCAAAGGTCCCTGGTTCGATTCCCGTGATGAGCAGGTCCTGACTTCGGTATTTTTCCACACAAACGACGCGAGTACTAGTTTTAAAAGTCTCCAGGAAGCAGACATCGAGCGTGATTAATATAAGCTGAGAGCTTGCTTCGCAATCGATGTAAAATAAATAATGTTTATATTAAGTAGCCGCTTGCATGGATTAGCAATAACTATTGTTCCCAATGAATATTTGTATTTTCTGAAGCTACTGTTCGTAGTAGGACAGATTGCTTACTCTGTAGTTGTGAATCGCTTAAGATTGTTTTATGATTAAACGTTAACAATTATTGTCCTTGTCCGAAATACTATAGAACAAACTTATTTTAATAACTGTAATAATTAAAAAAAATATAAATACAATGAAAGTAACACACACGCATTTTGTCGAAGAAGGAAGCGTTCACATGCAGTGATTAGCAATTACTTCCGTTCCCAAAATATATTTGTACATTCTGAAGCTACAATTGGTAGCAGGGCAGATGTCATACCCAAAGTCCTAGTTGTGAATCGCTTAAGATGATGGTCTCATGAGACGTTTAAAATATTGTCTGTTCTGTTATTATTCTGTAAATTTTTTAGAATAACTATTATGATCCCGACGCCCATTGATTTTAATAAGATAAAAAAGGGTCAACACCCCAGGTTAGCAACTAATTCTGTATGTTCCTTACTTGAGCCACATAAACTAAAACCATGCTGACGCAGAGCACTTCGCACCTACGCGCAAACTGATAAGGGTATTTCTTGTTAGCCGTTCTGTGATGGAAACATTATTTTAAAGTTAACCCATTCCCTCATATAGACGCTTTCTGACGCCTCTGCAGCAGACGGCTTTTTGAAAACAAAGTGACAAAAGAAGAAATTGCACAAAACGTGCAATTTCTCCTTTTGCCACAATGTTTTCCACTTTTTGTCATAGGTTATCCATTCAATTATGGAGATGTTCTATGTTTTGACAAAATACGTTCAAAGTCATCTGCTGTAGACTTGTCGTATGAGGGAAAGGGTTAAATGAAACGCTAAAATGCCTCGTGACACCACACACTAATATATTCTGATCTGAATCGTTACCAAACCCATAACGTCCACAAAGGTTTATTTTTTCCTATGGCGTATTCCACTTATACCTAGTCGGACAGTTTTGTCAATGTTTCGTCTAGACATTCATACCACTGTTATCTTAATATCACAGGCATTATAAATCATTAATACATGTTATCTGTGTGGGGTAAGAGATTTAGCAAATTGGAAGTCGTGGACTGAATGTATCTACCATAATATATCTGTCTGGAATCCGCGTCATCTTGAAGTCTCTAACCATGGCGATACATATATTTAACCCCGTCCGTGCGATAAAGACACATATTTATTTTTATGACCAACACAGTCTTATCAAGATCTACACCGTACACATGTTAGTTTAACAAATTGTGTTAGAGTCATCCATCGACTTCAGTGGATTTCGATAAATCGGGCAGATGTACAGGTTTATCTAAACATACACTGTACGGAAAAGTCGTGTAAGCAAGGAATGCTTCATTTATGGTAATTATGCAAATGTGTATATTAAGGAAGGCAATTACTACTCAACTTCATTGACCCGGACATGACCTCGTTTCAAAGATAAGGGCGACGTCTAGCGAGTTTGGGTCTCAATGACACTCCTGTTTGACACCATCAAGTTGAACTACTATCCCAGCGTTTTGTCGACAGGTGCATATAGATATGTTTAACATAGCTGTGGACAAACACGCGGACGCATAAGGCATTAATACCCAGTTTCTCTAGAAGAGGATGACATGTATCAATACGTTTAAGAAGAAGAAGAAGATGAAGAAGAAGAAGAAGAAGAAGAAGAAGAAGAAGAAGAAGAAGAAGAAGAAGAAGAAGAAGAAGAAGAAGAAGAAGAAGAAGAAGAAGAAGAAGAAGAAGAAGAAGAAGAAGAAGAAGAAGACGAAGAAGAAGAAGAAGAAGAAGAAGAAGAAGAAGAAGAAGAAGAAGAAGAAGAAGAAGAAGAAGAAGAAGAAGAAGAAGAAGAAGACGAAGAAGAAGACGAAGAAGAAGAAGAAGAAGAAGAAGAAGAAGAAGAAGAAGAAGAAGAAGAAGAAGAAGAAGAAGAAGAAGAAGCAGAAGACAAAGAAGAAGACAAAGAAGAAGAAGAAGAAGAAGAAGAAGAAGAAGAAGAAGAAGAAGAAGAAGAAGAAGAAGAAGAAGAAGAAGAAGAAGAAGAAGAAGAGGAACACAAATGAACAATAAAAAAACCTAACAAAAACAGCAAGTTACCTCCACTGCCCTTCTACATGCGGGTGGACATTAAAGTCTGTATTGACTGTGCACTTTTTTTTTTTTATCGGACTATTGGCATACATTCAACGTGTTTGTTCATTATATATTCTAAGCCCGAGACTTGAGTCAATTTTTGTCCAGACATTCATATTTCTGTATCGTTATATCATAGAAGCAATAAATCATACAAAATGGTTTCTCTACAGGGTTAGAGAATTAGCAAATTGGAAATCAAGATCGAAATTTATCAACCTCAATGCTTTTCCTATAATTGTTGGAAGATCTCAGTTTTTGCATTACTCTGCCTATTTTATCGACGAAGATGGACCGCGTCTTATATACAAATTTGTTATTTATATATTAGACTAGTAGGACATATTCTTTCAGACATGTCGCTTATAAATCGGCATGTCGATGGTTTAACTGACGGTTTGCTGATTATAATATAAGTAAAAAAGAAATATATTTGCAAATAAAACAGAGAAACCCAACCAAGCTCAGTATACAAAAAGAGCATCGATTGGTTATTTAGGGTCTTATTGACATACATATTTTGCATTATTCAGGTTGGCGTAGGTTATGATGTTTTGAATCACTGGAAGAAGTAGTCAGTTATTCATATGAAAATGGTTGGTTACCAAAAGGGTTGGTTACCAAAAGGGTTGGTTACCAAAAGGGTTGGTTACTGAAAGGGTTGGTAACCAAAAGGGTTGGTTACCAAAAGGGTTGGTTATCAAAATGGTTGGTTACCAAAATGGTTGGTTACCAAAAGGGTTGGTTACCGAAAGGGTTGGTTACCAAAAGGGTTGGTTACCAAAATGGTTGGTTACCGAAAGGGTTAGTTACCAAAATGGATGGTTACCAAAAGAGTTGGTTACCAAAAGGGTTGGTTACCAAAAGGGTTGGTTACCAAAAGGGTTGGTTACCAAAAGGGTTGGTTACCAAAAGGGTTGGTTACCAATACCTATGGAAGTAGCGATACTGGGTTTTGATATTGTACTACGAGGGGCGTGGATGTATGATTTCTCGCGAGACCGAAGCTCGAGAGAGATTTCAATTTGACCACGC
The DNA here is from genome assembly GCA_031761405.1 of Serripes groenlandicus. Taxonomy (NCBI): domain Eukaryota; kingdom Metazoa; phylum Mollusca; class Bivalvia; order Cardiida; family Cardiidae; genus Serripes; species Serripes groenlandicus. The sequence continues at coordinate 96,363,984 of JASEVX010000002.1, forward strand.
CACGAGTAGACAATACAATGTCTCGATACTGCAACATTATTTTACTTTTAGTATAAACATAATATATCTCTGAGGACAGAATAAAGAATAAATATACAAATTTCGATATTTTCAATAACGAAATAACACAATTTACACATAAGTTAAAATTCATAATTGACGTATGAAACAATATTTCGATATGTTTAATCTGTCGTGTTTGATTAGCGCATGTCACTCTGCTTGTATTTGCACCGGAAAATGTATATACTACAAAGATATATAATGGTAAGTGTTAAAGACTCAATATGAATACATAGACATGTTGAAACAGCTGGAGTTAGTTTAGCAAATTACTATTTCAAGACAAACACACTACTGGCGAAGACAATGGTGCAGTGGTAGAACGTCTTCCACAGGTACCGGGTAAGAATCCCGTGATGAGGATGACATCTTGACACGCAAACGACAAGTGATTGATGAGTCTGCAGGAAGCAGATATCAAGCATGATTAATATAAGCTGAACGCTTATTTTGAAATCGATGTAAAATAGATATCGATTGGTAAATACTGATTGGAATGAACGGGAGTTGACAAAATACTGGGTTAAATATGAAGATATGATTTATTTTCTAGACAATGTTAAGACTTATAAACGTGCATGCAGTAATTAATAAACTTATTACTACCACTTACATTACCTTGTCAGTATTGTACACAGTGACTACAAAGATACAAACTATATTTGGTTTATTAAACATGATAAGTAATCCAAGTTTCAAAATAAAAGACATTCAGTTGGTCAGAATATCGTATATCATAGAAGTCTTTGCTTCAATCGCAACCAAGATGTACCTGCTGTGAGGGATGCTTTACACGTACGAGAGACTATTATGTACAGAGTTGACGAAAGTTTAATGTTTTTGATTAAAACCTCCTAATTAAAGTACCACCCAGCATGCAATGAGTCTTGATTAGTGTAAGAGTTCCCTCTATATTACATTTGAAATGCATGTTCCTTTGATGGGGGAATTGGAATCGTTTCAATGGGCGCTGATTTGTAAAATCCCAATGCGGTCCTAACTATTAATGCGCTGAGTATAATTCACGAATATTTGGAACAAATTACAGAAAGCTTCCCATGATGAGAAGATTTAGTTTAAAAAATATACATTCAATTATTTACATTCATGTGCATTAAAGTTTGAAAAAAATACCCACTATGGTCGAGACAAATTTACTATTTAATTATGACTTTCAGTGAGGTATAACTTAATATGTGCAGTGCTCCATTTAACAACAACCACAACCTTGCTGTGTTTTATGACTAATGATTTATATGTGTATATTGATCCATGCTTTTTAATCCAAATTTAATATAATTATCAGAATGTTAATTGATGTTTTAATGACAATCGACGATTGCGCAGGTTGATCTAAATATCATTGTTCAGAATTGTCCCACAGTTGCCATAGTTATTCTGGAGAGTATATCAGACATTTGAATTGGAGGACATCAACGATACGTCATATCTATAAATAGTTTGCATTTGGTGTTAAATACCTTGCTGTAGAGATCGACATAAGGCTACTGCTTCATTTGGTGCAAATTTTACCGGAACATATTTCCAACGCACATTTAAACATAATAGTGTTTAATATCGGAGATATATCGACATTTATCAACACTGAACACAGTAGAAATCGACATAATATTTGATTACATGCTTTGCTGTACCACCTCGGATGCGGGAGGTTGCGGGTTCAATCCCCGGTCCGGTCATACCAAAGACTCATGGATGGGGTAATACTTACGACTGACTTGCTGATGTCAGTGTAAATGGATCAGCTGTTCTGGTAACATACATACGGAACACTGTGATATAACTGAACAAATATTGAAAGTGGCGTAAAACACCGAAATCAAACAAGGACGTGCTTTGCGTTCGTGCTAATTTGAATTAAAACTGTGATGATAACATTCAATAAATCAACGAAAACGAACAAAACCTCCATCATATAACTTATGCGAGTCATTCACCTAACTAACGGAATGAAATTATCTCATAACGTATATGAGTCTAACTAACGGTCTATACAGTCCGGACCATCATACACTTGTAGAGGCCATAGTTCATCAACTACCTCATGAAATGATCTTATAACGTATGTAAGTCTAACTAACGGTCTATACAGTCTGTAGCATCCTAGACTTGTAGAGGTCATATTTCATCAACTACCTCATGAAATGATCTTATAACGTATGTGAGTCTAACTAACGGTATATACAGTCCGGACCATCATATACTTGTAGAGGACATATCTCATCAGCTACCTCATGGCATGATCTTACAACGTATGTGAGTCTAACTAACGGTATATACAGTCCGGACCATCATAGAAATGTAGAGGTCATATCTCATCAACTACCTCATGACATTTAATAATGGGCTAAAAGGTTGAAGAGAACAAAACCCTTTCCCACATACAACACATATGCAGCAGACGAATATAAAAGTTTCGAAGCACAATTATGGAAATTCTTCATAAATGAATGTATAAATATTGCATCAAGTTCACTTATCGTGAAAACTTTCTCCTTTTTACACAATGTTTTCAAAATTTGATTACTGCAGATTCGTCAGATTACGTATGCTAAAGAATTGCTATAAAAATCATATAACATATATAAGTGTACATGTATAAGTATGTATGTGGATGTGTTTGGATTATTCATGATATGTATCGAATATGCTTTTTATATCAGGACAATGTCTTCTACTTTGTAACCCATCTATTGATCGTTTTCAATCTGAGTGAAACCCAAATAGTGCGAATGACTGAATTTAAAAGCTTTTCTCCACGTTCACACAAGAAATAAAGTCAATGATATTTTCTTTCTGTGACGGAATTCTTGCACTGGGACTATCAAGTGAACTGTCTATTGCCTACTTAATTACTTAAATTTCGCGTAAACACCGAAAAAGACATGAGTACATTAGACACAGATTGGGTTTCCTGATTAGATTGGTTAATACCACACAATTGAATTCAAACAGTCCCTTGTGACTTTCCGATCGTAGCCTTGAACGCTCTACACTTTACATTCCTTTTTATCATCAGAGGACCATTGACACATATTGAAGCTAGGAGAAGATGACGCACGTCACACGAAATCCGAACGTCGTAGACTCTACTATGTAAGGCCTTTATAATAAAATATTTTTGGAGGGTGAAAAAGAGGAGATGGTTAACACCGTTATTCAGATAAATCCAGATTGGATGCTCGTTCAGAAGACGAGCATGAGTAAAACTGATCAGACTATGTGGGTTCAAAGCTCCGAATATCAGTTTTAGTATAACGTGGTTTATAAGAGCGGTGCTCTGTGAAAACCAACATTAACGTAATTATTACACGTGTTGTAAAAGTCCTTCCTGAGCACCCATGTCTGACCTAAATATAGGCTGGTCGCAAGTGCCTTGCGATTGGTTTCTGCAAAGCGCCGCTCAAATATAGAACATATCCAAGCAGTTTACACTAACTATTTCATTAAATGATGAAGACATCAATATTTATGAGAGAGTACCATTGCTAGAAAAGCACATACTGTTGCCAAACTACTAAACTCGACGATTTTATTAATTTTACTTTGTTTTGAACAGTTGAATGGCAAACTCTTACGGATGCCATTAAGTTTCAGTGTTTTAAACAAATGATAAAGAACCGACGAACACGTATCCTTATACCATAAGGAACAATCGTACATAAGCCATTTCCAGATAAAAACTGGCATATTAAGTTCCATAAAAGAAACATGTGTTAATACATGTTTTCATGGTTTTGCCTATTTTGTCAACTATAAAATAAGCAAATTACACTAGATAATGAAACTTTTTATACTTTGGTCAATGAATTATTGACAAACGGAAGAAGGCATTTTAACGGGAATTCGATGTAATACAATTAGTGGCTTTGGTAACCGCTCTAAAAGGAGCAGCGTCAAGCGGAAACAGGCCGAAGGCAACTGTTCAAGCAATCGTTATTACAATCAAATTACAGGATTGTGTTGTTTGTATTTGGTCGTAGCTTTCAACTATTATCTTACGACTAGATGGCGAAAAAGGAAGAACCTGATTAGACTGCTCGGATGCTCAGACTGATGATAGATATTCGCTCGTTGTTCAGTCCCGACGGTCTGTTTGTTATACGATATTGCTCAAATGTTGTACGTAAATTTAATAGCAGAGTTACAGTGTGTGTTTACCACGTGACTTTGACATGCTACGGCGGACAGAAATATTTTACTTCGGTTTGGAAGTAAAAACAAAGCTAACTGTTTCATTTCTTCCTCATTTTTAATGACACATGGCGCAGTCTACGCCGCTTACAGAGCCCTATCTCCGTTTTTTTCAACGGAGTTTGATTAGTGGTTTAGTTTCTTCAAACACTTCGATGAACCTGAGCATTATCACATTTTTGAGAACAGGTTTTTCGAAGTGTTTGAAAAAACTAGACCACCAATCAAACCCCTGTAAAAACCGGAGACAGGACATTGTAAGCGGCGTAGACTGCGACATGTTTCATTAAAAAGGGTGATGAAATAAAAAAGTTACCATTGTTTTTTCATTCTTATCAAGAGCAATTATTGCTGTCTGACCATGCAAATATGACGTCAAAAGTCACGTGGTATACACAAACTGTGAGATAAGATAATACTCCACAATATAATACGAATTGTGTTCAAGGAATGCAAACAACAATTCATAATGTTTATATATACAATTGAACCTGGACATCAGTCATTTCTTGGTATCTGGGTCTGCATTAGTCGCGGAGAAGATATGGTATAATTCAATAAACGTTTAACAACAGAGAACAGTTAGGTTAGAAAGCATAGGTGCGAAAGCCGCTTTAAACTTAGTTCGTTTAGTTGGAGTAATAGCCATGCAATTATCCCCCGTTGCTGTCTGTCTGCAAATATAATCAAAGCACTGATGGTGCTGCCAGCAAGGGGCTTACTGCAAATCACGTATTACAATTGGACAAGGATTTACTGATCACAAAATATATCAAGTACTTTGTTATGGCCTCATCTTGAATAATATTGGAGTTGAAAGATCAGAATTGGGGTCTTTAGTAAATACGTTTTGACCAAGAGGTCGTGGGAAAGTTAGCCCACTCCTTGATGCGTGTCATCAAAGTCGAAAGAAAGACGCTGTATACCAATGATAACTATATTGAGAGTACAATTATAACACCAAAGCAAAAAAGCTCATCTGTATCTACATTTTCTGGTTATCTTAAACGAAACACATTCATTTTAGAAAAATATTCCGCAGGTTCATGTGCTTTCATTGGCATTATAAACAATCTACGAATCTTAAGACATCTCTCTGAACCCGAAATGGTGTTCAGTAAAGGAGAGTTACTGTAGAAAGGGATATTTGAAGTAATTCGTTGCCGATATTGTAAAAAGACTTTAACAATAGGGACTGATTCCAGTCCTGATTTCGATGAGTGTCTTCGGAATTCGCCTACTATAGCAATTGGCTCTAAAGAGCCCCTAGATAATAAAAAACATTCGGTATTGCTTAAACCTATATCGCATTAATGACAATATATTTAAAAATCAATGGATATCGCTTCATTTTCCAAATAAAAATGGGTATTGCAGCATGTTTCCATATCAAGTTGAGATGTATGTATTTGAAACAAAGTTGTACCATGGTTGCTAAAATCGCTCCCGTAAGAGTGATTCGTCGTCCCTTTAGAATGGAATAAAAGCAAGAAAAATGCTATATTCAGATACATGATATCTAATTGGAGTATCAATGCATACAATGCGAATCTAAATGACACAAGAACATGTTTCATTTATTTAATGTATGTTCTGGAAATGCATTGTCATATTTGATTGAGTTAGTGTCCATCTGAATATATGAAAAATAAAACTAGGGCATTTGTGACTATTGTATATTCAGATCAATATTCGCATTTCCACAGTTTGATCTGTCTTGGATCTACATATAGTCACGGAGTATTTCAAGAACAGAAGCGACTGGTACCTTTTGTCCAGAAATCATGTATTTGTTTGTGCTGTCAGACTCTTTATCTACAATTTGATTGGTTTTCTGGTGGACGATTAAGCTGCTCCATGTGTTACCTCCTAGCGGGGTTCTTACTAAACCAAGCAAAAAGGGTATACCATAAATGAGCAACGTCATACGAAAGCAGACCTTCGAAGGCTTTGAAATGATTGGCTATTACATTCATCTTCGATACTTGATGAATGGGCGATCTTCTTTAAATACTTCAATGATGCCTGTGTGACTTGATGGCGGACAGGTGAGATTATGATTGAGCTTTGATGATAATTATCTGGCTATTCACTGATTGCAAAGTCCCAAAGGATGGTATAATTATGACGGGGCTATTATCATGTAATAGTACACACACTTTTTAGGTATTCGTGCATTGAACATCAAATCAACTGTCCCTATGTAAATAATAATCGGTATATATATCTTGAATGCATGCCTTATCATACCTAGTTATACTAAGTTTATTACTAATATTTAAAGCAAAATTGAATAACTGGTTTGTTTGGTATGTCCCGATGGAATACTCCGTGAGCCACACAGAGATACATTGTCTCCGATATTATGTAAAAAATGGATTTTATAACAGTTAATGACTAGATTATTGAACTCTGAAATAGATCTCCTAACTAGAGCGACATGCTCTATATCCAGATACATTGCATTCTGAGAGCAATTACAATAGTTGGCATGATGTTAGTTTTTAATAAGCGTTCCATTTTTCTACCCAAAAACAAATTATACAATTTCTCTGAGATTGAAGTGCTGCTTTATTCGAAAATTAAAATTGATAGATTTTGAAATCATTAACAATTGTGTTCAAACTTGTATAGTCCGTTATTAGCATCCTGAACTAATCTCCAGGGTCCTCAAGTATCTTTGTACAACTATAATCGATTCAGGACAAAACGATCCTATGGCATGCGCGACCAGTGTAAATCCAGATCAATCTTGCGCATTCGCTCGTGACCACAACTCAGAACTATAATATGCAGGCCTCTTCGACAAGTGAAGTTCAAGATCAACCTGCGTCTAGTCATAGTTTCATCAGGAAAAATACTACTATTTATCAAACAATTATTTTAAGTTAAATCTTTATATAAACCTCTTTTCAATAGTGATCCATGTTTCACGAAAACGTGACTTAGAGTATTTTTGAAAAGTTGAGACAACCATAAATTCAAACTTTGATATACAAACTAAATATATAATGTGTTTCAGAGACTTTTTGAACGCGTATTTGACTTATTAGCTAACAGTTCAGATACAGATCGGACTGTGTGGAGAAATCCTTTTGACAGGAATACTTCCGTTGCGGTATCAATGCTTACTGTATATAAAATAGCGAAAAGGCTGCACTAAGTATGTATGAGAACAGAATTAACACGTTATTATTCATTCACGTATTGAGCCTCGCTTTATTAACCCTTTCCCTCATATAGACGCTTTCTGACGCCTCTGCAGCAGACGGCTTTTTTGAAAACATAGTGACAAAAGAAGAAATTGCACAAAACGTGCAATTTCTCCTTTTGCCACAATGTTTTCCACTTTTTGTCATAGGTTATCCATTCAGTTATGGAGATTTTCTATGTTTTGACAAAATACGTTCAAAGTCGTCTGCTGCAGAATTGTCGTATGAGGGAAAGGGTTAAGAAAAACTCACCGTATTTATGACAAGTGTAAATAAAGATTTGTCTGCGTATGAATCTATTCTGATATAAATGGTTAACGTTGGCCAGAAGTTCCGCAAACACTCCGTGTCTAAATCGCTTACAATGCAGCATCATTCCGATATTCATTGATTGAAAATGCTGTAAGGTTGTCGTTCTGGAGCGCCACTGAGTTACTTTGGAATATACTGTACTCTATAAAAGTAGTCGTAGGAGAAACGCCGCGGTATAATAGCATTGTTAAATACAATGTGGTATTGGGCATACACGTTTGAAAGTCCTTAAAAAGTGCACAATACATACATTTGCGATCAGTATAGACTCACATGAACTCGGTACACACGTGTCGTCTCTGTTTGCAAATTGGTAACATAAATGTCGAATAACGTCTGTCAAACCGTATTCATTTGCACAGGCAGCTTTTTCTATACTACATGTGTCATAAATATCCCTATGTTGATTGTTCCGGAACAAGGGAAATATTTGCCTAGACAAGCCCAATTAGTCGGCTACGTCAAACGTTACCAACACGCTAGATCTTTAGTTACTCAACGTGTTGTAACTGTATAATTAGTTGAGGTAGCCCGTATAATATCGAAAGAAAACGGATTGAAAAAAATCAGTGATCGGTGTGTAAAAAGAGAAAGGAGGATTGACAAGTAAGGTCACCACCGAAAAACTGTATCACGTCAATGGGTGTGCCAACATGACTCGGTGATGAAGCGATATCGACAACGCATTGATTAATCTGAAACGAAACATGTGGCATGAGGATTTGGGACGCATGTATTTATACGCACAGTGGATAATGTTAAATGGCTACGTACACTTGCTTAACTTTCAGTGTCATCCCTGTATATAGGTAGAGAGTTGTCTTCAAATATAGAATCTGAAAACAGACAGTTAAAATAGTCCGATTCGAGTTTCTACGCTTGCGCGCTGATGTGAGTGTAAGAGGTAAACTTGACATTTTTCTCTGGCCCGTTTCAAATGTATTTACACCGTCTGCATATATTTGCTAATTTTCATCGCGTCTAATTTCTCTTGGGATCTATTTAGTATTCTTTAATGAACCAAGATGTCTTATTTCGCAATCCACTTATAGACTCATTCGTCAACATGTTTCTAGAAAAGGATTGCAAAAGATTGAGAAATTTGGTGTTTATTCTTGTATTTCGCAGCGTATAGAAAACTCGCTGGCAAGTCTGAGAAAATATGAAAGATTGATTGAAACAATTTATAAGACGAAGTATTCGCAATCCAGACGTGGCATTAACCCTTTCCCACACATAGACGGATAGTGACACCTTTACAGCGGACGACCTTCGAACACACTACGGTAAACGGAATAGCTGCTCATAATGAGTATTTTCACTTTTTGCTACAATGTTTTCAACTCTATTCAATAAAATATACTTTCAATTAAATACACTTTCAATTAAATATAATTTCACTGTATTAGCTTTGTTCGTTTTAAAGTCATCTGCGAAAAAGTTAAGGATTTGATCTAGACAAAACTATTCAAATACATAAACCTATGGAATCAAGGGTAACAGCGGACATATTTTCAATATCCTTAGTTTCAAATAAAGGCCCACGTGATAATGATTACAAACTTAGATCGACAAACCATCGAGATGCCGATCCGGTAGTGTAGTAGTTACATCGTTCCTCTAGTAAAGCTCGGGTTCAATCCATGCTCGGATCATATATAATATTTAAAAATTGAATGATTTTCTTCATTCGTATGCAGTTACGTCATAAGTTGGAGCCAGTATCATTTACGTGATACTTTCCCGTCTTAAAATGTGCAGTTGCCGCTTCGTACGGTCAAAGTATAGCATGCAATACATCATATAAAATTACAAGTCTGTTTCACTATACTAATCAGTTTTCATAATTAGATGCTTAACCGTTCAAGAGTTTTGTGGCTCAAAACATGTTCGGTCCACATAAATACTCCTTTGGAGATGTAACATAGAATTTCACACATTTACGGTAACAAATCTAGGTTAAGAACAAATTTGCGCCAAAGTCATCAAAATTGCGCCTGCAGTTTACGTCAGCAACTTTCTTATGACGTCATTTCCGAAAAAAACAAGATGACGTCGACGGAAAAACGGAAGATATACTTCGAAACAATCGGAACTTCTCGGGTAATTCCGTCATCCTTCGTCATTCGAGGTATTCCGATTGGCTTTGAAAGTGAAGTTACGTATAGTCTGGTTCCCGACTTCCTATCATTTACGCAGTAATAAGGGGAAGGAACTCCAGACTAAGTTACGTAGAGATTGGTGAGAAACAACGTTACCTAGTATGGGTAAGAAAACTGAATTATTTCTAAACTCACTATTTTTTAACGTAGTTCTACAGTTTTGGAATATAATATGAAAAAGGCAAAGCCTCATCACCAGCACAGCGCCTATAATGGGTCTAAGCTGTAGGTATGTTACTACCATGTTTAAGGAATCTGTTACAAGCTGTCGAAACTGGAACCGTTTATGCGCACTATCCCTACTTTATCTTTGGGTGCAAATCATCAAACATTAAAACATTCACATACACATATTCAATACAGTAAGGTAAAATATAATAATAGTATTAATAAGTTTTTCCTTCAATTTGGCCTTGTGACATAGTTTCTGACTGGGTTATAGCAATGTCCAAAACATCCATTCTCCCAATGTTTCAACATGCTAATATTAAAAGAAAAGCTTTCCGAGTGTTAACAAGATTTTCCTTTAATTTGGTCTAGTGACCTTATGTTTGACCCGACATGACCCATATTTGAACTTGGCCTAGATATCATCAGGACAAACATTATGCCATAGTTTCAAAATGCTGAAGCAAACGTTGAGGTCAAGAGTGTTTAAAAGATTGTTCTCAAATGTTTCCACGTTCTTTTTTATCCAACATGATCTATATTCGAATTTAGCCTAGATAACACAAACAAATCAATTCAATCTGCTAAAATTAAAACTGCAGCATTCAAAATGTCTGATGTTTACAAGATGTTCCTTCAATTTGGTCTAGTGACCTAGTCTTTGACCCACCATGACCCTTATTGTTACTAGGCCTAGATATTGTCAAAGCAACCAGTCTGACAAAGTAGGAAAATTGTGGTTTGTAGACTGTTAACAAGATTTTCCTTCAAATTGGTGAATTGACCTAGTTTATGACCCGACATGACCTATATTTGAACTTGGCTTTTCTCCAAGATAACATCAAGACAATTATTCTGACAAAGTTTCAACATGCTAAAGATAACAGCCTCCAGAGTCTTCACAAGAATTTCCATCAATTTGAACTTGTGACCTAGTTTTTGACCTCACATGACCAAGTTTCAACCTCGGCCAAGATATCATCAAGACAAACATTCCGACAGTTTTTCAAGCTGCTGGAGCAAATAATGCTGTCTCTAGTGTGTAAACAAGATATCCCTTCAATTTGACCAAGTGACCTTGTTTATGACCGGAATCAACGGATATATTTTATATTTAAACGTAACGTAGATATCATCAAAACAGTTATTCTGAAAACATTTCAACATGCTCAAGCTAAATAGCCTCTAGGGTGTTTACACTATTTTCCATCAAATTGACATTGTGACCTAGTTTTACACCTCACAGGGCCCAGTTTATAACTTGGCCAATATTTGATAGAGATAAATTACTGATAAACTTGCATTCATATTGGTTGTTGTAAAATTGCCTGTAGTGTGTTCACAAGGCACTTGTTCATGGCGTGTGACTGAATTAGCTGAATTTCCTCTCATGACATCCTCATAACAGCTGGTTTTTTGTATGGGTTGCTCTCAATATATTCCCTTGTTTGATGTTCATGCAGGAAGTTATATTATCCCACAGTCAAAGATGCATGCAACTTTCATCGTATAAACAGGTACCAAGGACCAAAGGGTATATCACTAACTCCTCTCCAGTAATCGCCATAAGAACTGTTATTCCATGATTATATGGGATTTTCTCAATCAATTGTCTGTTTTAAAATAAAACTTGATGCAGAATGTTTTAATACATGAAAATAACTGCAAATAAAAGTGACTTGAGATAAAATAAGATGATAAATTAAAGGATAGGGTTACAAACATATACCTTTTTCTACTTTTCCTTTTGAATAGCCTCATAAATAAATATAAGCACTGAAGTGCTGACGGCCTAGGAGCTGCAGGAAGGTTGGAAACATAGGGATAATGTGAAAGTAACAATTTCAGCTTATGTTTTTGTATTTATTTTTAAGAAGTTGATAGATCATATCAAATTTGTCCTAGTGACCTAGTTTGTAACCCGGCATGACCAATATTCGAACTTGGTCTAGATATCATAAAGATAGACATTCTGAGCAAATTTAAAAAAATGGGGCTTCTACAGTGTTGACAAGATTTTCCTTTCCTAGTGACCTAGTGTTTGAACAGACATGACCAATATTCAAACTTGGCCTACATATCATCAAGACAAACATTCTGATACAGTTTTAACATCCTCAAGTTAAAAAAGCAGACTCTAGAGTGTTAACAAGATTTCCCATCAATTTGGCCTAGTGACCTAGTTTCTGACCCAATATGACCCATATTCAAACTTGACTTAGATATTATTAAGACAAACATTCTTACGAGAATGCCAATGATACATCGACAGCTACAACTTAGTTCTTGGTACATTTGGTGCCGGAAAAGGAAAGGCATGGTCTCATTCACTTCACTAACACTCTCCTTTTCTTGAGGGCATCTTGAAGAACTGTTACTTTAACACTTTTGTGATGAACTGTGTGTTAAATTGTTACCTTCTGTGAATAGCGCGACTGGATAATCTGGTGAGTGATGCGATGAGCCGGCTTTTATATCCTGCGAACCACATCTGTAGAAGTGGGATTTTTTGCTACAGCAGCTTGACATTTAATGATAATGTTTATCTAAATGATATCTAAGCCAATTTCGAATATGGATCATGTAGGGTCAAAAACTAGGTCACTAGGCCAAATTGAAGGAAAATTGTGTAAACACTTTGGATGAAAAGTTGGTCAGAATGTTTGTCTGAATTATATCTAGGTCAAGTTCGAATATGGGTCATATTGGGTCAGAAACAAGGTCAATAAAGGAAAATATTGTTCAAACTCCTGAGGCCGCATTTTTACTTTAAGCAAGTTGAACATTTGTTAGAATGTTGTCTTGATGATATCTAGTCCATGCTTGAATATGGGTCATATCAGGTAAAGAAATATAGATCACTAGGCCAAATGAAGGAAAATCTTGTTAACACTGTGGAGGTTGCATTCAGAATAATTGTCTTGATGTGTTTTGCATTGCAGTACATTGTATAATTAAGGTGAGCGACCCAGGGCCATCATGGCCCTCTTGTTATTCACACGGTCTCGCTACAGCATTTATTCGTTCTGCTTCGCGACTGTAATTAATAAGCCTACGGGTCCTCGCTAAATCCGCCACTTTATTTTTCACGCGACTTTTTTGTTTACCATTACTGTTTATTCGTACGGGCCCGCTACAGCATTTATCCGTTCCACTTCGCGAATGTTAATAGTTAATAAGCTTCCATATTTAACCTCTCGGCGCATTTATTTCTATAACATTAGTTGAACTTATTTGGAGTACTCACACCTAAAGTTTTTCACTGATGTTCCAACAACATTATAATAATTTTTTCTGGGAGATCTTAACCTTTTAAATGCAGTTTCTTTTAATCCATGTTGAACTATTTTTCTCGCGCAGTCTCACCCTAAAAAGCGTTGTTTGGTGTTAACAGCAATAAGCAGACTGCAAACTCCGAAAAAAAGGTTTTACTACTTTTACCAGGGGCTAAAGCCTCAGGCCAAAACTAGATATATGAGAATTGAAAACAATATATAATAATAATAATAATAATAATAATAATAATATCTTTATTTTTTTAAGGTAACATCTAAGACACATACAGACAATTTAACAATGGCTATACATATCTTATTTTCATATGGCCTTCAATAATATTATAACACACACAAACATAACATTTAACAACATGCAAATTTCAATGAAAAATGATGGTATGAAATACTAATAGTATTAATTTTCAATCATGTGAAGACAGCCACTCCAACTACTTTAAACACAATTCTTAACATAATAACGACAAGTAATCAAGATAGTGTTAGTATGGAACCTTTTCCAGAAGCTATGTCTTATAATTTCGTTTGAAAGATACAATAGACGTGGAGCGTACACAATTGAATCGTCTGCGTATAAGTCTATGTTAACATCACGGCCTTTTAACGAAATGTCGTTTATGTAGAGCAAAAACAATAGAGGACATCGCCACAATGTTTTAAAATCTTTGGACCTATGCCATCAAGACCTGTTGATTTATTGGTGTTTAATCTACCTATAATGTTTCTGAAATCAATGTTTTCTCAAAATCAGTCTTGGATATCAAATTTGAAATGTTAACAAAATGTTTATTTAATAAATCAATGACATTTTGCTTTCCTGGAATTGTATTATTATCTCTGATGATTTGTTGCGGTATTACTAGACTATTTTCTTTATTAAGATGTGAAACATCTTTCAAGTGTTTCCATATGCTTCTTTTAATCGTTGATGATATTTTGTTTCTTATTTTTTTATATTTGTCAAAATTGCCATTTTTGTGATTTATGTTTCGTTTATGAATTAGCGATTGTATTTCCTCTGTGATCCATTTAGGTTGTTGTTCTCGTTTAATTCGTTTTGTTTTAACAGGTGCATGGTTTTATAATGTACTTTCTAATATTTCATAGAATAAACTTAATGCTGCGTTGCGGTCAGCTATCGTTTCAATGTTATAAAGACTAGAACAAGGTAAGTCTTGTTGAAATTTTGACTCCTTAACTCTCTTAAAGCATCTATATTGCATTGTTTTGTGTTCAGTTGCTGCTTTATTACATATCTTGTCCATAGTAGATCGTGTAAAACATATAGGATAATGATCACTAATAGACAGGTTTGATACAAATACTTCACTTACTCGACCAGCACTATTCGTATAAATATGATAAATAATAGTACGGCTTAGTTTTGTCACCCGAGTCGGTATTTGAACAAGTTGATATAAACCAAATTTTGTTACAACATCATTCCATTTATAATTGCCATATTTTGTGTGATCATTATTTGATGTATATTGAATATTATATATCCTAAGACGTAAAACTCGAGGCTTAGCCGGTCTACGGATTCTAATTGTGTCTCATACAAATCAATCCACGCTTGAGTCGAACTATGAGGTCTATAGATAATATTTATAAAGAATTGTTGTTTGTTTGTTGAGCTGTATCCAAATTGATTCAATATTAGTGCACTCAATATCACAATGCCGTATGTAGGATACATTTTCCGATATAAATACTACTATGCCACCGCCTTGTTTGTCTGTGCGATCCTTACGTTCGAATGTATAATTTGGGATATTAATTGCCCGGTCGTCAACATCATTATTTAAAAATGTTTCACACAATACAATAACGTGTAGTTTTGCCGTTTTCAATAAGTGGAATTTGATTTCGTCTTATTTAGGCAGTAAATGGTGGCCATTCAGATTAACGATATGAAAACCGTTGTGTTCAAAGTTAAATACTTGATCATATGCATTTTCTCAAGTTCCATTACCTTCGCTTTCAGGTTTACTACTAGTAGTTGTGTTACTTATAGAAATATGAGTACCTTTCTTAGTTTAGTTAAATGAAGTATTACTATGGCAAGTGTTTTGACTGATGGCTGAATCATTTAAGGTCATACTAGATGGTTGTTGGTGTGTTTTCCTAACGTGATCGGTAGAATACGTTTAATGTAAAGGCGTAAATGTTTCATCACAGTTAAGTTTGGTTTTGAGGGCTATAGTAAAATCATTAGGTATATGTATGATATTGCAAGTACTGCAATGATCTTGTTCTTTACCGATAATACATACACATATTACCTCATTACACTCAGTACATATATGTTGTATTTATGTTAAAATAGTGTGTCTGCCGGTTTCGTCCTATTATCTGTATGCGTTGTTCCCGTTTCTTCTTCCGTATGTAGGAGAAGAACTACTGTTTCCAAGCGACATCTGGAACGGCCGAGATCGTTTGTTAACTGGCGTGAAGTAGTCTCCGTGCCCATTGTCCGAGCGCATGCCTCTATCATCTGCAAGGTTGTCGGACACGGTACTGTCTTCTAGCGTAAGCGCCGAAACTTTTCGCTTGTTGTTGAGGAGTGTCATCATTTGTGGGCCTTTTTACAATATGCAGTTTCTTGATAATGATGAACACAAGAGTTTATGCTCCGAGTAAGTTTAAATGAATACCGTCTTTGTTGTAGAAGTGTCTCACTGTGGTATCGTCTCCGTATACAAATGAATTATGACACTCGATCAGTACTGCATACTGCATTATGTATATTAGTTATGCCAGAAAGCCAAACTTCCAGTTTTCCAGCTTTGATTTAGATCAGATTGTACCTCTGCGCAGTCTTATCTTGATTATTCATTTAAACCAATTACTTTATACTTGTCTACTTTTCCCTTTTAAATAGACTAATAAATAAAAGATCTTAATAATTAACACATGATTATTATAATTACTTATGACACAGAAGAATATATCTATATAGATTATTTATAAATTCACTTTCTTTTAACGTAGTTCTACAGTTTTGGAATATATAAATGTTATTTTTATACCATTTCGGAATATGTGTCTATTTCTTAGCTTTAGGAAACCTGTGAACAATTCTTGTGAATTTTCGTAATATTATTTTTCTCATGAACCGAAAGATGTCTTTAAACAAAAAACGCTTCCGCTATAACGAAGTTATCAACGGTTTCCCGTGTCTTTCTAAAATGTCCAACGGCATACGGGCGACGTTAAGATTTAAAAACAAATAGAGATGTTCAAGTTAGAGTGACTAATCAATTTAAAATGTGAAAACAAAGTTTAAAATGTTACAATAATGAATAAACTACACAGATCAGAATTAAAGAATTTGCTGACTTTTATTTTCAAACTTTTATTTCTTGCTGCGTTATATTGGGATATCTCCATCTAAAGACACATAAGACATAACATATCGAGTATTTCATTCGATTGATATCTGTGTTACTTTTACATGAATAAGTGGCGGATCTATAATTACAGCGAACGGTTCCGATAGGGATTACTCTGAAAACTATCAATGCAGTGAAAAGGAAGCGATACAGTCTAGCTACTTTCAGAAAACAGAAGTTTCTCTCCATGTCACTTAAATATACAGGCATGCCATTTTAAACATTGATGGAAAAAGTAGTACACCAGAAAGTCCTGAAATAGTTTCCGAACGGTTCTTTGTTGTTTCGCCAGACGAGCAACATGATCAGTTTTTCACTCACAGAGTACAGGCAGACTATCTGGAGTCTATAAACTGCATTGTTTACCTTATGCACGAATTTACTATGACGACCTTTGTACGTCAGTCCGTGAGTTCGGCTACAAAACCATGGTCCGTAATTTATATGAACCTTGCCATGTTTATGGCCCTCAGAACGCCGATGGAGGGTTTATAAAGCGTCAAGCCGACCTGGCAATATTGAGAGGAAGGACGGTTATTCAAAACGCACTCGATGTCTATAAATTCGCAAGTAGTTATTTGCAAGAAAAGAAATCAAACAAATATCAAGTACTGTGATAAAATTGACGTGGAATAAGACCAACACACCAGGTAATCGTTCACAATAATGAAGACACAAATCTATACACGAGCAGGCTAAACGGAAAGATATAAGAACAAGGACATAATAGGAATGTCAAAGTACTGTCCGTCTTTGTTACAGCAAACCCATTGGGCGACACGACTGATACTTGTTCTGAAGAAACTCTTCTTATATGGGATCTGGTAGATAAGGGAACTATTTTCCGTTGTATTTTATGACGATCCTGAGTATGAATACTATTTAGTTCATATTGGCTGGAAAATGATGGGACAGATGCTGGGGAAGCGACTCTGAAAGCTGGAATGTTCGTGACAGAAGGGAAATATTTCGAAAAATCCCCAAAGCTCTCCCCGATGAATACATTTTTGAAAAACACTCGGCTCTTGTTCCAGCATTGTCAGTAATTTACATTCTAAAGGTAAGCTCTAGATCACAGGCAACATTATATTAAATATACGAGAGGACGACCACTTGAACATTTTATAATTATTAAACGAACATGACGTTACATTCCAGTCAAACGCGAACTAGCTCCAATTTATGACGGAGCGTCTATGCGTTTAGAATCGCGGACACGTGATCTAATGTTGACGGATTCAACCTACCGGGAGTATTGATAATTTAACCGGGAATTGTCGTGATATAATTAAAATATTCTCGGATCAATACAACAAAACAAACATTTATATACACGGCCTGATTAAAATACAATTATGAATATATAATACTGTCCAGCTATGGCGTATGTTTCAAAAGCCTTATAAAACCCCTCCCCACATACATCCATTCTGTACATGTCTAGGCAAAACTATGTAAAATATCTTAAAGTAAGAGAGTTAGTTGTCATTATAAAACAAATTTCTGATTTGGTTTCATGTCTCATTTATATAACAGAAAATGCAGATGAGTCGTAATGTGGGTTAATGAAACACGGTTTTAAGACGTTTGGCTGTTGGTTTCTTTTATCAAAACCAGTGATATGAAGAAAAAAACTCGTTAACTAATTCTTTGTGGTTTTGTTCAAAGTCCCAGACTTTACCTAATCGAAACGACGTCTTCTATTGATACTGTATTCGCCTGTGAAACGTTGTTTAGCATCTTCCAGACTTTGGATGGTCACCAATCCCATATATCATAACGTAAGAAGGGGTGATGAATGATCGCGATGAAGACAACCGGACTTAACCATCGTCTCGATATATTCTTCCGATTGGTATCATTACCATTGGTTTTCAACAACTTATCACTTTCCCACATATAACACATCTGAAGCAGCCGACTTTAAAAACAGCAATATTAGAATATGAAATATCTCTAAAAATGCAAGTTTTATTAATGAATAGAGTTGAACACATTGTGGCAAAACGGGGAAATTGCTCATCATGAGCAATTTCTCCTTTTGCCACAATGTGTTCAAAAGTCGTCTGCTGCAGAGGCGTGAGAAAGCGTCTATATGTGGTCAAGGGTTAACTCTTTCCTACATACACTGACATTGAAAAGAGTTACATGTTTAAAAAAGCAAATAATTGTATAGAGTTAAGTAGTCTGGTTCTACGGTTCGTACCAGTATGTTTGTTTGATTAAATGCTGTTATATGCCGCTTCAAAGAATGTTTCGTATTCCCGCAAACCACGGGCGTCAATGGGCGAAGCCAAAACCCACCGGAGATCGAAGCCTGGTCTCGCGTGCCCAAGGTGGACGGTTTAACAACCACACAAGGGAGACGTTAAAAGCTGTCGTTCTGCGGATGAATTAACTTGAATATAACCGGTTGAAATTTGGCCTGTTTGTTTTAAAGTTTTATTTCGCGCTTTGAATTTAAGTGTTCTGTTTAATCATCGCAATAATTATGTTGTAGTTAAAGATACGTTATGGTATAAAGTATAAAATCTATGACGACTGTCTGTTATATATCAGTTATAAACTTTGTTTAGGTTTCTTTTTTCTGAAATTGAGTGTCATCCGCTGGCAATCTGTCCTTTATCTTTTTGATAAAGAATTTTGAATATTTACTGTTGGCATACGGCGAGGCAGAATTTAGTATTTAAGCATGCCTAAAACATTTGTGTGTATTTGGACGTATGGTTTATATGCAAAGCAGACGCAAGGCATACGCTGAAACGCTCGAGTTACGCTAGAGGTTCGTTATGCATAGGTCGAGTACGCTGGTCATGCGCCGATATACGCTGACATACGATGGCATGAAGCGTATTGATGGCGCTTGAGTAACGTACTTCTAACGTATATCTGACGTATATGCAACGTATATAGACATCTTGGCGTATGCCTGACGATTGAGTAACGTATACATAATGTACAACTAGCGTATACTTGGTGTATAGCAAGCGTATTCCCTGCGTATTGTCAGCGGTTTGATAAAGTGTATATATAGGCGGGGACGTAGATCTTATCTACGTCCCTGATATAGGATCCCATTTCTAGATTTTCTACGTGGACTTATATGGGCACTTTGTCACGTGATAGCGGTATGCTGTACATGCGCAGTTTATACACTACTCCTTCGCTAGCCATACGCAGACTATGCTGGTAATAAGCTGGACATACGCTGGACATACGCTGGACATACGCTGGACATACGCTGGACATACGCTGGACATACGCTGGTAATACGTTGGACATACGCTGGCGATACGCTACTCATAGGTTCAATTCGGAAAGTATACAAACAATTCTGTATTTTCCAGGGCTTTTTGCGCGTATGAAAATTGTTTTAGGATTTTTTATATGCAACTAATACTTTTCTCTCATACGCAATAGTGTGACAGTGCCCTAACGTACAGCTCATCCTTAATCGTCTTTTACAACATCTAATGGCATATTTAAATAATCATATATCACGGAATCCTCGTCGAGAGCGATTTCAATGCTGTAATGTGATAGGTTGATTCGCCTACCATATTCTAAATGCATCCCTGAATCCCAGACTTGCGCACACATATCTTGCTGAAATAGTTCCGATCTAGTTATTTTTGGAACTAATTGTAATAACATTGTTACAAAACAGTTGAGTCTTGTTAGTTACAGTTACACACTATAGTTACGAATGTGCTGCCAGAAGACAATGTTGAATGAAACTTTTGAACAATACGACTGTTACAATTTTACTTGATATACACATTGTCATTTGTTTCAAAGAAATGTTAAGGTAAAACATAAATATTTGTGAAAACTATGATTTAATATGGGGTGAGACAATTGTGAAATAAAATTGAACATGCTAAAACAGAGCAATAACAAGTTTGTTCACATATTGTTTTAATTGTATCTACTGGTGAGGCGTTAATGTAATCTGTATCAGGGAAATTGGTAAATGAGCTATCCCGCAAGAAAACCAACAGTATCGCCTCTGCGTAATGTATCGACCCGGATCAGCCATCGCAGTCCGCGCAGACTGATCCTTGCCGACACATTCCGCATCAGGGGTGTAGAGGTATAGAGTAATGATTCCTGAAACAGAAAATCCACAAGAGGCGAAGAGTGTCTCTCCGGGTAAGCATGCGCTGCATGCTTAGGCTGATCCGAGACGATACTTTACGCAGAGTCCACAATGTTGGTTTTCTCGCGGGACGGCTCATATATGGAAATGCCAATCTCCGCCTTGTCTGGTTCTACTGTCGTTATCTTACAAATTTCATCGCGAATTTGATTAAAGGATATAATTAAGACAATGCATGGACCACGGTGTGACGTGCCATATTTTAGGTGAATGTATCCATTCTAAAGGATACTGAGTTTAATTTAAACTTCTCTTTTCCTGGCTAAGGTCTTCGATGTTAACCAAATACCGTATAAGGCCGCTATCGTATCTATTATCCCTTATCATGGGAATCATGATCATTGAGTGTTGATAAGGATTTAGAAAATGTTTGGACCAGTGGAGCTATGAATAGATGAATTATAGTGATAACCGTGGATCACCCGATTAGACTACATAGACACATGTTTCAAGTCACACAAAGTAGTATTTGAGTTAAGGTCCAAGTAAGTGTCTGTCTGTTTGTTTGTCTGTCTGTCTGTCTGTCTGTCTGTCTGTCTGTCTGTCTGTCTGTCTGTCTGTCTGTGTGCCTGTCTGTCTGTCTGTCTGTCTGTCTGTCTGTCTGTCTGTCTGTCTGTATGTCTGTCTGTCTGTCTGTCTGTCTGTCTGTCTGTCTGTCTGTGTACCTGTCTGACTCTCTGTTTAGCTGTGTGTCTGTCTGTGTTTATGTTATGGTACGCTCTGTCTTAGCCCGATGTTCATCGTTTTAAACGAGTGCTTGTCACAAACTTCATGATGGAACATCTTATTTCTATATTAGCCACGACTAACTGGATCTGGAAAGCGGTCTATTTAATTGCTTTTAGATCTTTTCGACGGAGTTTTAAAACACAGTACAGATAGCTCGATCTGACTATGCAGTAGCGTAGCTTTAACTCAAGTTTTGGAGATTGAAACTCCCGACTTTTGTTTTTGATGAGAAGTTAGTTGCCTATTTGTCGTGTTCAATAAACATTTGGACAGATAATGTGTAACAACAGGTCAACTTTGACACGCAATCGTGTGCACCATCTAACCACAATCGTCGTCCCTGAAGGAAATGTATGAAATGCTTATCAGCGTCAGGTTTTTAAGACTGAAGAACGTAAGTAAGAATCGGCATCGTCATACAATCAGTCGTTCCACGAGAAAACCAACATTATGGACTTTGTGTAATGTGTCGACCCAGATCAGCATGCGTAGTCCGTGCAAGCTAATCCGCGCCGACACATTTCGTCTCAGGTGGATAGAGGTATAGAGTAATTATTCCGGAAACAGAAAATCCACAGGAGGTGAAAAGTGTCTGTCCGGGCTATCCTGCGTGGAATGCTTTGGCTAATACGGGTCGATACTTTACGCAAAATGTTGGTTTTCTCGTGGACCGGACCAAATGTAGACATGTCTCCTGAGAAATAATTAAGCGATTTACGTACATTTAGACAGTATTCATAGGTTATTATAGGTGTGTGTTTTTGCTAAGCATACAAATAGGAGGTATTTTAACATTGACTTGGATAATAAAATCTGGTGAATTATACATAGGGGGCTGGCGCGCTATTAAAACAAATATGTTATATATATTATATATACTATATATAATAGAGTATACATTTTTTGATTAGCGTACCAGGCCCCTGTGGAAATGAATTACAAAGATCATCGGTTTATTTATGAGTAACTGTTTATATTAAGTGCTTACTGTATTGTAAGAGCATTCCGTCTGCCCTCTTATTGTATATATCGTTGAGCGACATTTTGAAGCATCTGCTAGCAGGCGACTTAGATACCATTTTCTGGAAAGGAGAAATTCCATGTGATGATTTTTTACTTTTCACACAATGATTTTAACACGTTTTGCTAGACTTCTTCTAGTAAGCTACAATGTTTTCAAATATGTGATATCATCCTGAATTATTTCATCTTAGTGTAAACTGATTTGTTTTACATCGATAACGAAACATGCTTTTAGCTTATAGTAATCAATCTTCATGTCTGCCTCCTGGATACTTAACCAGTATACGCGCCCTTTGTGTGGAACAATTCAAAAAGCAGAATCCGATCATCTCGGTATTCGAACCCGGGTCCTTTGGCACTACCACTGTCTTTCTCTTGGCTATTGTCTAGATTATATAACGGTATTAATTGTAATTATTCAAAGTCTTAACCAAATCGATGTACATGTTTACATGATGGAGAAAAGGGCGATTGACCTATCAATGGGTATAATCAGAAGATTCTTTTCATAGAATAAGAAACAGCGTTTGCCAATATGGTATATTGATGCATATGAATTCATTCAAGACTCATGCGGACAGATACAAACGTACAATCTCACAATAACCTTTCTCCTTCAGCCTTCATGTGAATAAAGCTCTTCATGTTTGTTTGCCAAAACATACAAGTGTATCTGCACAAGTATTACACCCATACAACTTATATGATGCCCGTACCAAAAGCGCCATAGGACTCCTCCTCCTCCATTTCACTGGACGTGGTTCATTCGAGTCGGGACCGCCTCGGTGGTCTAGAGGTAGATCGTCCGCGTCGGTGCGGGATGTGGCGGGTTCGATCACCGGCCGGGTCATACAAAACCCTTTAAAAATGGTAGTAATGGCAACCCTCCTTGGCGTCCAGGGTTGCTGGGTAAGCATTATGACTGACTAAATGATGTCATGATAAATGGACCAGTAGTAACTTACTCAGGAAACGCCGTGATGTAACTGAAAAACATGTTTAAGGCGGCGTAAAACACCACAACAATCAATCAATCATTTGAGTCAGTCGGTGGGAAAGGTCAGTGTCGGTTCACATGAACCTGCCCATCTGCTCGGTCTAAATGGAATCTTTATAATTTTATAAAAGCTTATATCAAGTGTATGTATATCATCAGCAGACTGTATAGATGCACACGTTGAGTAGGTTGATGTACACTGTTCAGAGCAAGGCACATTTTCTAGCCTAGTACTGGTTTGTTTACCCAGGGATCATGAATAAGTGAACTGTCGCCGTGATTTAACTGAAATATTGTTGAAAGCGGCGTAAAACCCAATTAAATAAATAAATAAATACACTGTTCAGAAAAGGCCACTTGTACCTTTGTCAAAGGACAAGCTCACTTCACATGTTTTTTATGGTCCAATATGATTGTACCTCCTTTGTGGCTTGAGTGTCCGCTTTGAATGGTGTTTTACTACGCTTTCAACATTATATAAGTTATATCACGATATGTTCTTGGTGATATACCAACACTACTGGTTGGATAGGATTTACACTGTTCAAATGAACAGGCTCACTTCAACCCTTTCCAATGACGTCAGACAAGGACACAGACATTCCGGACTCGTAGAAGCTGCTTGTTTAAATATAGTTTTACGCTCTTTTCAGTTCTATTTCAATCCTGTCACGGCGTTTCCTAGGTTAATTACAAGAGTAACGCTGGTGAGTTTATCCGGACATCAGCGCATCGGTCGATTTGCTGTCTGTCCTCGACATACTTGCCGCTATGGAGGGAAGCGATCACTACAATCTGAACCTATTTGGTATGACCAGACCGTGGATTGATTGATGTACCCCTGCTATCGATGTGGACCCTCTAAATGAGCCGTTCCACGAAAGTACCAACATTATGGACTCTGCGTAATGTATCGACCGAGATCAGATTGATTCACCCAGGACGCATGCGTATGGGAACTGTGCGGGTGATTGGACATGAATACTTTTAAAAACAGCCTTAAAAGCCAAAAAATGCAGTCAAAACGACCTTTGAAAACATGATAATCAATGGCTCCAATCACCACACTCTGTTTAGGCCTATTGCATCTTTGGTTTGATTCCGACAGGGACCCATGAGTATGTGAACTATGAGGGTGATTTGACATAAATGCTGTTGAAAACGGCCTAGAATCCCCGACAACGCAATCAACACGACCCTTGAAAGCATGATGAGCAATGGCTCTTTTCGCCACACTGTTTTCAGTCATATTTCATAGTTGGGTTTATTCAGCCGGGACACATAAGTATGTGAACTGTGATGGTTATAGGACGTAACTGCTGTTGAAAACGGCCTTAAACTCCGTACAATACACTCACAACGATCTTACCACTCTCGTTTCGGTAAGGTGAAGTTGGTGCCTAGTGTCTAGTATCTAGTATCGTTTAGCATAAACGATACTGGCAACCAGAATCTAGTATCGTTTATCATAAACGATACTGGCAACCAGACACTAGTGTCGTTTAAGGAACTAGATATCTAACTTTAATTTTTTCAACACAGTTTACAGAATCAATTATCAGACTCCAGTGTCGTTTAACACTAAACGACGCTGGCAACCAGACACTAGTATCGTTTAAGGAACTGGATATGTAATTTTCATTTTTCAGACTCTAGTGTCATTTAACACTAAACGACACTGGCAACCAGACACTAGTATCGTTTGAGGAACTAGATGTATAATTAATAAATTTTCAGACTCCAGTGTCGTTTAACACTAAACGACACTGGCAACCAGACACTAGTATCGTTTGAGGAACTAAATGTATAATTAATAAATTGTCAGACTCCAGTGTCGTTTAACACTAAACGACACTGGCAACCAGACACTAGTATCGTTTAAGAAACTAGATAAAAATGTAATCAATTGTCAGACTCCAGTGTCGTTTAACACTAAACGACACTGGCAACCAGACACTGGTATCGTTTAAGGAACTGGATATATAATTTTCATTTTTTAGACCCCAGTGTCGTTTAACACTTAACGACACTGGCAACCAGACACTAGTATCGTTTGAGGAACTAGATGTATAATTAATACATTTTCAGACTTCAGTGACGTTTAACACTAAACGACACTGGCAACCAGACACTAGTGTCTTTTAAGGAACTAGATATATAATTAATCAACTTTCAGATTCCAGTGTCGTTTAACACTAAACGACACTGGCAACCAGACACTAGTATCGTTTAAGGAACTGGAAAAAATAATATTCAACTTTCAGATTCCAGTGTCGTTTAACACTAAACGACACCGGCAACCAGACACTAGTATCGTTTAAGGATCTAGATATATAATTAATAAATTTTCAGACTCCAGTGTCGTTTAACACTAAACGACACTGGCAACCAGACACTAGTATCGTTTAAGAAACTAGATAAAAAATTAATCAATTGTCAGACTCCAGTGTCGTTTAACACTAAACGACACTGGCAACCAGACACTAGTGTATTTTAAGGATCTAGATATATAATTAATCAATTGTCAGACTCCAGTTTCGTTTAACACTAAACGACACTGGCAACCAGACACTAGTATCGTTTAAGGAACTATATATAATTAATCAATCATAGCCGGGGAAATGTGAGCCGGGGCTGCATACGCTATACGGTAGGTCCCGCAGTCTACTCGCGCTTACGACGAAGTGTTGAGCCTTGTTTTACGCTAGCACTCCGCTGCTAGTAGGAGAAATGTGCGCCGGGGCCGCATATGCTGTACGGCAGGTCCCGCAGTCTACCCGCGCTTACCTCGACGTGCTGAGACTTGTTTTACGAGAGAACTCGGCTGCTAGTAGGGGAAATGAGAGCCGGGGCCGCATACGCTATACGGCAGGTCCCGCAGTCTACCCGCGCTGCCGGCGAAGTGCTAACCTTATTTCGCGCTAGCACTCCGCTGCTGGTAGGGGAAATGTGAGCCGGGGCCGTATGTGCTATATGACTGGTCAACAGGACATTGGCCTTTCAAAAATTGAATGTCGTGGCAGTATTTATTTAAAAAATGAATGTCGTGCTGGTACGACATTGGACATTGGACATTTAGAAATAATGTCTTGCTGGCACGACATTGGACATTCAAAACTGAATATCGTGCTGGCACGACATTGGTCATTCAAATATGACAGGAGTGAAACAACGGCGTTAAGCCGGATTTCTACCCGAGTCAGCTGCGTGTATTACGGGGAGTACTCGGGCCTTGCCACGGGAGTGGAACAAAAAATAAATTCACAATGGAGTGGAACACTTTTTTTTCTCATTGGTGTGGAAGAGCGGCCTTAAGGTGGATTTCTACCCGAGTCTGCCACGTGTATTACGGGGAGCACTTGGGCCTACAGGCCCTTGTCACGGGAATGGAACAAAATAAACATTCGCAATCGAGTGGAACACTTTTCTCTTTCTCACGGAAGTGGAACAACGGCGTTAAGGCAGATTTCTACCCGAGTCTGCTGCGTGTTTTACGGGGAGCACTCCGCTGCTAGTCGGGGAAATGTGAGCATACGCTTTAAGGTAGGTACCGCAATCTACCCGCGCTTACGGCGAAGTGCTGAGCCTTGTTTTACGTCAGCACTCCGCTGCTAGTAGGGGAAATGTGAGCCGGGGCCGCATATGCTAAACGGCAGGTCCCGCAGTCTACCCGCGTTGACGGCGAAATGCTGAGCCTCGTTTTACGCTAGAACTCCGCTGCTAGAAGGGGAAATGTGAGCCATGGCCGCATATGCTATAAGGCAGGTCGCGCAGTCTACCCGCGCTGACGGTGAGTGGTATAGCTCGGACAATATTTAGGTTTCAATGTCCAATGTCTAACACTAAACGACACTGGCAACTAGACAATAGTGTCGTTTAAGGAACTACATATCTAACTTTAATTTCTTCAACATAGTTTCCAGAATCAACTTTCAGACTCCATTGTCGTTTAACGCTAAACGACACTGGCAACCAGACACTAGTATCGTCTAAGGAACTGGATATATAATTAATCATCTTTCAGACTCCAGTGTCGTTTAACACAGTGTCTGGTTGCCAGTGTCGTTTAGTGTTAAACGACACTGGGGTCTGAAAAATGAAAAATTATATATCCAGTTCCTTAAACGATACTAGTGTCTGGTTGCCAGTGTCGTTAAGTGTTAAACGACACTGGAGTCTGACAATTGATCAAATTTTTATCTAGTTTCTTAAACGATACTAGTGTCTGGTTGCCAGTGTTGTTTAGTGTATGTCACGGATGATATGCGGATAATGTAGAACCTCTTAAGACTGCATGAAAGTGCAGACTCATCTTACTATACGTTTTGTGTAAATGTTAATTCAAGTGAAGTATAGCATGATAAAAAACATTTTAAGTAACACGGAAAAGGGGCTAATTTTATCGGATATCTTGGTATTAGTTCAAACAGTTTGTCTTGAATCTATCGGATTCAATAAGCAGATTTCTAACACTTAATCTTTTCAAACTATCACATGCATCTGCTGCGGAAATCCTATGGATACACAGTTGCAGTTAATTTACTCAGATTTTCCACTTTTTTGCATACATGTTTTCAAATTCGATTGCTGCAGATTTGTTGTAGAAAAATGTTAAGAAGCCCTCAGATGAGCGAACGTTCGTGTTGTCTATCTACTTTATTGAATAGGCCTGAAGTGCGTTGGATGCATCCCATTGTCCGATAACCAGAGTGTTATCACTGGGTCTGTAAGCCAAACATTGAGGCTCGTCAACGCCGTCATCACTGGTAAGAAGAATCCTTTGTCGAGTACCGTCATTCTTCACCACGTATATGCTGTCGTTACCTTCATCACAAACCATGAAGTTGTCGTAGGAGTCAAACAGCAAACCACGGCTCTTTTTAAGCTGACTGTCAGAATACGTAAACAGTGTATTGCCTGTGTTATCTATACACAATACACCATATCCAATTGTACTAACAACGATTCTGTCCCCGGAACTGTTCACGGTCAAGTAGTAAGGATCATCCTGACTGATGTAAAAGGTGTTCACGGTAACACCATCCATCGTCAGCACCTTTACTACTCCTCCGGTTTTTTTTTCCTCGTGACAACTGACATATAGTTTTTCGTTATTACAGTCTATTCCCCAACACTTCATTCCGACAGGAATAGATTTACCCTTCACAATATTATCAGAAACATTTAAGACCTGAAGACTGCGTGAAGCGGGTTCAGTCACGATGATCTCCTTCTTAGACACAACCGCCACATCCCAGACACGGCATTCAATCTCCAGTTCGTACTTCAAGTTAAGGTCAATTGTAAATATTTTGACAAAATTACTGTCGTTATCACAAATAACTAGTTCACCGTCTGAAAAAAATGCGCACCCTGTGACATAATTGGTTCCTGTGTCAATCGCTTTCTTCCTTTTCGTAGAGGATATTTCCTGGAAACAAAGCTGATGTTCTTGTGTTTTAAGGGTGTCAGGTTTACTGATCTGTTTCTCATTGACTTTAAGTTTGCCCATCGATGTTATTTCTGACATTAAGGTCTCGAGTTTTTCAGACTGCTGGAACTCTAACGTAGTCGACTTTCCTTGTTTCAGAAGATCGTCTTTCATTTCTATACTGTCTTCAATGTGTCCTTTCTCTTTCATCATGAGGACGAATGTCGCATCTTCAATATCCTGACCGAGCGTTTCAACCGAGTTCACGAATTGTTGCATCTGTTTGTTGATCTCGACTACCGCTTTGACGTCCCCTTCCATTTCAGCAAGAAGCTGTATTTCTTTGTTTGCTATTTTGTCTTCCATATCTTGCGACAGCTTTTCCGCCCAAGAAACGATTTGTAGTTTGATTCTTTTTACTTCTTGAATACATTTTCTAGAGCAATCTTTTATCAAACATTTTTCTTTTTCTCTTGAATCTTGAATATCTTTTATCTCGGGTAATAAAGCCTTGGATTTCTCAATGTAGAGAGCAACATCTTTCTTTATCTGTGCTTCTTCTGTGACTTGCTTAAGGGTATTGGTGTTACATTTTCTGTGTTTCGCTGATTTACACGCACTACATATGGGTACGTTATGGTTGACACAGAAATGTGTAAGGGTTTCTGTACGGTGAACGTCACAGGCCATAATTGACGAAATCAATGCTTTCTGTTTAATCGACAATCTTTGTGACTCTTCGAGTGGTTGAAGCTCATGATCACGTGATGCTTTAGAACTGCGATGGTATCCTTCACATGAGTTGCATAAATACTCTGCACATTCCTGGCAGTAGGTTCCTGCTAGTGTTTTTACACCCCGGAAAGAACAAGGATCGCATATCTTAGTCGGATCTTCATCTGACAGGTTTGTTTGATTTGCTTCTGCCATTTTCGTTCAACCTGTGAAATACAGATGATTTATGGTTAAAATAACGATAACAAAATCGAACACAGAAAAACACAATATAGACATTAGACGGCGTTAAATGGGTACGAACGGCTTATGCATTTTGTGTTTCAAATATGTTGGTGATGTGTCTTGGGCTTCATCACTGTCAATTAAAATAAGGTATAGTCTAAAGTTTTAACTCTTTTAAACAGCATAGTACCTGCACAATAATTCAGGTAAATCTACATCGATAATTCTGTTTAGCCTTTTTACACACAGGGCCTAATGTTTGATAGTTGAGTTTCTGTCGTTTTTCAATTTAGCAATTTCACTTATTACTTTGCAATATCACCTCGTTATTACTTTGCTATATCAAATTCGTTATTACTTTGCTATATCAACTCGTTATTACTTTGCTTTATCAACTCGTTATTACTTTGCTATATCAAACTCGTTATTACTTTGCTATATCAAACTCGTTATTACTTTGCTATATCAACTCGTGATTACTTTGCTATATCAACTCGCTATTTCTTTGCAATATCACACTCGTTATTACTTTGCTATATCAACTCGCTATTACTATGCAATATCAAATTCGTTATTTATTTTGCTTGATCAACACGTTATTACTTTGCTATATCAAACTCGTTATTACTTTGTTATATCAACTCGTTATTACTTTGTTATATCACACTCGTTATTATTTTGTTATATCAAACTCGTTATTACTTTGCTATATCAAACTCATTATTACTTTGTTATATCAACTCGTTATTACTTTGTTATATCACACTCGTTATAACTTTGTTATATCAAACTCGTTATTACTTTGTTATATCAACTCGTTATTACTTTGTTATATCACACTCGTTATTACTTTGTTATATCACACTCGTTATTACTTTGCTATATCAAACTCGTTATTACTTTGTTATATCAACTCGTTATTACTTTGTTATATCACACTCGTTATTACTTTGCTATATCAAACTCGTTATTACTTTGCTATATCAACTCGTTATTACTTTGCTATATCAACTCGTTATTTCTTTGCAATATCACAATCGTTCTTACTTTGCTATTTCACACTCGTTATTACATTGCTATATCACACTCGTTATTACTTTGTTATATCAACTCGTTCTTACTTTGTTATATCAACTCGTTCTTACTTTGTTATATCAACTCGTTATTACTTTGCTATATCAACTCGTTATTACTTTGCTTTATCAACTAATTATTACTTTGCTTTATCAATTCGTTATTACTTTGCTATATCAAACTCGTTATTACTTTGTTATATCAACTCGTTATTACTTTTCTATATCAAACTCGTTATTTCTTTGCTATATCAACTCGTTATTACTTTGCTATATCAAACTCGTTATTACTTTTCTATATCAAACTCCTTATTACTTTTCTATATCAAACTCGTTATTTCTTTGCTATATCAACTCGTTATTACTTTGCTATATCAAACTCGTTATTACTTTTCTATATCAAACTCGTTATTTCTTTGCTATATCAACTCGTTATTACTTTGCTATATCAAACTCGTTATTACTTTTCTATATCAAACTCGTTATTACTTTGTTATATCAACTCGTTATTACTTTGCTATATCAACTCGTGATTACTTTGCTATATCAACTCGCTATTTCTTTGCAATATCACACTCGTTATTACTTTGCTATATCAACTCGTTATTACTATGCAATATCAAATTCGTTATTTATTTTGCTTGATCAACACGTTATTACTTTGCTATATCAAACTCGTTCTTACTTCGCAATATCACACTCGTTATTACTTTGCTATATCAACTCGTTATTACTTTGCTATATCAACTCGTTATTACTTTGCTATATCAACTCGTTATTACTTTTCTATATCAAACTCGTTATTTCTTTGCTATATCAACTCGTTATTACTTTGCTATATCAAACTCGTTATTACTTTTCTATATCAAACTCGTTATTACTTTTCTATATCAAACTCGTTATTTCTTTGCTATATCAACTCGTTATTACTTTGCTATATCAAACTCGTTATTACTTTTCTATATCAAACTCGTTATTTCTTTGCTATATCAAACTCGTTCTTACTTTGCTATATCAACTCGTTATTACTATGCAATATCAAATTCGTTATTTATTTTGCTTGATCAACACGTTATTACTTTGCTATATCAAACTCGTTCTTACTTTGCAATATCAAACTCGTTATTACTTTGTTATATCAACTCGTTATTACTTTGCTATATCAACTCGTGATTACTTTGCTATATCAACTCGCTATTTCTTTGCAATATCACACTCGTTATTACTTTGCTATATCAACTCGTTATTACTATGCAATATCAAATTCGTTATTTATTTTGCTTGATCAACACGTTATTACTTTGCTATATCACACTCGTGATTACTTTGCTATATCAACTCGTTATTACTTTGCTATATCAACTCGTTATTACTTTGCTATATCAACTCGTTATTACTTTGCTATATCAACTCGTTATTTCTTTGCAATATCACAATCGTTCTTACTTTGCTATTTCACACTCGTTATTACATTGCTATATCACACTCGTTATTACTTTGTTATATCAACTCGTTCTTACTTTGTTATATCAACTCGTTCTTACTTTTGTATATCAACTCGTTATTACTTTGCTATATCAACTCGTTATTACTTTGCTTTATCAACTCGTTATTACTTTGCTTTATCAATTCGTTATTACTTTGCTATATCAAACTCGTTATTACTTTGTTATATCAACTCGTTATTACTTTTCTATATCAAACTCGTTATTTCTTTGCTATATCAACTCGTTATTACTTTGCTATATCAAACTCGTTATTACTTTTCTATATCAAACTCCTTATTACTTTTCTATATCAAACTCGTTATTTCTTTGCTATATCAACTCGTTATTACTTTGCTATATCAAACTCGTTATTACTTTTCTATATCAAACTCGTTATTTCTTTGCTATATCAACTCGTTATTACTTTGCTATATCAAACTCGTTATTACTTTTCTATATCAAACTCGTTATTACTTTGTTATATCAACTCGTTATTACTTTGCTATATCAACTCGTGATTACTTTGCTATATCAACTCGCTATTTTTTTGCAATATCACACTCGTTATTACTTTGCTATATCAACTCGTTATTACTATGCAATATCAAATTCGTTATTTATTTTGCTTGATCAACACGTTATTACTTTGCTATATCAAACTCGTTCTTACTTTGCAATATCACACTCGTTATTACTTTGCTATATCAACTCGTTATTTCTTTGCTATATCAACTCGTTATTACTTTTCTATATCAAACTCGTTATTTCTTTGCTATATCAACTCGTTATTACTTTGCTATATCAAACTCGTTATTACTTTTCTATATCAAACTCGTTATTACTTTTCTATATCAAACTCGTTATTTCTTTGCTATATCAACTCGTTATTACTTTGCTATATCAAACTCGTTATTACTTTTCTATATCAAACTCGTTATTTCTTTGCTATATCAAACTCGTTCTTACTTTGCTATATCAACTCGTTATTACTATGCAATATCAAATTCGTTATTTATTTTGCTTGATCAACACGTTATTACTTTGCTATATCAAACTCGTTCTTACTTTGCAATATCACACTCGTTATTACTTTGCTATATCAACTCGTTATTACTTTGCTATATCAAATTCGTTATTACTTTGCTATATCAAATTCGTTATTTATTTTGCTTTATTAACTCGTTATTACTTTGTTATATCAACTCGTTATTACTTTGTTATATCAAACTCGTTATTACTTTGCTATATCAACTCGTTATTTCTTTGCAATATCACAATCGTTCTTACTTTGCTATATCACACTCGTTATTACATTGCTATATCACACTCGTTATTACTTTTCTTTATTATACCTCACTTTTGTCTACAATGGTAAAATCCCGTTAACCGAAAAAGAGATATTTTGACTATCAGAAACATTTTTGACACGTGACCAAGCGAAAATTGACTGTCAGGCCATGTGACCGCAGTGATATTTTGAATGTCATATAAGGGCAAATAACTGCTTCAATATTTTAGCTAAATCATGACGTGATTGTCTCCCTTATACACAAACAGCAGACGTCACTACGCAATGTGTACACAAAAAACATCAGACGACAGGAAAAGTAAACATGTCTCGATTTGCGAGTATTTCTGAAGATGATTTAGACACTCTTGATGGACAGAAAGACTAAAAAAACACAAAACGTGTAATAAAAAGAAGTGTGTCTCTGTTTCGTGAATTTCTCGGCGAAAACTGTGAATTTGAAGGATTTTCAAGCGAGGAATTAAACAAATCTCTTCGAGCATTCTTTGCAAGCATAAGAAAGACAGATGGGTCGGAACTAAAGAAATCATCAATGACATCAATTAAGTACGGAATTTGTAAATATCTGAAAGAAGAGTGTAGAATTGATGTGTGCAATGACAATTCATTTTCGTCATGTCTTACTACATTTAAGAGTAAAGTGACAGATCTGAAAAAAAGGGTAAAGGATCTATTGAACACAAAGGAGAAATTTCCTCTGAGGATCTTGAAAAACTTTTCAGTAGTGTAAATATAGCATTTAACATTGACACACCATGTGGGTTACAGAAAATGGTCTGGTTTGAAATTATGTATTTTCTTTGCCGGAGAGGGCAGGAAAATTTGAGAGGAATGAAAAAAGACACCTTTCCCGTCGCTGTCAATGCTGCCGGTAGGAGATATGTCTATCAGATGGTGGATGAAACTGATAAAAATCATGGGTAAGAAACAAATTTATAGAAATTTTCTAAAACTATTTAATCACACTGCAGTAATCTTTAAAGTTCACTTGACATATGCTGGTCAAAAGCTAGTCCAACTAATCTGACGCGCTGCTAGGAAATATTCAGATATTTTTTGCAAAGGGCCAATATCCCCACTCACGTCAAACACTTGAAAGACCAAAATAGTTCAGGGTGTAACGATATATTGCAATTCACTGTATCGCGATACCGTAGTCTGCCGATACACATATTGTTGCATCTGTATCACGATATGTATTGTGAGACTAAGGTATCGTTACACCCCTAATGAAATTTGTATCGCTGCTCAGTGCTGACAATGTGCATGCTATAGGTTAAAATGCTGATTATTTCACAAATTGGCCATACATTCAAATAAATATTACATGTATAGAAAGGCCGGATTCAATTCCTTATTAATCTATGTAAAAATTATCAAATAATATCCAAAATTACGAATTTTCTAGTGAGTTAAACCTTTGTGTGTGTTTACACGCCAAATAAAACCAATATCTTTTCGAATTTTGACGTTAAGATTGCCAGTCACAAATATGAAACAATCCGAACGTCGAATTATTTCGACTAGTCAAAAGCTATAGATATATCTACATTGCTTATGTTCATAATGTTATACTATCTACCGACAATAAATGAATATTGACTTGACTTTATGCAACTGCATTTTCTCAAAACATTTCACTTATTTTTTCAGTGCCGAGTCAAGCTGTGATGAAACCATTGGCGAAGGGGAAATGTACGAGCTTCCTGGTGATGTCAATTGTCCGGTAGCTTCGTTTGAAAAGTATCTCAGCAAACTGCATCCAGGAATTGACTGCTTATGGCAGCGACCGCTTGATAGCTTCGAACTTGATGGACCAATATAGTACTGTATGACTCCCTTAGGAAAGGGAAAACTAGCTGGAATGATGGGCGATATTTCGAACTTGGCACATTTGTCTAAACGGTACACAAACCATTGTATTCGAGCCACATCAATATCCGAACTTGATAGAAATGGAATCGAGGCTCGACACCTGGTACGAGTGTCTGGACACAAATCTGAAATGTAGAAATGTCTATCCGTAGCTACTCGAGACGTTTGTATGACGAAAAACAGCAGCAAATTTCTGACACACTGGCTAAAGCCCTGCAGAAGCCAAATGTGACAAATATAAATCAACTGGCTCCAATAAATTAACATGCTCCTTCTTATGAAACAGCTACTTCTGGGGTTGACATTAGCGATCTTGACTTTCTTGAGGAGATTTTCCGTGATGATAATGTATTCATTAAATTAAATACCACTGGGAATGGGAAGGAGAATCGTCCCCCAAATATGCAGCCATATGTTAGTGACAAACCCGTTGTCACACAGGAGAGTACAAACATTGCATTGCAACCAGTGATAACTACTCAGGCATCACCAGTCGCTAATAGTGTATTTCAGCAAGTCCATGATAATGTAGGAACTATGAACAATTACATGCCTGCCTCCCAAATTATAAACACCTAATTTGAACAAGCAAGGCCACCTTGCATGTACAACATCAATCTAAATATAAGTAACTGTGGTCAAGTACATTTCCATTTTCATGGAAAATGAACAGTCAAGTACAGTAAAAAGAAAACCAGTTTTTGAAGGAATTTTAGTATAATTAACAGTGGAATTTTGTTCTAGATATATGTGATATTTTGTTTACATTGTTAAATTTGTGGTCAAGTACATTTCCATTTTCTTGGAAAATGAATAGTCAAGTACAATAAAAAACAGTTTTCGAAGAGATTTAATTAGCATTGTTAACAGTGGAATTTGTTCTTCCTGAAATATGTGATATTTTGTTTACCTTGTTAAACTTGTTTAATTAAATGAATTAAAAACATTTTAAAAAACTTTTTTATGTACTTAATTTTATTCGGTATAATACAATAAATATCATATGGCAGCATGTGTGATATTGATCTTGTCAACCCTCGAAACAGAATGTCACCCTCGGCGTACGCCTCGGGTGACATTCTGCTCTACGGGTTGACAATATCAATGTCACACATGCTAACATATGATATTTATATAATATCACACTTGTTATTACTTTGCTATATCAACTCGTGATTACTTTGCTATATCAAACTCGTTATTACTTTGCTATATCAACTCGTTATTACTTTGCTATATCAAAGTCGTTATTACTTTGCTATATCAAACTCGTTATTACTTTGTTATATCAACTCGTTATTACTTTGCTATATCAAACAAGTTATTACTTTGTTATATCAAACTCGTTATTACTTTGCTATATCAACTCGTCATTAATTTTCTATATCAACTCGTTATTACTTTATTATATCAATTCGTTATTACTTTGTTATATCAAACTCGTTATTACTTTGCTATATCAACTCGTTATTACTTTGCTATATCAAATTCGTTAATACTTTGTTATATCAACTCGTTATTACATTGTTATATCAATTCGTTATTACTTTGTTATATCAAACTCGTTATTACTTTGCTATATCAACTCCTTATAACTTTGCTATATCAAATTCGTTATTACTTTGTTATATCAACTCGTTATTACTTTGCTATATCAAACTCGTTATTACTTTGTTATATCAATTCGTTATTACTTTGTTATATCAAACTCGTTATTACTTTGCTATATCAACTCGTTATTACTTTGCTATATCAAATTCGTAATTACTTTGTTATATCAACTCGTTATTATTTTGTTATATCAATTCGTTATTACTTTGCTATATCAAATTCGTTATTACTTTGCTATATCACACTTGTTATTACTTTGTTATATCAACTCGTTATTACTTTGCTATATCAAACTCGTTATTACTTTGCTATATCACACTCGTTATTACTTTGCTATATCAACTCGTTATTACTTTGCTATATCAAACTCGTTATTACTTTGCAATATCAATCTCGTTATTACTTTCCTATATCAAACTCGTTATTACTTTGCTATATTAACTCGTTATTTCTTTGCAATATCACACTCGTTCTGACTTTGCTATATCAACTCGTTATTACTTTGTAATATCAATCTCGTTATTACTTTGCTATATCAACTCGTTATTACTTTGTTATATCAACTCGTTATTTCTTTGCAATATCACACTCGTTCTTACTTTGCTATATCACACTCGTTTCTACTTTTCTATATCACACTCGTTATCACTTTGTTATTTCAACTCGTTATTACTTTGCTATATCACACTCGTTATTTCTTTGCTATATCAACTCGTTATTACTTTGCAATATCAAACTAGTTATTATTTTCTATATCAACTCGTTATTTTTTTACAATATCACACTCGTCATTACTTTGTTATTTCAACTCGTTATTACTTTACTATATCAACTCGTTATTACCTGGCTATATCAACTCGTTATTACTTTGCTATATTAACTCGTTATCACTTTGTTATATCAACTCGTTATTTCTTTGCAATATCACACTCGTTATTACTTTGCTATAGCAACTCGTTATTACTTTGCTATTTCAACTCGTTATTTCTTTGCAATATCACACTCGTTATTACTTTATTATATCAACTCGTTATTACTTTGTTATATCAACTCATTATTACCTTGCTATATCAACTTGTTATTTCTTTGCAATATCACACTCGTTATTACTTTGCTATGTCAACTCGTTATTACTATGCTATATCAAATTCGTTATTACTTTGATATATCAAATTCGTTATTTATATTGCTTTATCAACTCGTTATTACTTTGCTATATCAAACTCGTTATTACTTTGTTATATCAACTCGTTATTACTTTGTTATATCAACTCGCTATTTTTTTGCAATATCACAGTCGTTATTACTTTGCTATATCACACTCGTTATTACATTACTATATCACACTCGTTATTACTTTGCTATATCACACTTGTTATTACTTTGTTATATCAAATCGTTATTACTTTGCTATATCAACTCGTTATTACTTTGCTATATCAACTCGCTATTTCTTTGCATTATCACACTCGTTATTTCTTTGCTATATGACACTCGTTATTACTCTGCTATATCACACTTGTTATTACTTTGCTATATCAAATTCGTTATTTATTTTGCTTCATCAACTCGTTATTACTTTGCTATATCAAATTCCTTATTACTTTGTTATATCAACTCGTTATTACTTTGTTATATCAAACTCGTTATTACTTTGCTATATCAACTCGCTATTTCTTTTCAATATCATACTCGTTATTACTTTGCTATATCACACTCGTTATTACTTTGCTCTATCACACTCGTTATTTCTTTGCAATATCACACTCGTTATTACCTTTGCTATATCACATCGTTCTTACTTTTCTATATCAACTCGTTCTTACTTTGTTATATCAAATTCGTTATTACTTTGTTATATCAAATTCGTTATTACTTTGCAATATCAAACTATTTCTTACTTTGCTATATCAACTCGTTTGTACTTTGCTATATCAAATTCGTTATTACTTTACAATATAAAACTCGTTATTACTTTGCTATATCAAATTCGTTATTACTTGCAATATCAGTTCGGTATTACTTTTTCTGTTCAATATAAACTCCTTAGTACTTTGCAATATAAAGATTCTTGTAACTTTACAATATCAGACTCGTTATTACTTTTCAATATCAGACTCGGTATTGCTTTGAAATATCATTTTGATTTTGCTTTGTTATATGAAACTATTGATTAATTTGCAGTATAAACTCGTTATTACTTTGCAATATTAAGCTCTTTATTACTTTTCAATATCTCATTCGTTATTTCTGTTTAATATCAACTTGTTCTTAATTTGCAAAATCAAC
The DNA here is from genome assembly GCA_031761405.1 of Serripes groenlandicus. NCBI lineage: Eukaryota > Metazoa > Mollusca > Bivalvia > Cardiida > Cardiidae > Serripes > Serripes groenlandicus. The sequence continues at coordinate 96,403,750 of JASEVX010000002.1, forward strand.
TCGTTCAATTACATTGAACTATTAAACTGTTTATTACTTTGCAATATGAAGCTCATTATTACTTTGCGTCATCAAAGCCCCATTCCTTAGTAATTTCAACTCCCTATCTCTTAACCATATAAAACTCTTTATTACTTTGCAGTATAACTTTGCAATAACAAACTTGGTATTGATTTACAATAACAAACTTGGTATTGATTTACAATAACAAACTTGGTATTGATTTGCAATAACAAACTTGGTATTGCTTTGCAAATAATTTTCAACTTTCAGATGCCAGTGTCGTTTAACACTAAACAACACTGGCAACCAGACACTAGTATCGTTTAAGAAACTAGATAAAAATTTGATCAATTGTCAGACTCCAGTGAAGACAAGAACATCCAGGACATAATTATCCTCTACGAAAAACAAGAAAGCCATTGATGTCGGAATCATTAGATAGAGAAAGAAAAAATGTCTTACATTACAGTAAATATATCTTCAAATTTGAAAGAGAGAGAGAGAGAGAGAGATAAGAGAGACACACATAGAAACATACATAGACAAAGACAGACAAAAAGACAAAATGGTTTACCTTAAATGTAATGTGTCTTCCAATTGTACGCCCCCGTTCTAATTGTTGACGGTTATTTTACCCCATAGGTTATCAAACTACTTGAAATGATAGCGTTTGTCTGTACGTTCAAACACGGCAAACTGTCCTTACTGATTACACGGGCGACTTGAATAATGGTTCCCTTTTCTACTGTATCTCCGTATTCTTAAATAAAGGAAACCAGGATAAACCGTTCGTAAGGAAGGATGTGCACAATAAACACTGTGTTTTATCAATGGTGAACATGTTTATATTTACCCTTATCTGTTTTTACGACATATTTCCCTTTATTCAAATTGTATAACTAAAGATTAACGCCGCTTAAACAGTATTCCATTAAATATCTAGGTATTTCATGCTAACACAATGTTATAACCACAACGCTGATCACCAAGGAGGGAAACCACTACTTCTTGACAATACTGTACCGAAGATCAAACCCTAGACTCTCTCGTTTGAGGGGATCACTACACCATCTGAACTGAGGGGATCACTACACCATCTGAACTGAGGGGATCACTACACCATCTGAACTGAGGGGATCACTACACCATCTGAACTGAGGGGATCACTACACCATCTGAACTGAGGGGATCACTACACCATCTGAACTGAGGGGATCACTACACCATCTGAACTGAGGGGATCACTACACCATCTGAACTGAGGGGATCACTACACCATCTGAACTGAGGGGATCACTACACCATCTGAACTGAGGGGATCACTACACCATCTGAACAATCCAAAACCAAAAACCTTTCGATTTTCTTGAACCAGTGAAAAAAGTTTACTAGTATATGGACTGCATTCCTTCAAAGTCCTTTGAGATTGGTCTTTAAGTTCTTCAACAATTCGGTTCTATCACAGAGTATCCTGATGAACACTTTCCCGCATACAACAAATCTAAAGCAGACGACCTTTGAAGGCATCTTTAAAACAAATGTTATTTCTATATAAATGAAACTAGTATGTGGAAAAAGTAGACATTGCTGTGGTTGTGCAGAAGATACATGTGGACATTAATTGAACCACCCGCACAGCTGGCATGTTTCTCCAGGTACACATGGAACATTTACGCGTAGTACCATAACTACCGGCATGTTTATCCTGGTATCGGTGCATCAGTTGTTATGCTATCCTGAGCACCAGAAATACCGGCATGTTTATCCTGGTTCACATGAATGAGTCGTTATGCTGTCCCCGTAATCTTTAGTACCAGAAATACCGGTATGTTTATCCTGGTTAAACTAAACGTTGCGAAATTATTTAAAGTTAATTAACCGCAGAAACGGGAATACATATTGAGGACACCTGTACATGAATATATGTAGAAATCGATTCTCAATGAATGTTTGTAGGTTGGTGTACATAGCGAAACTGTTTTATACGAACATTCACGAATGTATCGTATCTGCAGTAGTCCATTTATTCATTTTAGTATCCACTTTAAACAATTTACACAATGTAGCAAAGATTACTGGGTAGAATTCAACGTTTTGATGATCATCCAAATTAACCACGCCATTGTTTTACTATTTAATATAGTTGAAAACATACAGCAAACAGAGCAGTCTATTTCCGTGAGCAATTTCCATTTTTGTCATAACGCTTTTAAAAGTCATCTACTCCAAATATGTCTATGTGGTAAAGGGCTGAAGGCGGTCAATGCCGTAAGTTACAACACTGCGACAGGACACCTTTTCATGAATTCAAGATTTGGTTAAAATATGCCCTTCTTCATATGACTTCCACGAGAAGGATGATGGTGTGGTGGTTAAGCATCGGTCTCGACTTTGATTCCCATTATGACAAATAACTAATGATTATACCAGTGCCGTCAGTCCAATACATTGTCTACAACCAGCATTTGGCTAGAATGTGTGCTTCTTCACAGGACAGCCATAAGAAAGATTATGGTGTAGTTGTAGATCATCGATCTCGATTATTCCAGTGGCAGCAGGAACTATATATGGTCTATAACTATCAATTGGCTCGGATTTAAACTCATCAAAGAATAACTCCAACCAGATGTTGGTGTAGTGGTCTCCAGTTAGATTTCCATAATGAAAAGTAATTTATGATTATACCAGTTGCGATTGAACTTCGGCAGCAATGTTACAGCGCTGGAGTTAAATTAACAGGACACATATGTTCTAATGACATCGATGGTGTAGTGATTACAGCATCGTCCATGGCTCGAATCGCGATCGGATCAAAACCAAATTTTTTAAATAGATTCCCTCGGTTCTGCGGATATATTTACTCATTTCTTACTTTTTTCCAATCATAAAACTGGCAATTCAAATTTGACCGGGTTTAGCTTTTTAACAGTTCTCCGATTAAATAACAGACTTTTGATTTCGTAGTCATATGTTTGCCGCTACCTGGTGGATGCTACAAGGTAAACATCTTGTCCGTCCGTCAGTCCTTCATACCAACCTTGTCCGGGTTACATCTCCTATACCATTTAATTTTAATACCATATTTGGTATGCACATGTATCTTGGAAAGACAGTGTGTCGCGTACAAACATTGGGATACTATGACTTGGTCATATTGAAAGAAACAGATTGTTCGTGATATAGATACCCAATTCTGCATCGTCAGAATTATTCGAGTCATCCTTGTAAATATATGCTATAAGATTCATTTTCTACTGACGGGGTTTATTCTTTACCTCATCGGTCTGAATTTCTGAAATTGTTATCAACACTCTAATGACAGGCTCTTGTATATTTATTAAACAAAATTGCCTAAGATGAGAAACAAATAAATTATAGATATTAGAAATCGCTTAATTGGCTGCGCAGTTAACTAGACACAAATGACACTCAGATAGGTATATAGTTCATCTGTACAGATGGCACGTAACACACCTTTCGAGTCGCGCATGGCGATACACCTGTTATATGTACTTATAGCTAACACTTCATTGGTAACTATTCCTAACACTAGTACACTTCCGTAGTACTCAGATTGGTAAACCGATCAACTGGACAGGACATCCACCGCAAGCAAAACGTCTTTTCGAATTACACATGGAGATCAGCGTGCTTGATGAACTAACTGTTAACACTTTCATTGGTAACTTTGCTTTGCACTAGTTCACTTCCATCTAATCATATAGGCATGTTGTGCAGCTTAACACATCATCTATTGCACTCAACACACTCTATGGTTGGTTCATGAAGATCTGCAAGGTATATCTTTAATTGTAGGTAATGCTGTCGCTTATTATTGGAAACACCAACAAGCAGATTACAGATTGTATCGTTTGAGGTACATTGCCACAGTTGGAGCCGGAATACAACAACAACAAAAACACAACAATACTTATTTCGAACTCAAAAGATTAAAATCGACAGTCGGGCGCGAAATATTATTGGACTAGCTATTTGTGATACAAGGTTGTTTATTGTCTTCATAATGTTTCAAATATATATGGTACTGTATCTTGGAGCCCTAGGCCCCGGTCTTGACCAGTCTTGCCTATTAACCTGGCTCATGGGTTGACAAACACAATATTAAACAGTCCCGAGGAACTTACTTCAGACCGTTAAGGAGGTATGTATACCAATGACAGACACAGTAGCACATGCACCTCTGCCAAATGAGACAGTCCATCAAGGAATCTCCCATTAAAGACTCTTGATCAAGGTTTGCCGAGAAAAAAACAAGATGCGAGATATGTCCATTTGCTTATGTCATACTGTTAGAGTTAAGCCTTGTTAAGAGAGCATAGTGCTTGGAACAGTCATCGGTGAATGGAAACTAGTTACACAGGAGGTTTACGCAAACATAGCCTAGACAGGTACAATAACTTACGTTAACGCAATTAAACAGTGTTTGTCTCGAGAGCAAGATGCATCTGTTCCAGACGATGTATACCAACCAAGATAAAGATCTACTCATTTTAGTCCCATTGTTCTATGTTCAACGTTTGTAAAGAGCAGAGCTGCTTATAAGATGTAGAAAGTTAATTGAAAATAAAACACATTTTATCCGTGTTATTCTCGCCAACAACATTGAAAAATATACGATGATTATACCAGTGACAGTATTACAACACTGGAGATGCATTTTACAGTGTGTATATGAATATTCAAATAACTTTTAGAGTTAATGTTAGTTGTCGGTGTCCCTTCTTTGTGTTGACATTCATTTATTTCCTGCTGTTTTCTAATCATCAATCTGGTAAAGTAACATGCTTTTAAAAATGCAAACACAATTTTCTGATTTAATACACAGGTTATTGTTTTAACAGTGTTTTGCTTAGATGATATACATTGATGCCTTTGTTATTGATAAGCCCCCACCAGGATTTCTACGATGGACTATATGTATGCATTTTGACTGTCTGTCAATCCATTCTTCATCCCAACCTCGTTCGGGTCACATCTCCTATACGATTTTATTTTAATGATATAATTGGTATGAACAGGCATCTTGGGAAGACAGTTTATCGCGTATTAACATTTCGACATTGAGACACTGATCTCTAACCCCAATTAAAGAAATCTTCTTTGGGTTATATTGGATCTATTACGGCACACAGAGCTACCTAGTTCCGAATCTTAAATATGTGTACACAAGCTATACCGAGACTCTATTGTTTAATCTAGTCTACATGCTATTATAATTATTGTGTCCTTACTTGGCCAGTACCTTGTATATACATATAAACCGCATTGATAACATTGTAGGCGTTGTTTCAAAATGGCGTAGGAAAACAACGTATTGCATACTTTCATAGTGTTTGGTTGATTTTGCACTTATGGAAAGAGGTATCATGGTGTTAAGATCACGACCGGATTCGAGGAGTAACCTTTTTATGACCGTTGATAAGTGCGTGCAATGATTTCGAATAATATACATGCCCATGGTTTGTCAATGTAAACAAAAAAACATTAAATACAATTAATTTATGCTGTCCATTAACGTCCGTGTACTCTCTAGTTAACAGCAAATAAAATGCGAGAATATGATATCTCAGAAGTTTTAATAAGCAGCTTTCTATCACCTATCACCTATTCCTTTTCCACTTGAAGATGCATCTGGAGAAAACATTTGAAAGAGAACAAAATAGAACATTTTTGAAAAATGTTAGTATTATATTGATTCAAAGTTAAAACATTGTATTGCTTCATCTGAGCAATTCAAATGTTTTCAAAGTCATCTATTGAAGAAATGGTCCGTGATAAAAGTAGATACAATGTTTAATATAAAAATGTGGATTTTCAACTATCTGATAGACAAGTGAAGAAAAACCATGGTGACAAAAACAAATACTGTGAACATTTCCAACACGCAAACCAAATTATTTAAAAAGGAGAAACTCCATTCGCCATACTGTTTTCATCTTTATGGAATAAGTGTTCTTTCTTTACACTAATTCTTTAATTTTTTGCCAACATGTTTTCACAGTCGTTTGCTTCATATTTTGTTGTATGTGGTAATGGGTTAATCTGTAAAAGAACTCATGTGAATAACGGTCGCCTTTTCCATTTACTTCATGATAAATTCCAGAAGTGATTCAGCTATTCCACAGACAACCAGAGTGTTATCACTTGGTCTGTAAGCCAAACAATAAGGCCGGTTTAACCCGTCATCACCGGTTAGAATAGTCATGTGTTGTGTACCGTCACTCTTCACCTACACGTATATAGTATTGACACCTTCTGCACACACCATGAAGTTATCATACGAGTCAAACAGCAAACCACGGATCGCCTCAAGCAGACTGTCCGAATACGTATACAGTGTATTACCAGTACTATTTATACCCTCTACAACATCAAACCGTGAACTGTTACGGATACGTAATCAGGATATCCTCGACCAGCGTCAATGCTATTCACGGTAACACCATCCATTGTAAGAACAACTACTTCTCCTCTTGTCTCAAACTTATCGTGACAGGTGAGATATAGTTTATAATTTTTACAGTCAATTCCGTAATAATTCATTCCGACAGATACTGATTTCCCTTTCTCAATGCCATTCGATACAGTTAAGAATTGAAGACTCTTTGAATCTGGTTCAGTCACAATGACTTCAGTCTTAGACACACTTGCAACATCCCAGGCACGGGGTCCAGGCTTCAGTTTGTTTATTAGTTTAAATTCATCTGTTAAGACTTTGACGGAACTATCTGTATTGTCACAAATGACCAGTTCGCTATCTGGCATAAATGCATTCCCTGTGACACAATTGATTCCGACATCAATGGCTTTCTTGTTTTTCGTAGAGGATAATTATGTCCTGGATGTTCTTGTCTTCACTGGAGTCTGACAATTGATCAAATTTTTATCTAGTTTCTTAAACGATACTAGTGTCTGGTTGCCAGTGTTGTTTAGTGTTAAACGACACTGGCATCTGAAAGTTGAAAATTATTTGTTCCGGTTCCTTAAACGATACTAGTGTCTGGTTGCCAGTGTCGTTTAGTGTTAAACGACACTGAAGTCAGAAAATTGATTAATTATATAGCTAGTTCCTTAAACGATACTAGTGTCTGGTTGCCAGTGTCGTTTAGTGTTAAACGGCACTGGAGTCTGACAATTGATTAATTATATATCTAGTTCCTTAAACGATACTAGTGTCTGGTTGCCAGTGTCGTTTAGTGTTAAACGACACTGGAGTCTGACAATTGATTAATTATATAGCTAGTTCCCTAAACGATACTAGTGTCTGGTTGCCAGTGTCGTTTAGTGTTAAACGGCACTGGAGTCTGACAATTGATTAATTATATATCTAGTTCCTTAAACGATACTAGTGTCTGTTTGCCAGTGTCGTTTAGTGTTAAACGACACTGGAGTCTGATATTGAAAATTATATATCTAGTTCCTTAAACGATACTAGTGTCTGGTTGCCAGTGTCGTTTAGTGTTAAACAACACTGGAGTCTGAAATTGAAAATTATATATCTAGTTCCTTAAACGACACTAGTGTCTGGTTGCCAGTGTCGTTTAGTGTTAAACGACACTGGAGTCTGACAATTGACTAATTATATACCTAGTTCCTTAAACGACACTAGTGTCTGGTTGCCAGTGTCGTTTAGTGTTAAACGACACTTGAGCCAGAAAATTGATTAATTATATAGCTAGTTCCTTAAACGATACTAGTGTCTGGTTGCCAGTGTCGTTTAGTGTTAAACGACACTGGAGTCTGACAATTGATTAATTATATATCTAGTTCCTTAAACGATACTAGTGTCTGGTTGCCAGTGTCGTTTAGTGTTAAACGACACTGGAGTCTGATATTGAAAATTATATATCTAGTTCCTTAAACGATACTAGTGTCTGGTTGCCAGTGTCGTTTAGTGTTAAACAACACTGGAGTCTGAAATTGAAAATTATATATCTAGTTCCTTAAACGACACTAGTGTCTGGTTGCCAGTGTCGTTTAGTGTTAAACGACACTGGAGTCTGACAATTGATTACTTATATACCTAGTTCCTTAAACGACACTAGTGTCTGGTTGCCAGTGTCGTTTAGTGTTAAACGACACTTGAGTCAGAAAATTGATTAATTATATAGCTAGTTCCTTAAACGATAATATTGTCTGGTTGCCAGTGTCGTTTAGTGTTAAACGACACTGGAGTCTGACAATTGATTAATTATATATCTAGTTCCTTAAACGATACTAGTGTCTGGTTGCCAGTGTCGTTTAGTGTTAAACGACACTGGAGTCTGATATTGAAAATTATATATCTAGTTCCTTAAACGATACTAGTGTCTGGTTGCCAGTGTCGTTTAGTGTTAAACAACACTGGAGTCTGAAATTGAAAATTATATATCTAGTTCCTGAAACGACACTAGTGTCTGGTTGCCAGTGTCGTTTAGTGTTAAACGACACTGGAGTCTGACAATTGATTAATTATATACCTAGTTCCTTAAACGACACCAGTGTCTGGTTGCCAGTGTCGTTTAGTGTTAAACGACACTGGAGTCAGACAATTGAAAATTAAATATCTAGTTCCTTAAACGACACTAGTGTCTGGTTGCCAGTGTCGTTTAGTGTTAAACGACACTGGAGTCAGAAAATTGATTAATTATATAGCTAGTTCCTTAAACGATACTAGTGTCTGGTTGCCAGTGTCGTTTAGTGTTAAACGACACAGGAGTCTGACAATTGATTAATTATATATCTAGTTCCTTAAACGATACTAGTGTCTGGTTGCCAATGTCGTTTAGTGTTAAACTACACTGGAGTCTGATATTGAAAATTATATATCTAGTTCCTTAAACGATACTAGTGTCTGGTTGCCAGTGTCGTTTAGTGTTAAACAACACTGGAGTCTGAAATTGAAAAGTATATATCTAGTTCCTTAAACGACACTATTGTCTGGTTGCCAGTGTCGTTTAGTGTTAAACGACACTGGGGTCTGACAATTGATTAATTATATACCTAGTTCCTTAAACGACACTAGTGTCTCGTTGCCAGTGTCGTTTAGTGTTTAACGACACTGGAGTCAGAAAATTGAAAATTATATATCTAGTTCCTATCTCGAACATACCGATAACTCGAACACATCGATATCTCGAATACATTGAAAAACGAATGTTTTTAACTTGAACAATTTGACAACTTCAACATATCGATATCTCGAACCATTCGATATCTCGAACTTTTCGATATCTCGAACTTTTCGATATCTCGAACTTTTCGATATCTGGAACAATACGATATCTGGAACCTTTCGATATCGCGAACTTTTAGATATCTCAAAATTTGGATATCTCGAACTTTTCGATATCTCCAACAATATTTCCAACTATTTGATATCTCGAACATATCGATATCGAAAAGTTCGAGATATATAAAGTTCGAGATATCGAAAAAAAAATCGAGATATCGAAATGTTCGAGATATCGAAAAGTTCGAAATATCGAAAAGTTCGAGATATCGAAAGGTTCGAGATATCGATATCTTCGAGTTGTCAATATGTTCAAGTTAAAAACATTCGTTTTATCAATGTATTCGAGATATCGATGTGTTTGAGTTATCGGTATGTTCGAGATATCGATATGTTCGAGTTATCAATATATCCAGTTCCTTAAACGATACTAGTGTCTGGTTGCCAGTGTCGTTTAGTGTTAAACGACACTGGAGTCTGAAATTGAAAATTATAAATCTAGTTCCTTAAACGACACTAGTGTCTGGTTGCCAGTATCGTTTATGATAAACGATACTTGATTCTGGTTGCCAGTATCGTTTATGCTAAACGATACTAGATACTAGACACTAGACACCAACTTCACCTGGTTTCAGTCCTTTTGCGTAGCTGGGTAAAATCACCCAGGACGCATGAGTATGTGAACTTTGAGGGTGATTGGACATAAATGCTGTTGAAAACGGCCTAAACCCCAACAATGCAAGCAAAACGACCTTTGAAAACATGATGAGCAATGGCTGTTTTTATCACAATGTTTTCGATATTTCATTTATAGAGAGTTTCTGCATGTGGGAACGGGGCTATGTGAAAATCGTTCACTGTACCGCCGAAAGCGATTTGGCTTGCAGAGGTGTGAAGACCAGTGAACACATACTAACCGTTTCTCAAATTAAGATGTTTTATGCCACTTTCCACCCTTATATTTAAACATGCAATAACTCGCTTCCAAGATAAAAACAACAACCTAGAATGCAAACAAAAACGACATTTGAAAGCATGGCGGGCAGCTGTTCCTTTTGCCACAATATGTTCCGTTCTATTGCATAGCTGGGTTGATTCACCCAGGGATCACGGGTGTGTGACTTGAAGGGGTGTTATGACTGTAATGATGTTGAAAACGGCTTTAAACCCCAACAATACAAACAAAACGACCCTTGAAAGCAGGGTAGACAATTGCTCCCTCTGTCACAGCGTGTTAGGTTCTATTGAGTAGCTGGGTTGATTCACCCAGGACGCATGAGTATGTAAACAGTGAGGGTAATTTGACATATATGATGTTGAAAACGGCGGAAAAACCCCCAAAATGGAATACATTGTGAACAAATAGGTAAGGGAACATATTGATCTGGAAAAGAATTGGCACGAATGAAATATATTCTAGATACTTTAAATGTATGAATACAAGATCATTTTCTATTCCTTACCAAGCAAATCAATTAATAAAAAAGACATTGATTACTTTGCGTCACAGTACAATGCTAAATTGCCTCATTTCTACTCTAGATTATGGTGTAATGGAACATTAGGAGTAGATACATTTAGTTATGACTGGAGTAAAGGATTCGGACTTCTTGTGCCACCTATCACTTTAATACATAGAGTGCTAGGGAAGATGAACGTTTCCTATTCGCGGGGAGTGCTAGTAGTCCCGAAATGGAAATCGGCTGCTTTGTTGGCCAATGTTATGTTCTTTTAATGGAGAATTTTCGTCATTGTTTCAAGATTTTATATCATTGCCTACATCAAAAGAATTTTATAAAAAATGTTTAAGAAATGGAGAAGTCATTTTTTAGTGCTGAAAATTCGAAATTCATAATGTTATCTTTATATATTTACTATAGTGGAAAAGGGAGGAAAACATGCTATGTAAGGGACAGTAATGCGTTATGAAAATGCAAATGTTGAATAATGGTTATCTCCCTTGTTTGCAAAGTCCTAGCATTAATATTTGGATTTTCTGGACTTATCGCTAGAAGAACTATATTCCTATGTTCATTCATGTGGACATTCTTTAATCAACTGATATGATATTTCAATGCCATTTATATGTTTTATACATTTGTTGTTTCAGAAATATAGTAAAGAACTGCAGGAATTGGAGTTACCTGTTACAGGCGTGGCTGCCTTTAGAACTGCTGGCGATAACCTTTCCGATCTATGGAACATAGAAGGCTTGATAATTATGGTTGTAGTTATGTGGTTTGTTGTTGTTGGTTTTATGATAAACATGTCTCGTTTTTACTAGGTATAAAGAACAAAAGAGAAGGTCAGACAACTGGGATTAAACATGGATAAAATACAATGACCGTGCTTCACACAACGTTCATATTAATAACATACATCAGTTTAGGCGTGGCTGCCTTTATAATTGCTGGGATATTTCCGATTGATGTTGCACAGAAGGTTGAAGTTGTAGTATATGTTTAATATATTTCGCTGGGTTTTTAAGGAGTGCAGAGGTACTCGCCCTTAACAGAAAGGGTGTTATATATTTTGATGGTTATCTGTCGCCTTTTATTGAATCAAGTAAAACGGATAAGTACCCGTGCATGAGTTTATCCAGTTGTCAATTTGGAAAAGTATTTCGCATGGATTAAGATCGATCCGACGTCAGATCATTTCATTTAACCCCAATTAAGTGCCTCAAAACTACGTTATACGTCAGGAAAAGTGGGAAGTTTTTATCGTATAGTAATTACCGAGGAATATCTTTTAATGTTTAGAAAACGGTAGTTCAAGATGTTAAGATGTATTGCTTGCATTCCCTACGAGCAGCGGTGCCACCGCCGCTGCGAACAATAGCATACTGGATATATTATTTAAACGCCATGGTAGATGGCATAGCGAATCGGCAAAGGATGGGTATCTGAATGAAAAACTCAAGAGCTTCTAAATCACTTGGGTTGTAATTGGTTATATGTTTAGAATGTGTTTAAGTTTGTTATATTTGTATGTGAATTATTTCATCATGACAGCATAACGTATATGCCCGTTTTTTTAATCAGTCGGTCGACAAGTCCAACCGCTTTGCCAAAAAACATATATGTATTTTGTAATAAAGGTTGTGTGCGAGAGGAGTATGAGTTTGCAAGGGAAATGTTATTTTCGTCGTTTGAGAGTATCGAATTAGACGAAAACAAATTTCTCTTGTTAAGTTTAGCTGTGATAGGTGGCACTGAATTCGTAATGGCACGTTGTGCTAGTATATCATTCAGCGTTTCGAAGTTGACCGACTCAGACCCGTTTTTCTCTTTTTTGTAGTAATATTACATTTAATTATTCATGCATATATAGTTCATTGCCATATTAAATTTTGTTTTTGTTTATATTGACTAGTGTCGAAAAAGAGTAGGTAATAAAATATGATAAATGTTTAAGAGTGTTTGTTAAACAGTCGTTGAAATAACGATTGACTCACGGGGTGGTATGACTTGAATGATGTGGAAATCGGCCTAAAACACCCAACAATACCAACAAAACGACTTCTGAAAGCAGGACGGGCAATTGCTCCCTTTGTCACAGTGTGTTCAGTACTATTGAGTAGCTGGGTTGAATCACCCAGGACGCATGAGTATGTGAACAGTGCGTGTGATTTGACATACATGATGTTGAAAACGGCGTAAAACACCCAACAATACACACAAAACGACCTTTGAAATCATGATTAGCAATGGCTCCTCTTTTCACACTGTTTTCTGTCCTAACGCATAGCTGGGTTGAATCACCCAGGAAGCATGAGCATGTGAACAGTGCGTGCGATTCGACATATATGATGTTGAAAATGGCGTAAAACACCCAACAACGCAATCAAAACGACCTTTGAAGACATGATGAGCAATGGCTCGTCTTACCACACTGTTTTCAGTCCTATTGCCTAGCGTGGTAGAATCACTCAAAAGACATGAGTGTGTGCAAACAAATCGACATTTTAAAGCATGGCGGGCAATTGCTTCTCTTGCCACAATGAGTTCAGGTCTATTGCATAGCTGGATTGATTCACCGAGGGATCACGAGTGTGTGAACTGACGGGGTGGTATGACTTGAATGATGTGGAAAACGGCCTAAAACACCCAACACTACCAACAAAACGACCTCTGAAAGCAGGGCGGGCAATTGCTCCCTTTGTCACAGTGTGTTCAGTACTATTGAGTGGCTGGATTGAATTACCGAGGACGCATGAGTATGTGAACAGTGCGGGTGATTTGACATATATGATGTTGAAACCGGCGTAAAACACCCAACAATACAAACGAAACGACCTTTGAAATCATGCTTAGCAATGGCTCCTCTTTCCACACTGTTTTCAGTCCTAACGCATAGCTGGGTTCATTCTCCCAGGTCCCATGAGTTTGTGAACTGTGAGAGTGATTGGACATAAATGCTGTTGAAAACGGCCTAAACCTCCGTACAGTGCACTCAAAACGACCTTTGAAAACATGATGAGCAATGTCTACTTATACCACACTGTTCTCAGTATTATCGCCTAGATTGGTTGATTCACCCAGGAAGCATGTGTGTGTGAGCAGTGAGGGGTATTTAACATAAATGCTGTTGAAAACGACCTAAGACAACCAACAACGCAATCAAAATGACCTTTGAAAACATGATAAGCAATGGCTTCTGTCACCACACTGTTTTCAGTCCTATTGCTTAGCTGTGCAGAATCACCCAAAAAACACGAGTTTGTGCACTGTGATGGCGATTGGGCATACATGCTGTTGAAAACGGCCTAAAACCCCAACAATGCAAGCAAAACGACCTTTGAAAACATGATGAGCAATGGCTGTTTTTATCACAATGTTTTCGATAGTTCATTTGTCGGGAGTGTATGCATGTGGGAAAGGGGTTATGGGAAAATCGTTCACTGTACCGCCGAAAGGGATTTGGCCTGCAGAGGTGCGAAAACCCGTGAACAGATTCTAACCCTTTCCCACATGCCTATACTTTATTCCTCTTTCCACACTTATTTAGTCATGTAACAACTCGCTTCCAAGATCAAAACCCATACAATGCAAACAAAACGACATTTTAAAGCATGGCGGGCAATTGCTTCTCTTGCCACAACGTGTTCAGGTCTATTGCATAGCTGAGTTAATTCACCCAGGAATCACGAGTGTGTGAACTGACGGGGTGGTATGACTTGAATGATGTGGAAATCGGCCTAAAACACCCAACAATACCAACAAAACGACTTCTGAAAGCAGGACGGGCAATTGCTCCCTTTGTCACAGTGTGTTCAGTACTATTGAGTAGCTGGGTCGAATCACCCAGGTATGTAAACAGTGCGTGTGATTTATCATACATGATGTTGAAAACGGCGTAAAACACCCAACAATACAAACAAAACGACCTTTGAAATCATGATTAGCAATGGCCCCTCTTTCCACACTATTTTCAGTCCTAACGCATAGCTGGGTTGTATCACTCAGGAAGCATGAGCATGTGAACAGTGCGTGCGATTTGACATATATGATGTTGAAAACGGCGTAAAACACCCAACAACGCAATCAAAACGACCTTTGAAGACATGATGAGCAATGGCTCCTCTTACCACACTGTGTTCAGTCCTATTGCCTCAAAAAACATGAGTGTGTGCAAACAAAACGACATTTTAAAGCATGGCGGGCAATTGCTTCTCTTGCCACAATGAGTTCGGGTCTATTGCATAGCTGGATTGATTCACCGAGGGATCACGAGTGTGTGAACTGACGGGGTGGTATGACTGGAATGATGTGGAAAACGGCCTAAAACACCCAACAATACCAACAAAACGACCTCTGAAATCAGGGCGGGCAATTGCTCCATTTGTCACAGTGTGTTCAGTACTATTGAGTAGCTGGATTGAATTACCCAGGACGCATGAGTATGTGAACAGTGCGGGTGATTTGACAAATATGATTTTGAAACCGGCGTAAAACGCCCAACAATACAAACGAAACGACCTTTGAAATCATGCTTAGCAATGGCTCATCTTTCCACACTGTTTTCAGTCCTAACGCATAGCTGGGTTGATTCTCCCAGGTCCCATGAGTTTGTGAACTGTGAGAGTGATTGGACTTAAATGCTGTTGAAAACGGCCTAAATCTCGGTACAGTGCACTCAAAACGACCTTTGAAAACATGATGAGCAATGGCTCCTTCTACCACACTGTTTTCAATCTTATCGCGTAGATTGGTTGATTCACCCAGGAAGCGTGTGTGTGTGTGAGCAGTGAGGGGTATTTAACATAAATGCTGTTGAAAACGACCTAAGATAACCAACAACGCAATCAAAACGACCTTTGAAAACATGATAAGCAATGGCTCCTATTACCACACTGTTTTCAGTCCTATTGCCTAGCTGTGTAGAATCACCCCAAAAAAACACCGGGTATGTGCACTGTGATGGCGATTGGGCATACATGCTGTTGAAAACGGCCTAAAACCCCAACAATGCAAGCAAAACGACCTTTGAAAACATGGTGAGCAATGGCTGTTTTTATCACAATGTTTTCAATAGTTCATTTGTAGGGAGTGTATGCATGTGGGAAAGGGGTTATGGGAAAATCGTTCACTGTACCGCCGAAAGGGATTTGGCCTGCAGAGGTGCGAAAACCCGTGAACAGATTCTAACCCTTTCCCACATGCCTATACTTTATGCCTCTTTCCACACTTATTTAGTCATGTAACAACTCGCTTCCAAGATCAAAACCCATACAATGCAAACAAAACGACATTTTAAAGCATGGCGGGCAATTGCTTCTCTTGCCACAACCTGTTCAGGTCTATCGCATAGCTGGGTTAATTCACCCAGGAATCACGAGTGTGTGAACTGACGGGGTGGTATGACTTGAATGATGTGGAAATCGGCCTAAAACACCCAACAATACCAACAAAACGACTTCTGAAAGCAGGACGGGCAATTGCTCCCTTTGTCACAGTGTGTTCAGTACTATTGAGTAGCTGGGTCGAATCACCCAGGACGCATGAGTATGTAAACAGTGCGTGTGATTTATCATACATGATGTTGAAAACGGCGTAAAACACCCAACAATACAAACAACACGACCTTTGAAATCATGATTAGCAATGGCCCCTCTTTCCACACTGTTTTCAGTCCTAACTCATAGCTGGGTTGTATCACTCAGGAAGCATGAGCATGTGAACAGTGCGTGCGATTTGACATATATGATGTTGAAAACGGCGTAAAACACCCAACAACGCAATCAAAACGACCTTTGAAGACATGATGAGCAATGGCTCCTCTTACCACACTGTGCTCAGTCCTATTGCCTCAAAAACATGAGTGTGTGCAAACAAAACGACATTTTAAAGCATGGCGGGCAATTGCTTCTCTTGCCACAATGAGTTCGGGTCTATTGCATAGCTGGATTGATTCACCGAGGGATCACGAGTGTGTGAACTGACGGGTGGTATGACTGGAATGATGTGGAAAACGGCCTAAAACACCCAACAATACCAACAAAACGACCTCTGAAATCAGGGCGGGCAATTGCTCCATTTGTCACAGTGTGTTCAGTACTATTGAGTAGCTAGATTGAATTACCCAGGACGCATGAGTATGTGAACAGTGCGGGTGATTTGACAAATATGATGTTGAAACCGGCGTAAAACGCTCAACAATACAAACGAAACGACCTTTGAAATCATGCTTAGCAATGGCTCATCTTTCCACACTGTGTTCAGTCCTAACGCATAGCTGGGTTGATTCTCCCAGGTCCCATGAGTTTGTGAACTGTGAGAGTGATTGGACTTAAATGCTGTTGAAAACGGCCTAAATCTCCGTACAGTGCACTCAAAACGACCTTTGAAAACATGATGAGCAATGGCTCCTTCTACCACACTGTTTTCAGTCTTATCGCGTAGATTGGTTGATTCACCCAGGAAGCGTGTGTGTGTGTGAGCAGTGAGGGGTATTTAACATAAATGCTGTTGAAAACGACCTAAGATAACCAACAACGCAATCAAAACGACCTTTGAAAACATGATAAGCAATGGCTCCTATTACCACACTGTTTTCAGTCCTATTGCCTAGCTGTGTAGAATCACCCCCAAAAAACACCGGGTATGTGCACTGTGATGGCGATTGGGCATACATGCTGTTGAAAACGGCATAAAACCCCAACAATGCAAGCAAAACGACCTTTGAAAACATGATGAGCAATGGCTGTTTTTATCACAATGTTTTCGATAGTTCATTTGTAGGGAGTGTATGCATGTGGGAAAGGGGTTATGGGAAAATCGTTCACTGTACCGCCGAAAGGGATTTGGCCTGCAGAGGTGCGAAAACCCGTGAACAGATTCTAACCCTTTCCCACATGCCTATACTTTATGCCTCTTTCCACACTTATTTAGTCATGTAACAACTCGCTTCCAAGATCAAAACCCATACAATGCAAACAAAACGACATTTTAAAGCATGGCGGGCAATTGCTTCTCTTGCCACAACGTGTTCAGGTCTATTGCATAGCTGGGTTAATTCACCAAGGAATCACGAGTGTGTGAACTGACGGGGTGGTATGACTTGAATGATGTGGAAATCGGCCTAAAACACCCAACAATACCAACAAAACGACTTCTGAAAGCAGGACGGGCAATTGCTCCCTTTGTCACAGTGTGTTCAGTACTATTGAGTAGCTGGGTCGAATCACCCAGGACGCATGAGTATGTAAACAGTGCGTGTGATTTATCATACATGATGTTGAAAACGGCGTAAAACACCCAACAATACAAACAAAACGACCTTTGAAATCATGATTAGCAATGGCCCCTCTTTCCACACTGTTTTCAGTCCTAACGCATAGCTGGGTTGTATCACTCAGGAAGCATGAGCATGTGAACAGTGCGTGCGATTTGACATATATGATGTTGAAAACGGCGTAAAACACCCAACAACGCAATCAAAACGACCTTTGAAGACATGATGAGCAATGGCTCCTCTTACCACAATGTGATCAGTCCTATTGCCTAAAAAAACATGAGTGTGTGCAAACAAAACGACATTTTAAAGCATGGCGGGCAATTGCTTCTCTTGCCACAATGAGTTCGGGTCTATTGCATAGCTGGATTGATTCACCGAGGGATCACGAGTGTGTGAACTGACGGGGTGGTATGACTGGAATGATGTGGAAAACGGCCTAAAACACCAAACAATACCAACAAAACGACCTCTGAAATCAGGGCGGGCAATTGCTCCATTTGTCACAGTGTGTTCAGTACTATTGAGTAGCTGGATTGAATTACCCAGGACGCATGAGTATGTGAACAGTGCGGGTGATTTGACAAATATGATGTTGAAACCGGCGTAAAACGCCCAACAATACAAACGAAACGACCTTTGAAATCATGCTTAGCAATGGCTCATCTTTCCACACTGTTTTCAGTCCTAACGCATAGCTGGGTTGATTCTCCCAGGTCCCATGAGTTTGTGAACTGTGAGAGTGATTGGACTTA
Organism: Serripes groenlandicus; assembly: GCA_031761405.1. Classification (NCBI taxonomy): domain Eukaryota; kingdom Metazoa; phylum Mollusca; class Bivalvia; order Cardiida; family Cardiidae; genus Serripes; species Serripes groenlandicus. Next base: position 96,422,476 of record JASEVX010000002.1, read on the forward strand.
AATGCTGTTGAAAACGGCCTATATCTCCGTACAGTGCACTCAAAACGACCTTTGAAAACATGATGAGCAATGGCTCCTTCTACCACACTGTTTTCAGTCTTATCGCGTAGATTGGTTGATTCACCCAGGAAGCGTGTGTGTGTGTGTGAGCAGTGAGGGGTATTTAACATAAATGCTGTTGAAAACGACCTAAGATAACCAACAACGCAATCAAAACGACCTTTGAAAACATGATAAGCAATGGCTCCTATTACCACACTGTTTTCAGTCCTATTGCCTAGCTGTGTAGAATCACCCCAACAAAACACCGGGTATGTGCACTGTGATGGCGATTGGGCATACATGCTGTTGAAAACGGCCTAAAACCCCAACAATGCAAGCAAAACGACCTTTGAAAACATGATGAGCAATGGCTGTTTTTATCACAATGTTTTCGATAGTTCATTTGTAGGGAGTGTATGCATGTGGGAAAGGGGTTATGGGAAAATCGTTCACTGTACCGCCGAAAGGGATTTGGCCTGCAGAGGTGCGAAAACCCGTGAACAGATTCTAACCCTTTCCCACATGCCTATACTTTATGCCTCTTTCCACACTTATTTAGTCATGTAACAACTCGCTTCCAAGATCAAAACCCATACAATGCAAACAAAACGACATTTTAAACCATGGCGGGCAATTGCTTCTCTTGCCACAACGTGTTCAGGTCTATTGCATAGCTGGGTTAATTCACCCAGGAATCACGAGTGTGTGAACTGACGGGGTGGTATGACTTGAATGATGTGGAAATCGGCCTAAAACACCCAACAATACCAACAAAACGACTTCTGAAAGCAGGACGGGCAATTGCTCCCTTTGTCACAGTGTGTTCAGTACTATTGAGTAGCTGGGTCGAATCACCCAGGACGCATGAGTATGTAAACAGTGCGTGTGATTTATCATACATGATGTTGAAAACGGCGTAAAACACCCAACAATACAAACAAAACGACCTTTGAAATCATGATTAGCAATGGCCCCTCTTTCCACACTGTTTTCAGTCCTAACGCATAGCCGGGTTGTATCACTCAGGAAGCATGAGCATGTGAACAGTGCGTGCGATTTGACATATATGATGTTGAAAACGGCGTAAAACACCCAACAACGCAATCAAAACGACCTTTGAAGACATGATGAGCAATGGCTCCTCTTACCACACTGTGCTCAGTCCTATTGCCTCAAAAAACATGAGTGTGTGCAAACAAAACGACATTTTAAAGCATGGCGGGCAATTGCTTCTCTTGCCACAATGAGTTCGGGTCTATTGCATAGCTGGATTGATTCACCGAGGGATCACGAGTGTGTGAACTGACGGGGTGGTATGACTGGAATGATGTGGAAAACGGCCTAAAACACCCAACAATACCAACAAAACGACCTCTGAAATCAGGGCGGGCAATTGCTCCATTTGTCACAGTGTGTTCAGTACTATTGAGTAGCTGGATTGAATTACCCAGGACGCATGAGTATGTGAACAGTGCGGGTGATTTGACAAATATGATGTTGAAACCGGCGTAAAACGCCCAACAATACAAACGAAACGACCTTTGAAATCATGCTTAGCAATGGCTCATCTTTCCACACTGTTTTCAGTCCTAACGCATAGCTGGGTTGATTCTCCCAGGTCCCATGAGTTTGTGAACTGTGAGAGTGATTGGACTTAAATGCTGTTGAAAACGGCCTAAATCTCCGTACAGTGCACTCAAAACGACATTTGAAAACATGATGAGCAATGGCTCCTTCTACCACACTGTTTTCAGTCTTATCGCGTAGATTGGTTGATTCACCCAG